>CALNXJ010000042.1:2095000-2217500 GCA_942486045.1 Pocillopora meandrina
ACCCCTTATATTGTAATGTAAGCTGGCTGTCATCTCGATACGAATTATCACAACAATTGCAACTGTATAATGGTTACAAAACCAAGATGAATTTATAACAGAATTTGAAAGCACCTGAGCAATTATACTTAAACAATTATTTACCACAGGCTCAGGGAATATTTTTGAATAATCCCCTCCAATTTATCTTGGGGATTATTAGACTATATTCACTTCACTTGAGGCAAATATTTGTTAAATAGGAAGTAGTAAGAACAATAAAGGAAGCACTTATTCATGAAGGGGAACTAGCCATGCAAGTTTTACCTTAGGCGAGGGGAGGGTACGGCTACACGTAGATATTTTAAACGTAAGAACGTTTTCCTTTGTGTCTTCTTTTTTACAACCTCCGCTTTCAATTTTACTCCCTGGGACTTTAGTTAAGACGCGTAAAGCTTACGTTTCTAATACTTTGACCAGACAATGCGTTGTTTAAGATGAGCGCTCACCCTTGTTAGTCCTCTATTTTGAAATGTTCTTTCTTTTGAGATGTGATCAAGAAATTGTACAGCATTTAGCGCAATCATCATCGCGATAAACGGATGAAACTTCAGAATCCAAATCGTCAACTCCGCAATTAAACCTCTTGAGTCTAGGGTTTCTTATCTCAGTGTAAGGTCGATGAACCGTAGCCAATTCATGGTAAGTAGGTGCAACGTCAACATGCTCAAGTCCAAGCCTCTTCAATTCAATGTCCAGAGCACGTTTAAAATGACCTTTGGCCCGCTGCAGGTCACCTAAATCTCGTTGCACATTACCCAATTCATTATGAGTATCAGCGACAGTGACGTGATCGGGACCAAGCTTGTTCATTGTTATGTCTAAAGCTAGATAATAATGTTTCTTGGCCTTCTGTAGGTCACCTGAGGCACGCTGTACCATACCTAAGAGATGGTGAGTACGTGCGATAAGAACATGCTTGGTTCCAAGCTTTTTCAGTTTTATGTCCAACGCAGGTTCATAGTACTTTTTTGCCCTTTGCATGTCACCCATTTGACGCTCTACATCACCCAAGCTGCAGTACAAAAGAGCTACATTGACATGATCAGGTCCAAGCTTCTCCAGTTGAATGTGTAAAGCACGTTCGTAATACATCTTGGCCTCCCGCAGGTTTCTTAAGTCATACTGTACATCACCCAAGTGATGGTACGTATTTGCTACGTAAACGTGGTCGGGTCCACGCTTTTTTCGCTCAATATCTAGAGCATGCTCGTGATGCTTCTTGGCCTTTTCTAGGTCACCCAAGTAACGGTGTACGATACCCAAGTTGTTGAGAGAAATCGCGACTTCAACATGTTCGGGTCCAAGCTTTTCCAGCCTAATTTTTAAAGAACGTTCATAGTACACCTTTGCCTTTATTAGGTTCCCCAATTCACGATGTACATCTCCTAAGCTACAATAAGAAAACGCAGCATAAACATGATCAGGTCCAACATTCTTTAGCTGGATTTCTAAAGCACGATCATAATGTTCCTTGGCTTCTTTCAGGTTACCCAACTCAAAGTGTGCATTACCCAGATGATGATGGGTATTCGCCATACCAATATTCTCAGGTTCAAGTTTTCTGAGACAAATTTCTGAGGCTTGCTCATGATACTTCAGGACCTGTAACAGGTCACCCAAGGCACGATGCACCATACCTAAGTGATGGTAAATACATGCCACACGAACATGTTCGGGTCCGAACTCGTTCAACGTGATATTTAGAGCACGCATAAAATGCTCCCTGGCCTGGTTTGGGTCACCCATTTGCTGTAGTACAATACCTAGTTGGCTATAGATATCAGCAACATCTACATCTGCATGGGTCTCTTCTCTTTCGATCAGTTTCAAACCTGTGTCATAGTATGTTCTAGCTGCAGGTAATTCAGAGTGGTTTCGACAAATTGTTCCTAGCTTGTATAAAGAGTTGAGTGCATTGAAATCATGTAAAACGTCTCCAATTTCTAGAGCAAGTGCATTCAAGTGTGGAATGAGATGCTTGCTGTCAGCAACACAGTCCTCTTTGTACCAAGTGTGTGTTAGGTTAGTTTCTATGAATTGATTGAATGATGTTAGAGCAGCAGCTTTAACATGTCGATTGGGTTGGCAAAACTCCTTGACTACTGATTTCATAACGTCATACACTACTTGATGCACACTAATGAAAAATCCATTTCGTCCTTTTTCGAGCATCAGCAGTGAATATCCTTGGATCTGAAGGGCAACTTCCTCTTTATCCAGGTGCTTCTCCTCAATCAAAACGTAATTGCTAACGATGTCGAGATGCAAGGGCTGAGGAGCAACGAGGGAGAGGAAAGTAAATGCAGTTTTTACTACGCTGTTACTGTTAATCACTCTTTCAATGGCCATCTTTGTTGCTGCAGTCATGGATGTGCTGTAGCTTGAGTTCGTCTGTGTTAGTTCCTTCTCAGTAAGAGCTCGCATTCCTCTTTTGAGCTTCTCTAGATACTCTTTCCAGCCAAATTCTACGTTAACTCCTTCACGGATCTTTTTGACGTAGACAGCAGCGCTAGCCAAAGCTAGGGGTTGGTAATCTAACTCCTTCGCAACTTTATTTTCTAGTCCTTGTACTGTAATGCCAGAGATTTTTGCTAAAAAGCAACGCGCATCAGTAGGCACCATACCTTCGCTCACGGAAATGTGAGAAACAAAGGAGTTGTTTGAGGGGATGAAAGAAGTGTTCTGTGTTGTGATAAGCAACTGGCCTTTGGTCCATTGTTCGTTTCCAGGCTGAGGAAGGAAATCATGTATATCTGATACATTGGAAACATTGTCGACCAACAGGAGCCACGATCCATAGAGCTCAATTTTTGGTGCTATCAAATCTTTGAGGTTTTTTACTTTTTCTTCAACCTGCATCTCTGTTGATTCAACGATGGGCATCACTGCGTATTCGATACACTTGATCTGTCGCGCCAATAAAATATATGATTCCAAAAGCGTTTTTAAACTTTCAGCTTTTAGAGTCATCACGAAAGAAGGGTAACTATGGTCTTTGGTAACCGTTTTGTAGAACTTCTCAGCAACTAGACGGGCCAGTTGAGATTTGCCACTTCCAGGGTTACCAGAAATGTAATAGAAGCTCAAACCATTTTTATTTCTCTTTCTCAGATGTTCAAGTTGTTCCATGATTTTAGCGACCTCGAAGTCGCGTTTTGCGATCTCGTGGAATGGTTTTGGGGGGAGAATGCAAAATGAGGAAAAGTCATAAAGTAACAGCTCTTCAAGGAACAGGCGGTGTTCTTCTGCGGTTTGTAGCTTAGCATTAGTTTCGCAGAGTTCTTGATATAGGCGATCAACGTCTCTCTGAACTTTCTGAAGCTCTTCCGTTGGGAATTTTGTCTGTTTACGAATCTCTTGAATCTTGACAGTGGAAAAGCCAAGAACCTGAAACGCAGTCTCAACTCTACGGACGGCAAGTATGAAAGGTTTCTCTGGCAGTTGGCCCCGTGGCATGTGAGCAAATTCTTCATTGCGAAACTGTCTGAGGTCATCGATAGGCGAGCAATCCATTGGGCTAAGTCCGCGAGAGATAGAGTTGGAGTTAAGGAGTACAGAAAACAGCGTTGTGCAATCCCACTTTGCACTATTTCCGCGTTTTATTGTCGCTAGTAGACGAGCATTAGGTTTTCGGCTCCCACTACACTCCATGTTGAAGAAGTCCAGTCCATTTTTTGGTGTATCATTCCATTCTCCCGACGGATAACGACGGTCCCATTCTTTTTTGAAAATTGATCTAAGTGCCTGTGTCAGTATAGTGGTGACTATGTAACAAATTCTAAAGTAGTTTAGCTGTTCTTCGGTATAGATCATGACGGTTTCCTGAGGCTGTTTCCCTTGTCAGTCAGGATACTTTTATAAGTTTTCAAACCTGTTCGGAAACGATGTCAAAATTTGAATAAAATTCCAATTCCTATTAACGCTGACATATAGAGAATAATACATGGGCGCGCGTAGATATGGAATTTGTTCTCTTTGAGTGAGCACAGCGAACAAGTTATGAGATGTCGAGTTGAGCACGAGAAGGGAAACTTCATTTCTACAAGCAACCATGTACCATTTTGCTTATCATATAAACTCAAGAGCCCTTTACTAACAAGAAAAGTCAACTTTATTAATTATTGAAAATTAAAGGATCGATTATCCCCGAATAAAAATCGTAAAGTGGGTTGGCGCTTAGGCTCAAGATGAAAAAATTCGTTGAGTCATTTCAAAAACAACAATGGGCGTAATTTTCAATATACGAAATTCTCAGTTATCGACTTTTTCCTTACTGATAGGAGAAATCTTTCAGATACACGGCGAAATCGGCCTGTGCCAAATCTTCCAGCAGTCGATTTTCGTTCTCAGCTGCGAGAATGCCATCATCAAAACCACTGATAAGTAACTTCCGGTTTTTCTTTTCTTCCCCTTCTAGAGAGGGTTTAAGGTCGCTGTTTGTAAGCGATACGAATTTTTCAGTGTTTTAGCCGCCATAATCCGAGAAAATTCCGACAAACGACCTTGGATTGAGAATAGTAAAGACTTTGCCGTTCATTCATCAACTTGAGCGAAAGGCGATTGACGTGTCAGCAGCTGATTCGCGATATCAAACACACGTGAAAAAATTTCGTATTTTTTCACGTGTGGTGTTACGTATTTTTTCTTAGGGCTGGAAATCCTTTTATAACACCGTATTTATATGATAATAGAAAGTTTCCACTAGTCTTAGCAATATCAGGTGTGTCAAAGGGATATCATAGTAAAAGTTCCTTACACATGAATCTCGCTGAGTCAATAACAACTCTTGAGTTTCTGCTTAAAATCATGATTTTGATTACTTAGCATAAAACTCTACAAGAAGGTAGCCCCTAAGCAAGTTTTCATTGGGTACCCTGTGATGTACTAGAACGGTCTTGGGAACAAAGGGTTAAGAAAGACCCCATCAAAGTGCACATTTTCAAAAAGCTTAATAATTTTCTTTTATAAACTCATATGGTGAAACATGATAAACGATAGCAAAAATGAGTACTTTAACTGAATATCGTGTTCAAGATTGTGATTGACCTGCGAAAGTGAAATTCAATCATTTGACTGGTATGCTTTCGCTCGTTTATGAACCGACTTGGGACAAACTCTCTGTTCGTAATAAAAGGGAAGAATTCTGAAAGGTGCCAATTCCTTATCTAATTATTTCGGACCATTTTTGATTTTCTATATCACTTTTGCTGTGCGCAATCCGAACATTCTTGTTACGAGTCTGTTATTACCGTGCTACGCTTAATTATACACTTAATCTTAGATAACCCAACTGTCACCAAACCCTTAGCTTACTTACTAAATTAGAAAAAAAGTGTCACGTAATACGCTCACAAGATTGTCACGACAGTAACTTCCCGCGCAGAGGGAGGGGCTGAGGGACCCTTAGCTCCCCCACCTCCCCTAATTTTTTTTAAAAAGGCTTGCCCTGCTGGGGATGCCCTTGAAGCTTATACGTTCATCTTTACCCCGGCTCCCCTCCCTCCCCCCCCCCCCACACACACTCAAGAACTCAAGAATATGCTGCACGTGCCCTATTGTAGCGTCCAAAAATTTCAAATGACGCGTACCTAAACACATCAATGCCTTCCGTTTGTAACAAAAGAATTAAAGAATTACCAATCTCTTAGACACTTGAATCAAAGCCCTGCAAAATCCATACAAAAGTTCCGGTAAAATAACATGCTTAATGTGCACATTTTTGTGGCACACTTTCGCTTTCCTTCTTTAACAAGTCAGCTTACTGCGATTATACCTTTTGAATGATTGTGAAAACCAAGAATCTCTCTTCTGTTTCTCTACTCGGCACTAAATAATTTGATATGCCACACACTGCAGCCGTCAAATTCTGGTTGCAACTTATTAGGTATGCTAACTCGAACACAGTCACTGATCGAGGACCAAAAGGGGTGCACATCAAATCAAATGGAATAGAAAGCAAGCAAAACTCATATCACAAGTAATTTATGACAGATTTGAAGCGAATCAAGCCTCAAATCAACGAAAGAGAAATTTCCAAAAAGAAGAACTTTATATGCTTAAAAGTCTGAAATCCAAGCGTCTTGGCAATTTCTTAAAATAAATCAGATCTCGTGATGTCCTCCTTGATCAAAAGCTGGCTTCTTGACAATAACTTCTGAAAAACAGATCAGGTTTCGTGATGTGCTCCGATCAAAATGACACAAAAACCATGAAACCCAGGCGCGCGTATAACCATTACCACCAATCTTTTTACGTCGCAATTAGCGTATTTCTCCGCTGGTTCAGTTTTGTTTCAATTTCTATTAATCCTTGGGAAATATCCTTTCTGTCCTCACGCGTATGTTATCCTTCTCTATTTATCTCATTACTGGGTCACAACCTCTTTGCAGATGTCCGCCAATGGAAAAACATTCGATTATTATTTTTTTAAAAACACTTCTCACTGATTATTTTCATCAATCTGTTTTCTTCTTTCGAAAAGCTCCCGCAAGAATCAATAATTTGTACTTTCCTGAGTCAAATTTAATTCAAAGTTTTCAACCCTAAGTAAAAAAAAAAATAAAAATGAAAAAGGAACTAATTTCTATTTAGCGTGACTGTACCATGTATTAAAGTCGACATGATGCTTTTCTGCACACATTACAATTTTATATGAATATATTTACAAGAAAGCGAACCAGCTGCAGACTAGCTCAGACATCAGTCGGAATAATTCTTCACTTTCATGATTTATCTAAGCCCTTTCTTCAATGCTATCTTAATTCAACAAGAAAAACAGGTTTAAAAGTAATGCAAATGATTACGACGGTAGCAAAATATGCTTGATAAGCACATTTTTGTCGAATACGTTCGCGTTCTTTCTTTAATAACTCTGCTTGCAGTGATTATAAGCTTTAAATGATTGTGAAAACTAAGGATCCTGTATTGTTTAAACTCTAGTGACCAATTAATTTGTTAAATTGACAGACAGCTCAACTTATGGCCGCAATTTTGTATACCAAGTCTCTCTAAGCAGTCGCTCATCAAGGACCAAAGGAAGACTTGGAGTTGGAAAAAAGAGACAATGTCACGAGTTATATATGAAAAGGGTTTAATACTAATCAATTCAGACCTCAAATGAACGAAAGATGAATCCTGAAACAAAGATCTTTATACGCTTGTACAGTGTCACTTCTTCCTAATTAGGAAATTATTCAGGAGATTGTAATTCTAATTTACATTCAGATAACACTAAGCTAGGGGATACACTTTGAAGCCAGCTACGATTCACTCTCGACCAAGTTTCGACATAGCTCTCGATAACAAAATTGCTTGTAGTACTAGGGTTTTAAAAGATCCCACCTCGATGTGCGTTTCGTTTGCACATCAGATGCAGATGCAGATGATTCAGGGCAATGTATATTGGATTTTTTTCGTTGCAGTTGGAATATTCACAAGATCGTATTTACACGAAAGAAGAATTCAGCTTAATTACTTTAAACAAAGGAACATGTGGGAAAATGCTTTTCTTCCTTTTTATGTATTGAGGATAAACATGTACTCACCATCTTGTATGTTGCAGGATGACACCAAACGCTTTTGGAGAGGCAGCTTTGCGCTGAAAGAGTAACATTGGTAAGGTAATTATCCCTAATGATGTAACTTGTCAAAAATATCCCATCATTCTATTTTAGGAGGGGTGTAACTACAAGTCTGTGCAAAGGAAATTTTAAAACTCCCTTAACTTCGGTTCCTTGACCCCAGTGAACATCAAAGTTTGTCAAGTTTCGGCCGTGATCCAAGTTCTCTATATATGGTTCGCACCACTGTCTAATTTCTTGTTAGTGTGACTGCACGATTGAAGTCGAAATGACGCTTTCCTTCGCATATCACAATTTAACAATTACAAAAAAAAATATGCTGCAGATCATCTCAGACAGATGATAATCAAAACGAATTCTTGACCTTTACAATTGACAGGGGGGTTTCCGCTCAGTGATGCCATAAACGAGCAAAACAGTTTTGAGAGTAATGCGAATTAACACGTCGGTACATAACATGCTTGATAAGCATATTTTGTCGAACACCTTCGCGTTTCTTCTTCAAGAAGTCTAATTGTTGTGATAATATACTTGAAATGATTGTAGAAAGGAAGCACTCCCCTTTGAATTCTCCAGTAACGAAATAGCTGTTTAAATATGACACACACAACTCAAATTTTGGCCGCGATAAAATATTCCAAGTCTACCTATTAGTCGCAGACCGGGGTTCAAAGGAAGACATGAAATTGAAAAAAAGATAACACAGTGTTACGAGTGAACGAATGAACGAATGAACGAATGAACGAAAGATGAATCCTGAAACAAAGATCTCTATACGCTTGTACAGTGTCACTTCTTCCTAATTAGGAAATTATTCAGGAGATTGTAATTCTAATTTACATTCGGATAACACTAAGCTAGGGGATACACTTTGAAGCCAGCTACGATTCACTCTCGACCAAGTTTCGACATAGCTCTCGATAACAAAATTGCTTGTAGTACTAGGGTTTTAAAAGATCCCACCTCGATGTGCGTTTCGTTTGCACATCAGATGCAGATGCAGATGATTCAGGGCAATGTATATTGGATTTTTTTCGTTGCAGTTGGAATATTCACAAGATCGTATTTACACGAAAGAAGAATTCAGCTTAATTACTTTAAACAAAGGAACATGTGGGAAAATGCTTTTCTTCCTTTTTATGTATTGAGGATAAACATGTACTCACCATCTTGTATGTTGCAGGATGACACCAAACGCTTTTGGAGAGGCAGCTTTGCGCTGAAAGAGTAACATTGGTAAGGTAATTATCCCTAATGATGTAACTTGTCAAAAATATCCCATCATTCTATTTTAGGAGGGGTGTAACTACAAGTCTGTGCAAAGGAAATTTTAAAACTCCCTTAACTTCGGTTCCTTGACCCCAGTGAACATCAAAGTTTGTCAAGTTTCGGCCGTGATCCAAGTTCTCTATATATGGTTCGCACCACTGTCTAATTTCTTGTTAGTGTGACTGCACGATTGAAGTCGAAATGACACTTTCCTTCGCATATCACAATTTAACAATTACAAAAAAAAATATGCTGCAGATCATCTCAGACAGATGATAATCAAAACGAATTCTTGACCTTTACAATTGACAGGGGGGTTTCCCCTCAGTGATGTCATAAACAAGCAAAACAGTTTTGAGAGTAATACGAATTAACACGTCGGTACATAACATGCTTGATAAGCATATTTTGTCGAACACCTTCGCGTTTCTTCTTCAAGAAGTCTAATTGTTGTGATAATATACTTGAAATGATTGTAGAAAGGAAGCACTCCTCTTTGAATTCTCCAGTAACGAAATAGCTGTTTAAATATGTCACACACAACTCAAATTTTGGCCGCGATAAAATATTATAAGTCTACCTATTAGTCGCAGATCGGGGTTCAAAGGATCGAAAGACCTTGCAACCGTTTGAATGTTAACTATAACCGCTTTTTTCATGGCGGACGGTGAGAATTTCTCCTTTTGACACCGACTGATAGCGTCATCATGTTTTTAGTGAGAGGGTTCACGGGAACGATTTGCTTAGACGTATTGCGGTCCTACAATTATGTTAAGAACTCTGGGAAAACGACAATGATGACGTTTTCAAAATGGCGGAAGGTGGTAGAATAGATGATACAGGATGGTAAAAACACCAAATACTTTGGTTATAGTGGTTTTGAAGACTTCTTCGAATGGTATATTGTACTCATAGTCTTTAAGAACACTGATAAAATCTTCAAATGACCTCTTTCAGGCACACAGACTTAGTTTTGGCGCTGTCAAAACAAAAGGATATCGACAGATTGCGCGAACTATGTAAAGGTCATAAAATCCCAGCCGAAAATCGAGCGGATGTTTGGAAGGTATTTATTTAATCGTTTACACTGAATCTGCACAAGACTTAAGGCGTGAATATTTATGAACGACGTTGCTTTTTTAAGGTTTGTCTAAACGTGGTTGGTAAACCAGATGCGTTGTCAAGTTGGGATGGACTACTTGATCTTAATCAACAGGATACAATCCGGGATGACTGTCGCAAACAAGCTGGTGAGTGTTAATTATAATTATCCATTGTTCTCTGTAGCGTCTGTGTTTAAGTACTAAACAACTAGTTAGCTAAGTAATAGCCCGGTCCTTTTTTGAAATTATGTGTTTGAGTTGAGAATTAACAAAAGACGCTTGCTTTGATTAGTTCAGTATTAATTAGTGACTTACAAGCGTCAAATGTTAGCGTTTTCACTTCCTTTGGAAAATTTGAACTCTCTGTGTTCTTTGAGGATACTTTTCTATTTATTTCCTGTTTGATTAGCGATGATTTTGAGTTAAGATGCGTTAAATTGGACATGATCATGAAGTCATCTATTATTTTCCTCGAGTGTGGTGGCCTCATTCATAATATATGACAAAAGTTGAAAACTTAAAACTCGGGCCCTTTTTGTTCTTTCAAATGATTTTTCATGCTGGTAGTCAACACTTGTACCACTCCGGAATTAACTCTCTAATTTTTTTTTTATATTATGCAAGACTTCCCATTGAAAGAAGGTTTATGTTGTTTTCTTTTTTTCTGTCAGTAGAAACTTAAGAGTGTCAGTGTTACTGATTTGTAAACCAAAGTTAATACAATGAGCTTTATTCCTGTCCAGAATGTAAATGTGGCAAGTTAAAGAAATTTTGCCTCAAATTGTATAGCTTAGCTAGGGTTGAACCTGAAGCAGCTATGTTTAACAGTCAGATCTATAAACAGCTAGTGATGTGACAAGTTTTTAAAGAATCAGTTTCATTCTCCCACAAAAAATTGGAGTTAGCCTGGCCTGTAACTGTCTTAATCAAACAAAAATTAACCTTCAAATTTTACTTATTGATATTCAACACATTAAAAAATTTATATTTAAATACAATGATGATGCTTAGTTCTCACTTCTCCATCTCTATGCTGACCTCTTGATGTTTTTTTTTAGTTTAGCCCTATGTAAACTGAAAACAGTTTTGCATAATGTTCATTAATGCATATCATGACTCCTAAAGTAACCTTAATGCAAAAGAAGGATAGGAACAATGAATGAAAGGTTTTTCTAATTGCCATTTTGCTCTCTCATCAATATCTTTTGTTATGGGAAGGGGTGTTAGCAATGGGAATGATATTTGGTATTTTTGATGCCATTGATATGTGTTGAATGAACACCCTCCTCCTCTGTTGAGCTGTCTCATTACACCCATTCCTTCTGGTAGCAGTCAACTCTTTGCCTATGCCACTTTCTATTTGTCCCAGTATAGCTGCTGTGGTGAGTTTTAATTGCATCATATTAGCCAGATGTTTAAATCTTTGTTTGGTCATTTGTTTGTTGGTTTTCCATAGGCGAAATATTCCGTAGTGTTACAACCTGATTTTGTTTCTCCAGTCCCCTTAAATTTCATAGAATTACTATGTATCTAGTCTCAGTCTGAAGTGTTTCGCTGTGCACTTAAAATGGATTTGTAACATTTTGATCCACTTGTGACTTTCAGACAATTTTTTCCATACTTAGACCCCATGTATGAGTCCTTCCATAGCTATGATCAAGTAATCAAATATAAGGTTGGAAAAAATAATATTTCCTTTTGCAGTTAAACTTCGGCTGCCAGAAGATGAAGCAGAAGAGGTGGCGCGTGACATGGAGGGCATCATAACATTTTACTGTAAATCTCGAAATGAAAAGTACCATCCTACCAGTGGATTAACAGAAGTGCTTGCACCTTTTATGATGTTGGAGCTGCCCATGAATGATGTTTACAATTGCTTTTATGCAATGCTCTACAAATACATACCCAGGTGACTACAAGATTCATTGACCTCATTCACAGTGAATTATTTCACTTCTGCTATTTTGATTTATGTCCTCTTTCTCCTGTTAGGCATGAATTGTAATGAGTTATGTACATAGCAAAGTTCTGATTAAAAAAAACCAACAACAAATTTATATTTTAAACTGCAACACTACATTTATTTAATGTTGCAAACTGGGCGATGAAATGATTGATTGGAAACGTTAAGAAACATGTACATTTTATCTCCCAAGTGTTTCATTTAATCAATACCATATACTTTATTATTAATCATATCTTGTCCAATTAAACAACTGTCTTGGTTGTCACACTAAAGTGTTCTGAAAATACAGCAACATGAAATCTGTAAAGTAAACAGTTTTCATATGAAGTTTTTACCCACAAAACTTACAACATTAGCAAAGGAGCAAAATCGCTTTTGTTTACATGCAGACTTAACATGAATGATGGAAAACTTTTCTCCTGATGTGTACAATGTATTCAAAAAGTTAACTTCAGGGTGAAAACAATTATGTTTCTTTGTTTGGGAGAGAGTTTGTAAAATGACATCCACTTGGAATGATTAATCACTTACTGTTAACCCTTTAACTCCCAGAATCTGCTTGTTAATTCTCTGCTCTAGCTGCTTCATATTTCCTTGTTAATAAGTGGCAAGAATTTGGTGTTAGATCAAGATAACAACTTTTACCAGATACATTTGAGTACTCTCATTAACTGTTTGCTGGATAGTGGATAGATATCGAATGGAGATGTTACATGTGAATCACTGCTGGGAATTAGGGTTAACTAGTCTTATACTTATTTGCTATAATTATTATTTTTTGTTTATCTATTTATTGATTCATTTTGTTTGTAGAGACTGTGTTCGAGATGGAAAGCCATTTCATTTATATAGACTCCTCTTACAGTACCATGATCCTGAACTGTGCTGTTTCTTAGAATCTAAAAAACTTTGGCCTGACATGTATTGTCAAAGATGGGTAAGAATCTGCATCTTCCTGTAATAAACACTTTTTGGGATAGAGATATGTACTTTTTCCTGTAGAGTTATGTATTTTTGTTACTGAATGTCTATGTTTATGTTTGGGTTGACCATTGCCATTTAAATTGTAGGAAGGTTTTTTCATAACTTTTTTTTTCTTTAAGCTACGAAGTCTCTTTATGGTAGCCTGTGAAACAAATGTATTAAGAGCCATTTGGGATGTATATCTCCTGGAGGCTGATCCCTTTTTGGTCTTTTTCCTTATGCTTGTGATGGTCATTAATGGCAGGTGAGAACTAGAACATTTCTTAATGTATTTTATTTTCTTTTGCTTTATCCTTACCCCATGGTTTGAATGTAATGGATACCCAGACATCTCTCAGTCTTCATTACTAAATGCTATATAGCTGCCCTTGTGTTAGGGTCACAGTTTAAGCCCCTAACCTTTTAGACACATGACTCCTTTTGCTAGGTATCTCTTGATTAGATGCCATGGATAGATATCAACCTAACAAACTTGATAATTACATTGTTTGATTGTTATGTAATTAAAAGTTATCCTGAGCATTAGTCAACTTTAAAGTCAAATGAATAGCTGTTGGCATTTAAAATAATTGAAATTAAGGCATAAGAAAGGAGCATTGTTGGATATACAATGTACTGGTACATGCCTGCAGGTTAAGATGCATGTTATGTGTTTAAGTTATCTTTTGTAAAACTATGCTTTGTTCAGGATAGTGATCTACATTGTATCTGATGAATAGAGCTTACCTCATTTAGACAAGAGTGTGTCACACCCTTTCTTGTGAAATTTTCATTTTAGAGACATGCTTCTAGAGATGGAACATGAAAACAAAACAGAACTACTAGGTGAGAAAAACTAATTGTGCCGGCTATAAAATTCTTGTTTTCTGACTGTGTTATTATGACTACTTCTAGTAATAATAGTACTAATCAAAAAAGGATATTGTAGTTGGAAATGAATTTTAAGTTGTATCGATTAGACTAGTTACAGATTTACCTTCTACAGGTGTATAAACCATAATCCTAAAAATGAGAAATTGAGTTATTTTGAGAATGATGTTTATTTCTGAATGCCATACATTGTTTTAAAATTCCATTCTCCCTAAAGGTTCTAAGCTAGCTCAAATGCTACACATAAGTTTGTGGGAGAAAAAACTGATTTTGAAGTAAGGGCCACAGTTGTATCAAGTTGCTATTTGCTTTGACTCTGTTTTTTTTTCCCAGAGACAATTTCTTCCATTCCTTTACAATTGGAGGAAGATGACATTGAAGACTTTTGTTCATTAGCTCAGTATTATGCTTCAAGAACACCACAGTCTTTCAGAAAGGTTGGTGCTAAAGCTGTATTTTTTGATGTGGCATTCTTTTTCTAATACTGTACAAGGCAATTTGTGTTGCATAGTCATGTACATGTAATTTACAAGAATATGTCTTTATTATTATGGAAAATGAACAGTGATTATACAAGACACATTTATATATTTTTCCTGTTAATGTCAACTTTTTTTGATATGGGTTATTTCTAATATTATTTATGTTAGATAAAGGGTTGGAAATACAATAGTAAATGACAAAAACAAAACACAGAAAGAAGCAGAAAGATTTTCATAAAGGATTCTTATATTTGTCACATGCTTTCATTGTATCAGAAATTGGAAAACCCTTCCCAAATAAGTAAACTCAGTTATCAGCCTAAAAGCAGGTATTAGATCACAATTCTTAGCCTTTGAAATTATTTTTATCTGTTTTACCTTGCAGGAATATTATAACCAGTTGTTTGGTATAAAAACCATCAATTCTAACAGTGTCTCTCAAGCATTGTGTCTACCTGTCTCTGTGTCTGAACTTGTTGAAGTCAATCAATCCTCTAAAGTATGTTAAATGCAGTTATAACTAGCCATTCAAAGTTTTGATTTACAGTGAGAAAACATTATGCAATTCCCTGTATTAGTGACCTTGACTGAATGAAGGCTTTAACCTTTACAACTCAATGTCAGTATGCACATTCTCCATATTGTTTTCTATACATTTTGTAAGGTTCTGACAAGGAAAATTTGATGAAAAATCTAGAACTTTTTAAATTGGTGATCCTTCTCTCTATTCTAATGACCTTAGTATGTGATTTAGGGGTGATAATGTAAGGAGATATAATTGTTTGTCACTTTTAGGGGTTTATATGGGCGTCTACAACATAATACAGTCATATTGTTAGTTAAAAATGGTGTTGCTTGTTGTCGCAATAATGATCATGTTTTGTGCCTTGTACAGAAGGATGGTGTGAGATTTTTTGTGGTGGACTGCAGGCCAGCGGATCAGTACAACAGTGGCCACCTTCCTACTGCCTTTCACTTGGATGCTAACCTGGTGAGAATAGATCAGTCATTCAAGTGCTTGACTTTGGTAGAAGGAGGTAACACTGAGATCAGCATGTGCCAGCAGCTGAGCTAAACATTGAACTATAGACCAAATGAAATAATGGAGGGAAACTTCATATTTTTATAAATAAAGTGTCCTAGGCAAAGGGGTGTTGGAACATTGTTATCAATTGTTTTAGTTGATAGGTTTCTAATTGCTTAATAAAATTTTTTCTTGGCATTCTGTTTTAGTTCGAAATTAAAGTTTAGTGGTGATCAGTTTGTGACAAGCTTGTGCTGTTGGGCAAAAGGCATGTTTAAGATGCTATCCTTGAAATGATAGCTACTATAGTACTTCAGAACTGGGAAGAAAACCTTCTAAGATCATTGAAGAAGTTCCCTTCAGACTTTCACTCAACTGAAATTTCTCTAAACACCCTAAGTGATTGTATTGAAATTTGTATAAATTTTCTCACAATTACTTAAGTCTAACAGTGTCCAAAGTCATGTAACTTGTATCCTTGATTACAGATGTTACAAGCTCCATCAGAGTTTGCTACAGCAGCCAATGCGTTGTTTGCCACTCAGCAACAGTCTATTGAGGCAGGATCAGCTGCAAGTGGAGAGCACTTGTGCTTTATTGGCTCAGGACGAGAAGAAGAAGACCAGTATGTACACATGGTCATTGCTAACTTTCTTCAGGTAAGTGCATAACTGTCAGTTGTCAATGTTATTGCATGGGTTTGGTAAAGTATATCACTCAAATTATATCTCAGTTACATGTATCAGTTGAATAAGCAGTTGCATAATTAGATTGCAGAATTTGAAGGTAGGCCCTATTAAGAAAGTGTTTGCAAAAAATTTCAGTGAGGGTCCATATTCCTTTCAAATGATGGCTCATACACTGTACACTATTCAGTGCACAGTATTTCCATAGTAAGCATGCCTGTATGATCATACTTGCTTTTCTGTATGATTGATCAGTGCATAAGGAGTGGGTTCTTCCCATTACCAATAAACTACCCAAGTCTGGTTATTTTCTAGAAAATTTCATGTCTTATTTCATCACTGATTGATCTTGATGCTTTGTTGTTCTCCAGAAAAAGTCCAAGTATGTCAGTATTGCTCGAGGGGGATACCAAGGTATTATTTCCTCTTAGCATGAAATACCTGTGTTTAAACTTTGATACTAAATTGTGAATACCTTAAGTTTGTGCTCAATACCTTTATGCTCAGCGGTGAAAGTTAATGTCAATACACATATACAGTAGTTATACAATTACCCCAAAAATTAGGATTTTTATTCTATTCTAAGATTGCCACGGGGATGATGAATGTAGAATTAGTTTGCTACTTAAGGTTAGTTTGTGAAGTAAACTTTTATTTCCATTGGAATGTTTTTTTTTTTTTCAGCTCTCCATGAATTATTATCTGACAACTTATCAGTTGGACTGGCAGACCACACTCCAAACACTTGCATTGTTTGTACACCAGAAGCCTTTTCAGAAGATGAGGTGAGTAGATAATCGAAAAAAAAAACCTCAGTGCACACAACTCTCAGGAGCTAAAAAAGGCAACCAGATAAAAACACAAATATGTTGAATACAGGAAAAATCACTATTATGTTGTTATCTAATTTTGGATGGATGTTTTGTAGAGTTATCATGAACTGTCAAGAGGGGAACAGAGCCCTAGTGATTCTAGAGTAAGTTTCTAACTAAATTGTGTAGATTGATTACATTTCATGAAACCACAAAAAAAAGACAACAATGATGACAGCAACCAACAGCAACCAGTAGGTTTCCGAGGGGAAGTTACTGCCAAACAATGTAGTTACCTAATTTCACTGAGTGTTTTGGGAGGCCCATGTCACACTCCAATAACTTGTCTAGTTTACATTGACAATGATACTTGGCTCTGCCAGTTTCAGTCTGTTTCCTTTTTCTTTTTTCCTACATTCATTAGGACTTATTTAAGATTGCAATAGAGTTTACATATCACTCCTTTGGACATATCCTCTAGTCTGTCCTACAGTGTTGGTCTGCTTTCTTGGGTTTGGTTTTGGTTGAAAAATAACAGTTCCTGGATAATCCATATATTTTCTGGTTTCGGTAGTAACCTTTTATTCAAACTGTACAATTTATTCCATAACATAAAATCATGTTTGCTACATACAGGGTGGCCTGGTCAGCATGTTGTCCTCAGCTATAAAATCAGGGACTCATGTAACACAGAAAATAGGAAAATACATTGCTGAATCACATCAACCTGTGGAAAGGTAATTATTCAGCAAACAGGTAATAAGAATACTCAAACTAGAGGGACAGAAGTTGTTATCTTTATCCAACACCAAATGTTTGTAACTAATTTACAAGGAAATGTTTAGCAGCTAAAGGAGAGAATTAACAATCAGATCTTGGAGAGTTAAAAGAAAATTCAGAGAGTGTTAAAAGAGAACTCGGTTTAATTCTTTTTGTCTAGAATTTGATTATTGGATGCTCTAAAAAGAATAAGAAATTTATCCTGAAAAGAATTTTCAACAGAGGAATAAAGAAATCTGTAATTTCAAATTTTACCCAGCCTCTGAAAAACTGGCCCAGCTGGATGACAGCTTTAGCTACTTTACCAGCTTCATACTGATTTCACAAGCAAACTTGTTGCTATATTTTTGTCCAACTAGTGGTGAATTTATATTTTGCTATTAGAAGCTCAAACCTTGATAATTAATAGAACAGGAAATAATTTGCTTTAAAATATCTTTTTTAATCTTGGCATAGATACAAGATGTATTTCTCTTACACAATTTTTTAATATCAAAAGGATTAAATGGGTCAAGCTTCCTTTATAATTTCACCATGGTTGTACGTGATACCCACATGAGTTTTTTTTTTACTTCGTTGCTGTATTTGGATTAAAGAAGAGGTAACTGAACTACGGAGAATCCGTGAGTTAAACGTTTATTAAGCAGAACTGTTTTATTTTGTACCAGACACGTTAGTGAGAAAGACAGGCAGAGCAAGCTATATAGAAACGTACAACCAGTGTTCAGTATTGACGACGAAGATGAAGAAGGAGGTAATTATTGATTTGTATTCAACACAAGTTTATTTCTTGAGATAAGATGGAAAAAGTTCACTAACAAAGGAACGTAAAACCTCAAAACAGGAAAGCAAGAAACTAGAGTTCAGGCTTCGATAGGATTCAAACCTTTGCCCGTTCTCTTAAATGTTGATTTACTATTCTGACCAACTGAAGTATAAGCTACAGGTTTTGGAGCGTGGAAAATGTCAGTGGGCCCTTTGTTTCCCAAAAAAGGAATTGCGTCACTCCAGAAATTAGGTTATGTGAGCTCAGCTGTTGCTGTTTCCCGGGTGCCATCTGTGAGGCACCGGCGTGTTCATGCTCCGTTAAAACGGCTTTATTTCCTGCAATTACTTCAGTTGCAATTCGAAGTTTATACTCAGTTCGTCAAATGTAATTTTTTATTTGAAATACCCTTCAGTGAATTTCATATTGAGTGTTTACCCCTTTGCGAACGCATGACAGTTAACTTGTCGATTTGCATCCTATATTTGTCGGTGTTTAGAAAAAGGAATAGCATGGTTTTCAATGTACATGTAGGCACCAGATTATTATGTGTGGGTATCTTTAAAGAAAGACTATTTTGCAAGGAGGGAGATGGACAATACAATGGCTAAATGACGTCTTGTCAGCAGTCAAAATGAAACCTTCTAATAACCTTCCTTAGTTACATGGGTATAACATTTCTTTTACCTTGCTAGATAATGGCAGTGCAAGCTCAGAGGAAGAAACACGCAAGGAAGCAGTGAATATAGATACATGGCTTCATCGTAAGGATGTGGTAGCCTCATTTAAGTGCCATCAGATCATCAGGAGTGGATACATGACACCAAGGTACTATATATAACATTGAAATTTTTTAACTGCACAGTCATTGTCTTTACTCCACCATGTCACCTTTTAGAAAGTTGGAAACTGCTCTGAGTACACAAACGACTAATTCAGGTTCTGATCTTAGCAGAACTTTGCTAGCTCGAACGGTTCTAAACAGTTTGAGATAACAATAAATTTGATTAAAATAATAGGAAATGACTGGAGATCTTTATAGCATGCAATATGCCTTTCTTGTTCTGACGACATCCCAAAAAATCCTTTGCATCTCTCTTTTTATGTTGTTCTTTTTAGAACAATAACTTAAAAAGTTTGAAGCGGGGATTTATGCGTTGTGCAAGCATTAGTGAAAGGCTTCATTAAGAAAAAAGTGTGACGTACTCAGTTTCGTGCTGACGTTGGTGTTTGTTGGATCTCTCTAACCTATGTTGTTTTCACCTTTTTTCTGCTTTCTTTCTTTCTTTACATTATTTTGTTTTGCAGCTACATTCTCCTCACAGATGTTCAAATGTTTATTTTACGCGAGATACCTAAAAGAGATGGCTGGGCGTTCATTCAAAACAGGCATCATCTGACTTCAGTGGTCAAAATAACTTCGAAAAGAAGACATCCAGACTTGATCACATTTAAATATGGAACAAGCGACGGAGAAACAATTGAAGTGACTGAGACAGAAAGATATGTCATTCCTAATGCGAAAAAGGCCACGCAAAAAATCAAGGATAGAATACTAAAATTAGTTGACGAGTCGTGATATTCGGCTCAACCTCTTCACGAAGGGTAGTTATTGTTTGCGCAAGAATTAGAAGCAAAATGAGGTTGGCTTCGCCAAAGGCTGATTTTTGGAGTGATTGTTCCAATCTCATTTCCATCGTGTCAAACTGTTCTCTTAAATTGACATACGTTTCTTCGTTCTTAAGAGTTCATGGATTGTGTGTTCGTTTCTCTTAACGCAGTGACCATGAATCCTCATTCTTCAGCAGCTTGTTAGGAGGCCTCGTGTCTCTTCTATCAGATTATCAGATCTGTAATTTTCACAATAGTGAGCCAGGAAAGAGAGTAGCATATTTCTTTATTCAGCATTTTTTTTCTCCTTTCTCCTTTTTCTCTGAAAGAAAGACAAAGTCCACAGCAAATTTTCGGAAAAACACAACAAAACATTAAAAAAATTTAACATACGACCGAAGAAAAGATACAGATTTTGCACTATATTCTGGTCAGTGTCCGGTTAACAATTCAAGAATTAGCTTTGATTTTTTTGATGGAATTTATTTAGCGAACGTCAGAGACTTCATTCTCTATAAGAGGCATGATTATTTATACAGAGTAAAGAACTTTATTAATATCTTGATATAAAATTGTAGATTGTGTCAATAAAATGTGATATATCTACGTTGTCGTGAAACATCTGGAATATAGTACATAGGACAGCCCTAATACAACCCTTTGACAACTTCTCTTCAACCTTTAGCAGTCCCTCTGGCCTCAGAACTTAGTGTTTCGTAAATAACACGAACGGAATTTTAATTAAGTTCATTTCGTTCGGTCTGTACCGGCGACCTTTATCAAGATTCTCCCAAACGGCCATGCCACACGGTTATCAAGGGGTAAAGATGCCTAAAATGGTTCTTATATTCCATAATAGTTATGCTAAATGTTAGTTCAAAGATTAGCCATTCCTTTGTTCGTTTCACGTATTTTATTAATTATGATAAATTTACACGTATTACACGCGAGTATAAAAGCAAAGAGCTGAATAAAAGTTTCAATTCCCTTAAACAGCAATGTCTAGAGCGGTACACAAATGACTAGTTGAAACTGACGTGTTCAAAGTGCGCATCACCATATGAAAATAAAACAAAGACTAGAAACTCAAGAGTAGTAACTCGTGGCATCGTTACAAGAAATATAAAAAAGAATCATATGCTACATCCATATTCTTATTCTATGCCCTAAATTCCATATTGTGGCTACTTTTCACGTGTTCATTTTACCATCGAGCTCAGAGGCCGATGCGTTTTTCTTTGCGATTAGATGTCGGTTACCGAAGAAAAGAAAAAAATATTCCTAAACTTCTGGTATTGACGTTTTGATCCGTACTAATAATAAAATAATCAATATTAAAACATAAATAAAATTAAATGCAGGTTATACAGCTCACCATGGGCGTAGGGAGCTGATGAAGAATTCAGTAAAAACAAATCGTAAACCTAATTTGGGATTGTCAGTGGCAAAGTAAGTAACGATCTCCTTGTCTGTCTTATTTTTTGAGAACAAGTAATTGATGTCATCTGCAAGGGTCTTGGCGAGGGCGTAACCATCCTCTGGGAATGGAGTTTCCGAGTCGCTGACGGAAACCACTTTTGCCTTGATCTGGTCCAAGGTCTTGTTCAGGACGTATCCCTGAATTGCGTAATCCAGTGACTTTTGGTAGCTGTCGAAATTTCCGGAGATCTTCTCCCATGTTGCAGCCATTGTGGTCAGCTGAGTATAGCTCTTAGCTGGGAGCCCTGCATCTTTAACAATCTCATCTAATGCTGTTGTCATGGCCGTCTGGAACTTCGTAACTTGCTCCTGCTTCTTGTTAACCTCATCGATTGCGTCATCGAGCTTCTCCAATGTCCAGACTCCCAGTCCTATTGTAGTGGCAAGGCCTGCTATTCCGAACACGATCCCAGCGATATTTAGACCATTTATGGCTTTAGTGAGCTTTGGAGTTTCTGTAAATGAACTTTCGGGCTCTACCACGGCGGGAGGCTCGACGCCGTCAAGGGGAACGTACTCGAAGGGATCCTCCACTGGTTCTGTGGGCTCCTCCCCTTTAGCTTTGCGATTACGAAAGTAACGGACAATTTGAAGCACTCCCGCGCCCAGTCCTGCCGCATCTCCAGCGTAGCCCATCACTTGAGCCACTGTTTTAAAGGCTGATTCAGCACTGGTATCTGAGATGCCGGTTGTGATGTCCTTCTCCACTTTGTCAAGGAAGTCGCTTGGCAGTTTGTCTAAGGCCTTCTTTACACGATCAAGGTTAACAGCGACCATGTAGTAGATATGATCGTACATGTTGCCGGCTGCGGTGACATCTTTGCTTAGTTTGTCTGCTTTTTTGTTCAGATCATCCATTTTGTTTTGTTCAGCGACACCAAAACCGATGCCGGCTCCGATGTTTCCCAATCCAAGAGCGACGTTAGTAAGTGCAAGAGCGACTCCAGCCATCTTTTCGTAATTATCTGTTCTGAAATTGTTTGTACTCCAAATCAAAGTGCGACTCTTTTGATAAAAACTCGCTCTATTTATAATTACAACTCGATGTGCATAAATGAATTATTCAGCGAATGACGTCATTAATTTCCTCCAAACGTGACCTCAAACTTTGTGTTAACACTTTTAGTAGAAAGTGAACTTCTCTTGTGTTACACAATGTTCTAAAATTCGCTGATGATAAGCTATCATTTTTTCACTCACATTTGGCAATAATAAGATATATTTCTGGTCTTATTTTTCCGCTTGTTGACGACGTGACTTAAAAAGGACGCCATAATACGTGCCGTCATGCAAATTTTCTGTTGTAAATAGATCGACGTCACCTCTAGGGACTGATGTATGACGTAAAGGAAGTAAACAATCACTGATCGTGACTTTAGCTTCACGTCGTGCCTTTCTCTGAAATTCGAAATGTTTGTTTCACGTATTACAGGCGGGCCAACTTATTAATTCGTTGTCTTTCAAGACAAACTAAAAGAAACATGAAGAAATGTCAGGCGGTTATTATACAGTCATGCGACTAAACGTGATGTTAGGTTTTGTTTTGCTTTTTTTGCCTCTCTGAGCAATTCAGAAACAACTTGTCACCGACTCGTTTTCTACCTTTGGCTTCATTCAACTGACTTGCATAAATTTTAAGTTAACTTCTCTGAGTAAAATCTTTTGATATTTAAAAATCCCCCAGTTTTCAAACAGGCCTTCAAAAGCGTCACATTAACTCAAAATGTTTTTCTATGGACAAGCCAGGTAATAAAATTCACGCGTGTAACACGGAACGATAGTTATTTCTTGTCTTGAACACATTCGATAAATAGTCAGCAAAAGCTAAGGTTCATTTGCAGACGTGACAATACCGACCTAACGACGGATGTTATTGGCTTACATTTCAAAAACTCGCGGTATTTACATAATCCTTGTCGTCACGTCGTCACGTCACCTTGGCGGTAACGTTACAAATTATTTCCATAAATTCCAGAAACCCTAGAAGCGACGTGACGACGTGGCGAAAATTGCTCACTCATGCGGATTATAGAAATATGAGATCAGGGATATTTCATGTTACTAACCGGATATTGCCCTGTTCGTGACAATATATCAATTCACAATTGCTGGTAAACTCTCAAGAATTATCCTTTCTCAAAATTAAATATGTAATTGCATTTATTGCAAAAAGAAATAATATGGAAATCCTAAGTGATGGAATTGCGGCGAACTGACGTTCTAGACGGCATTTAGTCGGACAAGTTACTCTGAGTTTGTCGACGTGAACAACCTTTCTTTGGTTGTGTCCTCGTGTACCGGTACACAAAGGAACGAAACATTAACGAACTGCGTCACAACTCCATGTATGGATATGAAAACAATAGGAATTCCCCCGTGTACCGGTACACCAGGACAGCCCCCTTTCTTTGCTGGTGCTATTGTTGCATACGGTGACGTCAGTTAAATTACTTCCTATGCGTTTAGGAAATCAAGCCTAAGCCTAAAGCACGTGTTTACGGTAAAACATGGACTATCCCTGACACTTTCTATCGTGGTTCCTACAATCTGCTAAGTACTGGTCAACAGATTTACCACGAGATGTCGGTGAGGTCAGCGAAAAGTTAATTTCCTTTGAAATTACCGATACACTTGTAACCCTAAAGCGACGTGACGCCGTGACGACAATTGTCCACTCATGGTAATAAACAATGAATATGCAAATACAGCGAGTTTTTATTTAAGATGTTAGCCAACAGAATTTGTCGCTAGTTTTCGTTCATCACCCACAACAGACGTTCTAGCAGGAGCAAAGATGGCAGAACTCAGTATTGGGCTCGGGAAAGTTTTGCTCGGTCTAGGAAATATTGGAGCAGGCGTTGGGTTTGGCGTCGCCGAGAAAGAAAAGATGAACGAATTAGACAGCAAAGCGAAAAAGCTTAAACAAGATGTAGACAAAGCCAGCGACCTCTACGATGAAGTGTACTATCGGGTCGCTGTTAATCTGGACCGCGTCAAGAAAGCTCTCGACAAACTACCCAGCGACTTCTTAGACAAGGTCAACGAGCAAATTGCTAAGGATACTTCAGCTTCTAATGCTGAACAGGCAGTGACCACTTTGGGGAAAGTATTTGGCTATACCAAAAACACCTTGAAAGTGGCATCCGGATTACTTCAGATTGTCCGCTACTGTCGTCAAAGTAAGGCTGAAGGTGACGAGCCCACTACAGAGCCTCTCCCAGATCCTTTTGAACCCGTACCATTGAATGGCGAGGAACCGCCAGTCGTCCCCGAGGCCGAAAGTTCGTTTTCCAGCACTCCCACGCTCGACAAAATAATTACAGGTCTCAATATCGCTGGTATCGTGTTTGGACTGGCAGGCCTTGCCACTACAATTGGACTGGGAGTCTGGACTCTGGATAATTTGGATAAAGCAATTAATGACGTCGACGAAAAGCAGAAGCAAATAAAACAGTATCAGAAGGCTATGACGGCAGCCCTGAATCAGATCGCAGCGGAGGCAGGTCTACCACCGAATAGTTACACTCAACTGACATCCTTAGCTGCTACATGGGAGGAGATTTCTGCAGAATTTGATAGCTACCAAAAGGTCCTGAACTATGCAGTCCAGGGATATTTCCAGGATAGGCCACTTAAAGACATCAAGGCAAAGGTTAACGCTGAAAGCGACCCGGGAACATCATTTCCGGATGATGGGTATCCACTCGCCGAGACCTTGGCAGATGACATCCGGCAGTTGTTCCAACAGGGCAAGACAGACAAAGAGATCGTTAGTTATTTTGCAAATGATAATCCAAACATAAGTCAAAGGTTTGTGTTCGAGGAATATTTCATAAGTACACTGCGAAAGTGATAAAGTAAAACCTTAATTTAAGATTTGCAAACAAAATGTCAATATCGAAATTAGAAACACTTTCCTGTTAAAAACTTATTGCTACAATCAGATTGATTTTCAAAAAGACTCCATATCTAGACTACTATATCTAGTATACATAGTCTCTTTTTTATAATAGCGAGTTATGTAAGTCTTTATATCGTGTACAGTTCTAGGGTATCGTTCAAAAGTCTCAAGTTTGTGAATTTACCAAAACTCAGGACCGCTGTTTCGGATATCGACACGTAGTTGGTGATTGATATATGCTGTCATAATAAGTGTAACAAGAATAAAAGGAATTTGATAAACAGGCGAGTATAGAATCATTTACTCGGTTTTGTTATCGAAAAGGAATCCTTATATTTCGAACAAAAAATGTCCGACGTCGAATCAGCAAATAATCTTCTATTCCGTGAATTGTTTAAATTGTCAATATTTTGGAAGGCGAGCTGATATTCACCTTGTTCGGAACGCAACTTCGACAAACTTCAAAAGTTATCAGTTGGTGCGAATTTCGTCAAGTTTGTCTCGAGGAAATTTCCCTTTCACGTTGTATCCACTCGAGATGTAGAACTTATTATTAACGATGGCAAGCTGGATTGACCATTAAGGTCAGTCTTGGACTCCCTGATGGCATCCGGTCAAAAGTTAAGAAATGTTTTCTCCAGCAGACCACCCCTTTCCGCTTTCAATATTTTCGCTTCTCCAAGATAGAAGCCGGAGGTTACCTTTTGTTGCTGCGGCATTCCCACTTAGTGATTTCTTTCCTTTTACGTTCCTAATTACATTTTTGTGTTTTTGCACGCACATTTTTCTTATTGTTTTCGCAAATCGGCGATTTGTATTTTGTTAGATTTTTCGCATAATTCCTCTTTGATCAATTTCATTCGTAAAAATTTCTCAAAAAATTGAACATTAGAGTATCAGAGTGCATTAGGTTAACATTGATTCCTTCACTGCGATCATCTTTTAGTTTTTCCGTCCCTTGTGCTCGCAAGTTACACAACGTTTGTAAGTGTCTTTCCTTGTCCGATTGTATTTCCTCTGTTGTTTTGCGTTTTCCTATTCCTTCTACTTCGTAATAACTTGTAATTATTTGTTCCTTTTAGCAACCACGATCAACCGTAATTTAAATAAATTCTAAAGCGTTTACGTGTTGAAACCTGACTTTGTTGGCAGTCACACCATGCGTAGAATTCGGAAATTTTATGCATTCTGAAAATCCACTATATCTAAATACCGAGTTTCGAGGTTCATATAACAGTTTGTTTCTTTCGGCTCCTAATGTCTCGTTAATGAATATATCTCTGCATTTTTCCTTTCGCTCCCGATTCCCGATCTAAAATAACAGACAATAAAAAGTTATTTTCATTAAAAATATAATTCGTAGTTTTACATTTAGAATGCACAGGCAGTATTTCAGTACGTAATCCTTTTATTGGCGTAAAGCTACATTAATAATGGAGGCTAACCCAAAATTTGACTTTGTACTTAATTGTTTTAGTACTTGAAGTTTAAAAACTATAAACAAATCGTCTACGTCAAAATGTTAAGGGAAATCTTAAATCTGAACTAATTGGTGCAAACGACGCAAGTGAGTTCATGGCCACTTATGTAAGGTCCACATGGCAAAGCGTGACCGGTTCTCTGTACTAGATACAAAAGAGCCCCATTGGTGCCACTATGACCTCCATCCACAACCTTAATATGATGTCATCAGATGCCCCTTGTATTCTCTTGTCCAACCCGAAGGGCACTTGTTTGTTCCAGGTATCATTATTTGTGAGCCTCGTGTTCTAACATAACACGCAGCACATGGTGCGTCATGCTGGTCAAGGTTCTTAAGGTCTGGAAATGTTGAGGCTTGATATTCGGTGCCATAGATTGCTGCTGTGTTTTGCCAACCATCAACAAACTCATCATAAATGGGATTGTTGGTGAGACAAACGTAGTTGGTACCACCTCCGGTATGAGTATAATAGCCGCTGCCCATAAATCCTTTTGCACAAGCCAAAGAAGACTCATAAACCTCTTAAAACTAACAGCTTGCTGAAATAAAAAATTTGGTTTACTAATAAAAAGTATTCCCGTTACGGCTCAGGAAGATTAAATCGAAAAAAGGTAAAACAAACGTACAAACAACAAAACATCCACCAAGACAAAATGAACTGTCGCCACCCGGCGAAAAATATCATTGTGATATTTGAAATGGCTTTCACCATCACCTGCAACATCCCTTTTCAGGACTGCTGAGTTACTCCTTAGTTCGGGCCAGGAGCAACGGGCTCCCGTTCGAGCCTCTTACTTTTTTGACTCGGTTAGAAAAGAACAACACAAAAAAAATCAAAATGATAACATACGAGAGTCATTGCGGGTTAAATTATTCTTCATTCACATAAAATGCTTTTTCTCCCCACCTGTGTACACCAGAGTAGCATTTCCAGAGCAGTTCTTTCGTCCCCAGCGGTTATAACACACATCTGTCCTTCTTGTCCCTTTATTCCTTGAGGGCCTGGAGGTCCCTTGAGTCCAGTACTTCCCGTTCGACCAGTATCACTTGGTATCAAAGAAAATGAGATCGTAGTTTCATGAAGGCAATAAGTACTGAAAATGAAGGTAGTTCAATTTAGTAAACGAAGTCTCAACAGCCTGGCACAGAAGTCGCCCTTAGAGGTAAATGTTTCATGTCTTCTGATGGTATGAGACATGTTGGTTGGGTCAATTCCACTAGCCTGTGCAAAAGTTTTTCACGAAAAGTTTCATACACTGACTAGGTAATTACAATTAACTTAAATTTTTCAAAGCCACCTTGAAACTTTTTTAGTAAAATATCAGTAAAACACATATAACCGTGGAGAGTTAAATTAACGATTTGAGAAAAGAAAAAGAAAGTGTTCTGGTATGAGTTTCTATTTTCCAGTTTCAGTGCGTTCTCTTTGGCCTTTGAAAGAATTGTCACCTATGGTTGAAACGGGAATGTAAGGGGCAAGTTCATGTAACACCTTTGTAATGAATGACAAATTACTATTCATTTGCAAACTAAAACCTTTCGGTCCCTTTAATCCTCTCGGTCCCGCGGGTCCTTCTCTTCCGTCCCTTCCATCCCGTCCTGAAATTGAATTTGTAACTTTAGACATTGCCATACAATATCTTTCACCCTATTAAAAAGCCATGCAGTTAGTTTAAGCAAGGAATTTTGATACACAGTGAAAAATGTTGTCAACTTGATAAGATCAGATCGTATCATTGTAAGTATCTGTGCTCGCCTACTAAAACGTGGAAAAATGGATGTCTGGTACGTGTTGGAATTCAAGCACGATCTTTTTAGTTAGGGGCCTTCATAACGCTCTCCGATTGGTTTAAATAACTAGATATCCTCTCTACCAATCAGATGCAAGCCTTAATTGATCGCGAGTTGGTCGCACTTATTTTACTGGGTTTAGGCATTTATATGCATGCTTACGTTGTTTTCACTAGGATAATTTAGGCTGAATAAGGTCGGAAAAGTCCGGAACTGTTAACTCCTTGTTAGACATCGTTTGAGTTTTCCAAGAATGGAAATTTAACTCTGAACTCTTCAGAAATCTTATGTATTTTGAAATTTTTTTATTCAACTTTCTTCCACTTGCCCTAAACAAGTACATTTTGATTTCTTTTGCTTCTTATCGTTCAAAATAGAAATTGTTTCCTACAGTCCATATATTCAGTTATTCAGAAATAAGACTTAAAAAATACACAACTCAAGACACTTAAAAACTCAGATAAATAGCGTTTGCTTTATTTAGACAGCATATAGATAAAAAGTCTCAATAAGGACTGACATAAATTATACTGAGTATGCCATTAGTTTCACTGTAAAACTGAAGGACACCTGTTCCAAATGATGTGCAGAAAAATATGTTTACAAAATTATGCATCCAAGAAAGACTACAAAATCTACAAGCCACATGTAAAACCAATATGTCTCCGATTTCTCTCTTAATCATTCTTAAAAACAGTCATGAATATCCAAAAATAATTACAGATTAGTTAATCAACTTCTTCTACAGTAGGTCCATCGCAGGACCCGTTGGTGCTCTGCTGCTGTCCATGTAACTTGGCCATGATTGGTGAACACACTCGTTGTAGATCTTTCTCTCTTTCTTCGTACTCTTCTTTGTCTGCCTGTAAATTTCTGTCCAACCAATCGATTACTTCTTGCACCTTGCTTTTTACCGTCTCCACATCTGCAGAGCTGAGTTTGTTCTCCACCTTTGGATCTACTATCGACTGTTTGACGCTATACGCATAGTTTTCCAAGCTGTTTCTGGCTGAGATTTTCTGGCGCTGCTTCTCGTCTTCTTCCTTGTACCTCTCGGCTTCAGCCACCATGCGATCAATGTCAGCTTTGGACAACCTTCCCTTGTCATTGGTGATGGTGATATTGTTGCTTCTGCCAGTGCTTTGATCCTTCGCGGATACGTTCAAGATCCCGTTGGCATCAATATCCAGAGAGACTTCTATTTTGGGCACGCCTCGAGGCGCCGGTGGGATTCCGCTCAGCTCAAATCGTCCCAGTTCATTGTTGTCTTTGGTCATAGCACGCTCGCCTTCAAAGACTTGAATGGTAACGGCGGGTTGATTGTCGGAATAGGTTGTGAACTCTTTGGAAACTTTTGTTGGGATTCTCGTATTGCGTTCAATCAGTGTTGTCATTACCCCACCGGCGGTTTCAATCCCGAGGCTTAAGGGTGTAACATCGAGCAATAAGACATCCTTGATCTCTGAGCTTTGGTCTCCGGATAGGATCGCTGCTTGGATCGCGGCACCGTAAGCTACGGCTTCGTCTGGGTTAATAGACTTGTTTAGCTTTTTACCATCGAAGAAGTCTTCTAAAAGTTTCTGTATCTTTGGAATCCTTGTAGAGCCCCCAACCAGAACCACCTCATGGATTTGACTTTTGTCCAGCTTTGCATCTTTTAGTGCCTTTTCCACAGGCTCGAGGCAAGAGCGAAAGAGATCCATACATAGCTCTTCAAACTTGGCTCGGGTTATCTTAGAGTAGAAATCAATCCCCTCAGATAATGAGTCAATCTCTATATTGGCCTGAGTACTGGACGACAGCGTTCGTTTGGCTCGCTCACAATTAGTCATCAGGCGACGCAATGCTCTTGGATTGCTTTTGAGATCTTTCTTGAACTTTTGCTTGAACTCTTTTACAAAGTGATCCACAATGCGGTTGTCGAAGTCTTCTCCGCCAAGATGTGTGTTACCAGCTGTGGAGAGAACCTCAAAGAGTGATCCTTCGTCGATTGTCAAAATGGAGACGTCAAAGGTACCTCCTCCCAGGTCGAAAATTAGCACGTTCTTCTCTCCGCTGAGGTTTTTTTCCAAGCCATATGCGAGAGCAGCAGCGGTTGGCTCATTGATTATCCTCTTCACATTTAGTCCTGCTATTGTGCCAGCATCTTTTGTGGCCTGTCTCTGAGAATCATTGAAATAAGCTGGAACTGTGATAACTGCATCTCGAACAGTTTGGCCCAAGTAAGCTTCAGCTGTTTCTTTCATCTTAGTGAGGACCATAGAACTGATTTCCTCTGGAGTGAAAGTTTTCCATGCGTCTTTGGTATGTACACGCAGTTTTGGTTTGCCGTTCTCACTGATGACTTGGAAAGGCCAGTTCTTCCTGTCTGATTGAACCACAGGATCATCAAATTTCCTGCCGATCAGTCGTTTGGCATCGAAGATAGTGTTGCTCGGGTTTAACGTTGCTTGGTTCTTAGCAGCGTCGCCGATCAAACGTTCTGTGTCAGTGAAAGCGACATAACTGGGGGTTGTGCGGTTTCCTTGATCGTTAGCGATGATCTCAACTTTACCATGTTGAAAGACTCCAACACATGAGTAAGTTGTTCCAAGGTCGATTCCGACTGCAGGAGCTGACTTCACTGGCATCTTCGAAAGCTTCTGATAATGTTCTTGTAGTCTTTTTTCTTGCTGAGGGAGCTTCTTTCGCGTGAAATTTTTGAACAGCTTCGTAAAAAGGCTTGCATTTATACCCCCTAAGCTAGGAAACATTACATCAGATGTCTAAAAATACAAATATGCTGACATCATTTCATCCGTGATTAACCAATGAAATTGATTTTATTTTTAAGAAAAAGTATCTAGAGACTTCTCTAAGTCTATTTTTGTAAGTTCGAGAAAATTCTGAAGGTTCTTTAACATCCTAGCCGCTACTAGATTGTTCCGGAGAAAGAAGAGTGCAATCCAGAAAAATCTCGATTGTTGACGAACGTTCGCTTTGCACCAATCTCCCTCGTCTGCCGCGAGCCCTTAAGCCAACCAGCGGTGTATTCAACATGGCGGCCGTAGAGAAATATGCTGACATTATTTCATCAGTGATTAGCCAATGAAATTGATTTTATTTTTAAGAAAAAGTATCTAGAGACTTCTCTAAGTCTATTTTTGTGGGTTCGAGGAAATTCTAAAGGTCTAGTTCGAGAGACGAGTGTAATCCAGAACAACCTCGATCGTTCACGAACATTCACTTAGCACCAATCTCCCTCGTCTACCGCGAGCCCTTCAGCCAACCAGCGGTATACATGCAACCTATCAATATGGCAGTGGCAGGGGAGCGAAAGGCACATGCGTTTCTTGGATCTTGGATTTCTGTTAAGATAGATTGTGACGATTTTTGCACAGTTCTTTTGTTCCTCTTAATTTCGTTAACGTGCACACAGAAGGGTGATAGATGAGAAAGTGTCCAGCGGTATTAAAAAACATACCTCTTCTTGTCCTGATTTCCATTTGTCTAAAGCCCTTGATGTGGATTTTATGAGGCAACGGCTGACATGAACAGCTTTACATATCGTCCGAGACAATTGTTTTCATTAAAGAAATATGCCAAGAACAAAAATAATTCACTAACAGTCTCCCAGCCTGAAAAGTTACGTTACGGGTATGGTTATTACTATTTTGTACACATGCGGAGAAACAAAACTCTGGAACTTTATTACCTCAATATTAGTTATTTGTGTCAGTCCTCACTACCGAACCAAGCATTATCGGTCACAACCTGACGCTATTTTCAAAGAACGGAAAACGACTTAACATGGGAAGACAAATGAGGGATTTAAATACTGATCCTCTCAGGAGTTGGCACAAATTAAACCTGCTTTCATTCTGGAATTCTGTGACTAGTAAAAGACGTGCTCTACACAGCAGAGAATTGACATGTATGTATTGGGTTGCAAATTTTTTTGATCTTTGGAAACCTACCATATTGGCAAGTTTTCTTTACCCCACTTGATGCATGATGAAATTAAACTCAAAAAGGCCAGTATGAAATGTTGCTGACAATGAGCTCATCAGCTGCAAAAAATTTGTGATTGGTGAAAGCATAATAAACTTTCCTTAAATATGTCTCTTTTTTTTTGTTTATTGAGTCTTACTTTCACATGATTTAAATGCTGAAGTTGATGCCAGATCAAAAAAATTATTAATGCAATCAACATTCAGCTCATTCTTGCTATTTGAACAAGTCCTCCCATACTTCATTTCTGACCAGAAATAAAAAGGCTAAGGCCCAGGGGCCTGGCCCCCTCCCCCTTATTTTGGGTAAAAGAAAAAAGAATTGCAGAAGGGTAGGACAGGGTAAGCAACAAAAAACTGGGCTCCCACCCTTAGCTTAAGGTCTGGATCTGCCACTGTGTATAGGTATCTCTTTTAAATGCAGTGTGCTGAATCAAACTTTGATTTGATTTAAGTCAAACTTTGAAGACATTACTTTCTTAAACAATGAAGCACTTCTGGCATGAAATTGTACAAAAGGATGTCCCACAAATTCTAAATGGAAATTAAACCTATAGCTACATTCTTTTTTTTCTTCTTTTGTCATGTAATGGCTGTTTATTGGTGTTTCTAAAGTTTGACTGGTGGCAGGAAACAGATAATAAATGAGTCACTCAATTTTTTTAAATATGAAGCATTTAATGTTTTTTCATCTTTTCTAAGTTCAAGATTTACAGGGTTGACACAAATATGATATGATTATTTTTTCTTAGCTGATGATAAATTTAAAAAATATTTCATTTTTAGTGAGGTAGCATGTAGGTAGGAGATGGATTTTAATCAAGATGATAGATGAAATAATGACCAACTTATTAACTGTTTTTTTTCGTTTTTGTGGGTAACTGCTTGTGTAAAGAACATTCAAAGAAAACTTTGATTGCGTAATCATTATGTTTTGATTTAAAGTCGGTAAAAAGTTCTGTTTTCTTCCTTTGTCAAGTTTACACCATAATTTTCCTAGTGTATAACTGTTCACAGCTTGAATTACCTACTTGGCTAGCATTCCTGATAAACCAGTTTGCAATTGTACACATGAACTATACCCTTATAGTAGTATGTCCCTAAGTAGCAAGTCAGTTGGAGCAAGGAGATTGATGGAGATAGATCAGAGTTTCTATTTACATTGTTCCAGTTGCATAACGTTGCAGTTTCTCTGAGACAGGATCAGATATAAGTTCCAGCTTACTGTATTAAGTTTCCTTATCTTTTCCATTTTGCTTGTTCTGTAATTAGTCTCAGCCCATTTTTTTAATCTTGTAAAACTGCATGTGTATGATGGTCAGATGATAGCTTTAAATGTTGCTGAATCAACTTGTGTTGTCAATTCCTACACTGTGGTTAAAACTCCCCAAACTCCAGTGCACAACACCCCGTATCTGTTGCATTGAGTACATGATAGCTTGGTCAACCCCCCCAGAGATTTTTTCAGAAGTAAATATGAGAGACAAACAGAGACATTAGAGAGATTTTTTATTTTTGTAAATTGTTTTATTTGAAAGTTACTAATTTCTACTTAAGATTAGCACAAACTGAATTTTGTTAAGTGTTTTCTAAACTTAAAGTGCATTGACTCATATGCAGTGCAATGATTTTTGTATTCTAAATGCAATGAAAGAGTATTAACATTTTTTGTGTTCAAGGTTTTCATTGAGAAATAACATGGCAAGAAGTAGGAGAATATTTTCCATGTCAGAATTAGAAATAGTTCCAGCCATCAACATTTAGCTGGAAAATTATACACATTACCTGGAGAATTCTGCAATATCCAATGGCTTTGAACACCAAGAGTTGCAGAATTTCCTAAGTTCATAACATGTCTTATTAAATTTGAAACAAAGTGATGAAAGAAAAAAATGACAAAGATCAGCTCCAACATGATTTTCACCACAAATAATCGTTTTCACTTTGAATTAACATTGGCATTTTCATGTTACTTTTCCAGCCATCAAGTCATTGTGCTTTGCTTACAACAGATTCTAAAACACGTTTGCACCATCTGTTGGAGATCTTCTTTACTAAGGTAAAAGTAAGAAAACAGACACTTGTGAGGAGGAGGATATAGTTTTACACTATATAATCTGTTCACATTCAATGTTTTCGGAAGCTTTTTAATGTTAAAGTGCTAGATCTATTTACTCTGTCATACACAAATATCTCTCTTTTTGTGCCTAAGTGTTTTCTGCAAGACATGAGCATCTGCTGGTTCAATGTGTTTGTAGTATTGTTTCTTTGTTTCTATTATTTCAAATCCAAATCTCTTGTAAAATCCTATTGCTCCTTCATTGCTAACTTGAACATGCCTGAAATTAGACAGAGACAAATCATTAACATTCCAATATGTCAGAGAACTATGAAAAAAGTATTGCATAACTTAAAATGTTTACCAGTAGATCAAAGATGATATCAAAATGATGAAAGAACAACAAAGTGGCAATGAGGTGAAGCTGAGTATGTCACTGATGTTCTTCCCACATTTTTATTTCATCTGTTTTTTTTCTGTACAGGCACATAGTAACATGGAATCTATTTGTTTTATACAATAAGGAAGTAAATTGTGATTAGTTATATCATGTATGCATCTGTCTTCCAAACAATCATAAGTAGGAACCATTCAAAATGGGACATGGTTTGATGCTACTCTGGTTTACAGAATTAATGAATGTAACCAAAGAAGTTACGAGGTACATTCAAAATGGGTTTACAATTCAGCTTATCGTATAAATACAAAAATACTAGGTTCTGAAACATTACTTTGCCCAAATCATTTATAATTCAACTACTACAAGTACACATACACAGTATGCTTTTTTGGTTTAAAGGAAGAGGGGAACTTGCTATAGTTTTTCAGTATTTGTTTCAGACAATGAACAAAGAGGAAAAATCAAGGAAAAATAATTATAGAAAAACAGCTAAATTTTGTCTAAATTGCCTGCTCCAAGGCTTCTATTACCAATATTAACCAAAAAAAAAACTTACAAATAAACATTGTCAATGTTACCATCCTTTTCACAACATTTTAGCACATGTTCAAGCATGACAGTACCTGAGAGTAAAAAAGGCATTATGTAAACATTATATACACAATTCAATGAAGAAATCTTTAAAACCTATGCATCTCTTAAGCATTTTAGAGTTGCAAGCAGTACCAAATAATTAGACTTTATTTGCTTAGAACAAACCCAATAAAAAGCACACCAGAAGTATGATTCTTTCAACTTACCAATACCAAGTCTTCTATAAGGGGCTAAACATCCCAAAGTCATTATATAAAGCCGTCTAGCATCTTCTATCTGGTCAATGCGACAGCAAACTGCTCCAACTACAATGTCATTATAAAATGCTACAAGAAAAAAAAATAGATTCAATATAAAAAAAAATTATGAAAAAATCAAATATAAAATGTTTAAGGAATAAGAATAATGGTCATAATAAAACACAGCCTTGGAAAAAAAATAGCCCCCAACCAATGCCCCTGTGAGGATGCAATAACAATTTTGGTCAGGTATTTATGAAAGAGAATCAAATATAAAATGTCTTGGGAATAAGAATGTGTTTTAAATAAAGAAAGATATTTGAAATTAATCATGTGTGTGATACAAGGAAAACTTCTTTTGCATTTTTCAAGACCCAAGACTGAAAGTTTCAAACTATTTTTCTATTTTCTTGGTTTTAAGTTTGCCAAAATAAATAGTAGCAAAAAAAAAAAAAGAAATAAAATGGTCTTGTAATTAAACTATTTCACATAGAATTATCTTAGCCAATACTCTTCAACAAAGTACCTAGTTTCGCTAGTTCCCCAACTTCAAGTACATCCTTGTAAAACTGTAAAGCAATACAAATCTGCATGAGAATTAATGTGTCGCTAAATATTAGATCTATGAACTTGAGATTTCTATTGTGAGATCATTGACTATCACCCGTAGAAATTGAGAGCGAATGATCTAAGAGTCCTAGTGTAAATATGCTATTCGTTTAAAACCTATCAACATTTTGATTACAACTGCACATGTTACTGTTTAATTGTAATAGAATAAACAGTGAGTCGCATAGAAAATCAGATTACAGCATATACCTGTGGATTTCTACTAACACAGTAGACACAAAGTTTTCATGTGCCCCGAGATAGTCCTAAACTCTTCACCGGTATAACTTGCAGATATTTTGCGAACAAATAAAAGTTAAGCTTTTTTAACCAGAGCCTGCTGCAAACATATGTAGGAGGATGGCAAGAAATTAAAATTTATATACACCTAAGTAGGCAAGATTGTTAAAAAAGAACTACTTGTTATCTGGAAAATTCTTCGATGACATTAAAAATATCCTTGACAGAGAAATGTGAGTATTTAATGCAGAACATTTGACACCTCATTTCGTTGATGGGGGGCTTCAAAAATAACCAGTTACACAATCATAGTCACGATTTATATTCGGTGAGATGCAAACCATCGTCTGTAGTTTACCGACTTTGTGAAGTTCGAGAACATCTAAAGAAAAAGACCGCCTACATATTTAGCATGATGATGGCAGAGTGATGACATCTTGAAAATGAAATGTTGGTTGTCTGTGCACATGCGTTAGTTCCAAATTGTCACATGAAATGTACCAAATTTTTGTTCCATCGAAAGATATTCGATGTCTCTTCAGCAGATGAACTATTAACATATCTAAAACAATCTAACGAATCTTTTCTCAACAAACGATGGAAAGCTTAATCTTTACCTTGTCGTTATAGCTGACGGGAAATACAACAGAGTTCAATTTCTTGAGCTGCTTGATGTTGTGAGGAGTTACATCACCTAACTCTGTTCTTCCCTTCCTGTTCCACGGAAATACTAAAAGATCAGTGAACGCGAAGAAGATCAAACAATCGATCCAGAAAGATACTCACGGTTTCAGAGGTTTCGATGTAACAATTTCTTGATCATTCGACATATTTCTACAGGATCACTCATGTAATCGTTCCCGCCAAACACTGCCCATGCTCGACCTCGCTTTCAGGATGAGTGCTAGTGCCACTGCTAAACTTGTATAAATTGCAGGCTCAACTTGCAAAATGGCAACCTTGGAGATTCGCCTGAAGAGAGTGAACAAGACTTACCACGAAGGCGTCAGTATATTCTTGGATATTCTAATGTTTTAATTGCAACTGTACTTTAAATAACTCTGAATGATCTTAATTATAAATCTATGAATCCATAACTTCAGCACGGATACATATATACATACATGCATACGTAGATTATGAGCTCGAGATTTCTACCGCACAATAGTTGACGAGGGGGAATCTACTATCAACTAACGTGCTTAAAAAAACTGGAGTGAATGATTGGATATTTTAGTATAAATCTACTGGTATTTCGAAATTCTCCTCACTATCTATCGCTGAATAGATAGCGAATGGCACAGCTAATCAGATTGCAGTATTTGTGGCAAAGAGTGAGGAGATTTATACCATTATTTGAGAGACCGATCTAAAGTAAGTTTTGTACATGTTGCTTGTACATAGTTTAATTGTATCGTTACATTTTATGTTTGTTTTAAACTTTACCGAACATTTGTTTGATACTTTACCAAACTCAAAAATAAAAAAATTTAAAAAAAAATGTCTCATGACAGATAAGGATTGGAAATTGTCCAGGGTGATCTTGGTAGCATATATAATACAATTTTTCGGTGCTGACTTATTTCAAATATGAATGGAGAGTCCATTAGGGTGGTATGGAATTTAGATATAACTTGGGAATGTTATTGAATCATCTCTTTCTATATTAATCTTAGGACATTGTTAAAGGTGTTATTGTAGTTCAGAGTCGCGGAGAGCTCTCACACAATGGTATCACTCTCTCTATGGAAGGATCTGTGAATCTGCAACTGAGTGCTAAAAGTGTTGGAGTTTTTGAAGCATTCTACAACTCCTTGAAGCCAATCCATCTGGTCAACTACTCCCTAGAGATTGCAAAACCTGGCAAATTATACCATTCTATTTCAATATCTTTAATTTTTGGTTTGATATTTGATTGTATTTGTATTGTATTTTCATCACCATTCCAACAGTTCAATGGCAGCATGAGTAATTTTTGTGTTTTCCCATCTATATAATCTTGATTTTTTTATTCCATTCATGATAATGTTGTTGGAGAACTGAATCACTCTTATCATCCTTTCCTGTATCACATGCATTTTTTTACCCATCATGTAAAATCTTGCATAGTCCATTAATTATTCAGACTTTGCTTGCTGTAGCCTTTAGGCAATATACATGTAGGTCACTGAGATGTTATGCAGTTCAGATTTATATTTTTGACTAGGTTATTTACAGACCCATCATTGTTAAATTTTAATAGTTTAAATGTTATTCTGAGATGGATTTGAATGACTGTAAGGTTTACGCCAAATGGCAAGACTGAACTTCCTTTTGAGATTCCACTGAAACCCAAGGGTAACAAGCCACTGTATGAGACCTATCATGGAGTTTTTGTAAACATTCAGGTATTTTTTTAGTTTTACATGTTGAGCAGTTGTATGATTTGACAATAGCACCGAGTGTTATTGCTTTAGTATGTTTAACAGGTTATTATATTTATCATGGTATGGCTTATGTCCAAATCAATAACATAATAGAATTATACCAAAGATTGAATGCTTTCCAATAGTTTCTCGTTTATTTCCTACCTGCTAATCCTCCCACAGTTTTAATGTTCTTAAACATTTAATTAGTCACTCAACTCCTGTGAGCAATTGTTTTTCCAAGAAGATGTTACCAGCCACAATTACAGTCTTACTTCAGCACAGTGACCTCAGCTAGTTTTAACGTTAAACTGCTTAAACTCACTTTCCATTTCTAATTCCATCCCTAATCAACACTGACTTGACTTTCCAATGAAAGAAAGACCCTGACTATAACTTTTTAGTTTTTGGTTTGGCTTTTCCATTTAATCTCTAATGCAGAAAGGACTGTTTAAATCTTCAGCTGATTTGTTGTGTATTATTTTGTAGTATTATCTCCGAAGTGAAATGAAAAGGCCATATTTGAACAAAGACCTTCAGAGCCAAGCAGAGTTTATAGTTGAGAATAAGGTTATTTGTGGAAGTATATTACTCATCCATCTATATTGTATAAACAAAATGAAGCACCTTTTTAAAGTCCTTTATATTAGAAATAAAATTGAATAGCATACTAGATCTTAATGCACTAAAATGGACTAAAAGGATTTCATCATTGACTATCAACAGAAAGTCTAGAAGTACAAATTAACTGCAATCAGTAGTGAAATTCAAAATAGTGAGTTTTGAACATTAGAACTTTATTGATATTGAAAAGAGAATATGGGTTACATTTGTGTTTGAATATTGTTTTATAAAGCTGTCATAAATACAAAGTTTACATCAATCACATAAGAATGGAAGGTACCAAAATTAGATTCCTGAACAAATGCTTATCATTTACCCATGTCAATTAACATATTGGTAATTAACCATCTATTACATTTATTGGACAACACAGCACATTTATTTATTGTCTCTCAAAGCAGAAGGGAGGCAACATAGCTGAGTGATTAGAGTGCTGGACTAGTTTTGTGGTTGTCCAGGTTCAAGCTCTCCATCTTGTTACTAACTGAATTGTTCTCAAGTGCCTGAAGTTCAATTCTTGGGAGTGATCTGTTAACAGCTAACTGGTCTGTCTCCCATCACTCATTTTATGGTTACAACATTTTTATTATGATATTTGTTTCATTCTTTGTTTACACTGGTCATGAAAATGAGCCATCACTTAAGATAACATGTATTGTAATATCACTACTATTACTATTATTGTCATTATTATATCTCAAGCCACAAGATATTTCAAAATATGACCCTCTGGAATATTAGTTCCTGACTGTTCAATAAGTTTAAGTCTAATGATTTTCTGTAAAGAAAGTTATACCCATTGGCGTTTGACGTTCTTAATCTTTTTTGCATTATTGTGTTAGTGGTAATGTTCTCTAAAATTTTTAAATTTTTTTTCTAGGTGACATCTAAGAAGGGAGAGGTAAAACCTGTAGAGTTTTCTATCACACCAGAGTCCCTTGAAAATGTGAAAGAGGTAATGTTATTCACACTTGTGCAAAGTTATAATAAGTCAACATACTGGAAAAGGTTTTTTTTTTTTACCTACAATGTGCCACCTACAGTATAAGGGTCACACAGTATCTGATAAATTATTTCTTCAGCATTAACATGTTTGGCTTGTTTTGCTGTTTTGAGTAACTATGTTTGTGTTTCTTTTTGTAGAAAGCAAAGGTACCAAAGTTCTTAGTAAAAGGCAATCTGGATAATGCTCTGTGCTCTGCGTTCACAGGAGAGGTCTATCTAAGACAGAATTTTAGGAAATGCCATACCTTTATGTAACAGGAGAGGTTTAAAACCACAGGCGAGGCGAGTGTGGTTTTTGACCCAATAAAGAGTCTGATTATTGTCAAGAGAGTTCATAACAATTATGCTTTAATAAGATAATAATCATAAGACAGATTTTTAGGGAATGAATTTAAAAAACAGGCCTGTATAGTCATGTAGTTTGACATTGTTCTTTGAGAACTGTGATTTTCCTTTTGGAACAAAATTTATAAATGGGGATATTTGGTTCATAACACAGGGTTTGAACAGTTTTTCCTCTGTAATATATGTGTAATGTACTGTGAAAATATTCAGCCAGGTGATTGCATGAAGAAACTGTTGTTATTTCATAGCTGGAGGTTGTTGAATCAGACAGACCTATCAAATCCATTGAGTTGCAGCTTGTCAGAGTAGAAACATGTGGTAAGTAATTTTTAAAGGTTTATTATCTGTGGTTAACACTCCTCTATTGTATGTCCCTTAAATAACATTTTTTTATGGTGCCAGAAATATGCTTTAGAGGAATCATTGTTTTATCAGAGTTATGACAAATGAAACTTAGGAAATTAACTGTAGTGTTAGGTATGGCATTCAGAATTAAAGCAACATAAAAGCAACATAAATTGAAGAAAATATAATCTCTGGTGAGGTGAAAGGGAGAGAGGTTCTAATATTGTTTTTAAATCATGGACAGTTTTGCAACTTTTTTGACCATACAGCAAAAATTTTGACACCTTAGCAAAAAATTCTGAACTTCATAGAATTGTCTTTTAATGTACTGTAGGAGTTAGGGGTATGTCTTAGGAATTTTGACTATTCTTTACAACACTCTAATAATAGCAGCTCTATAGCTTGATATTGTAATGCATTTCTTATCTGTTTCCATCGCTATACTTTGATGAAGTGTAGTGAAGATGGCCCCTTTAACCCCACATCTATGTCAGTGAAGGTCATGATCAATGACCAGTGAGAATGGGCCAAAACACATCAAGACCAGCTTACTATCAAGCTGCATAGACAGTGATACACTATCTTTTGAATCTCATTGTCTGACAAAGACATCATTGTCCTTAATTAAAGTCTTCACTGTACAACTGGTAGTGACTCTAAGACAAACAGTTAGACATTCATTTTCAAATTTATTATTTTCTTATTCTTCATATTGTAACTATCATTATCATTACTTTAAATATCATCATGATCTTCACCTTTATCATAATTAGCTCCAGTACCACTATCATTAGTAGTATTGCCATGCAAATAAAGTACATAGTAAACTCATAATTACTCAATTCACTGACTCTAGGTTGTGCAGAAGGATACTCAAAAGATGGTAACTATATGTATTTTGCTACTAGAATTATTTGGCGAGAAGAAGTTAATCCCAACCATCTTTTTTTACTTTGTGTGGTATAGATGTAAGGAAGCAGTGTGTGTTGAAGGATACCTTAATATGCTACCACATGTTTTCTGTAAATCTGTAGACTTGGTTCTTCTGTCTTAGACATATGGGGTGCTTATCTTACATTACAAAAGACAGGAAAGACCTAAAAGTTTCGAAATGAATAACAAGCCCATAAAATGTTTTTATTCTCAGTTTTATGAAAAACAATCAAGAAAAAAATTATAAACTGCAGTTTTTGCTTTCTTGCATAGAAACGGTGTAAAATTGCCAAATTTTGAAATGTGCCAAACTCCCACACATATTTGTAATGTTTTGGGGACAATATCAACCTTCCAGGCCCCATGACAGACCAAGACAGAATTTCTCCTTACAATACCAATACAATATCATGCAGGCAAGTGATGAGAATAGAGAAAAGCAAGCAAGCAGTTCTCTGATAACAGTATGCCATCCAGTAAACACCACAATTCTAGCTATCAGTATTAGAAATATTTTTATTTTTATTTTATTCATTTGTCATTTTATGCAAAACAAAACAAAATTATCAACGGCTAGGAAAACTAATAATTAAAGGTTGCAAGCTTAGTTTCCCTCACATGTGCAGTTGTTGTACAAGATTAATGAACCTAAACAACAAACAAAAATCTAAACAACATATGTAATAAATAGAATAATATTCTTTTACAGCTACCGAGATTCAGAACATTCAGGTAGGCTGTAAAATTGTTCTATTAAACAAAATAGAATATCTTTTGAAGATTGGCTTCATGACAACGAGAATGTATCCCTAGTGAAATTTTAAGACTTTTGTGGTTATTTGAATGAGGTAACACTGTCCAGCCGTATCACAAAAAGGAAAGCAGCCGATATATTTTTTTAAACTTGTAAAACCGTTGAGAATAGTGTGTCAAAGCGACGGAGGTGAAATGATGAATCACAGGAAATAGACAATCGAAAGGCATAAACCGAAAACCTCTGTTTTATTCATTAAGACGGAATATTGAACATGTGTAAGGCAATGACCGAAATCGGTTAGCCTAAAAACCCATTGCCCAATCGTTAGCTGGTGCTCAAATTGCCTATTGGAAGAAGTGTTCAAGAAGTGTTTAGAAATCTTTCTAACTTAGTTGCCAGAGTTAGTTATGTCGGTCAGTATGGTACAACGGTTGTCAAGAACTGTCTGCAGCTATCCTTAGCGCGGCAGCTTTATTTCAATAACTTTGAACTTTCGTTTCAGATCGCAGAGGGAGATGTTTGTCGCGGTCTCAGGATCCCAATATACATGATATTTCCTCGTCTATTTACCTGCCCGACATTGACCACTGCGAACTTCAAAATTGGTCAGTTGAGTACCTATAATAAAAATCACAAGCGCAGGCAGGATTTTACTGAAAGTCAAAGCAAATCCAGTTTTTTTCTTTATTTTCCGTTATCATAGATAACCACTTTTTGTTGACAAATAGAGGGGCTAATAGCCAGCACCCTAAAGACCCTATAGCCATGGCCGTGAGAACATGTCACACATTCATATTTTCTGTAGCGATGGGCGTAGTTCGATGGGCCGATGGAATAATTTCCTTAAGGCTTCATTAAACTGACCGTGTAGCCCTCTCTTGTTTGTCACAGAACTGTCTGGAAGAAGGTAGCTAAAAAATTGATATAACGGCTGAAGAAAAAGTCAGTTGATGCAAAAGAAGTGATTCCCGCTAAGATACGAAAAACGCACCAGTGGAAAAAGACATTCATCCTTCTAGTTGAAAAGTTGTCTTCTTTCTGGCGGGTAGTGGGAAGTTATTTGTCATTGCTAGTGAAAAAATGTAACAAGCTGCCTAAGAAACTATTTTATCTAAAAGCAAATCTACCAGCGTTTTATCACAAGTGCTGCAATCCGATTGGCCACGCAGCTCCCTATCCTTGACAATTATTCCACGATCGTGCATTGTATATGAGATGATAGATAGCTATGATCATCTCATATCCAACAAGCATGAGTAGAATAATTGTTTTATTAAAAACCCTCCAAAATATAGATAAATCTCCCCAACTTTATTTTGTAAGAACAAACGGAATGTTTCAATGTACTATAACACTTCCGGTCTGGTTTTCATGCCTGTGCATGGTATGATGGCTCATAACCCATGATTTCTAAGCCAATGAAAACTCTCGAATTGCATAATCCGATGATCAAAGTTTTAATAATCCGTGATGAACAATGAGTAGCTTGAGTAGTCCAACAGTGTGCGGTTGTAAATAAAGTAAAAATAAAATTATGATCATGTCTTGCTGTTATGCTGTGAACGACTGTCAGATTTGTACTAAATCAACTTTGTGTTCCAGTATATTGGGACTTCTCCATCTTCAACTATCACGCGATAGAAATCTCGCACTTTTAATCTAACTGTTGAATACAGCAGTTTGCAAATAATCTTTGTTCTTCCTCTGTTTCAGAATTCGAGGTGAATGTGGTAATAGTTCTTCAGGATGATCATCTCATTACAGAAAACTTTCCAATTAAAATTATGAGATTTGAAAATAATGCTGTATGATTCCTAGAGGGGAAGGACTCTTGCAAAGTGTCTCCTTCCTTTAGAAATGATTAAAGGAAAGCTTATACAATCCATAAAGTCTAGTAAAGGATTTGAACGAAACAATGTATGTCTTTAATACGACAAGAAGTAGTTCTGACTTTCTGATGGTTTTTCAAGTGTTTAAAATGTAAATTTATAGCTGCATTAAAAAATTATATATTTTTTAAGATGATAATAAACGAACAAGAATTCTGTTGAAGGGTGTGATGTCGTGCCTTTTATTTTATGTTCCCCCAGAAACAGGCCTGATTTCCATGTACGAATAAATTTATACCATACTCAAACGCGTGACATATCTACGCGAAGGTCTTAGAAATAAAAACGTGTAGTACTGTATTTTTCTCCTTCATCAAGTCTGAATGGCGGGTGGACTCTGAAACCCACTGTGAGGAACTTCATTTGACTGTATATTGGCAACGACCCCAAAAATGGACAAATTTTTTTTCTCATTCGCGTTGACAAATTGTGCTTTACATTGCTGAGAGCCTAAATCCCTGCCCTATACATTGGTATATGTTAACAATGTTATTTATTAAACCACGTAGAAAATGAAAAATATCAATAATACCTCGAATTCGCCTGGCTATTTGTTTGTCAACACACGTATGAAATTGATTCGACTGCAAAGATGGAAAGTTTGTTTTTGAGTGCTTTAAACAAAGTCGGTGGGTGTTTCGGAAAACTGTTTCAAACATCCTTAAATCTACTACTTTCAATTTTATACACCAATCCTGTATATCACCACAAAGGGAATTGGTTAGCATATCTCAGAGACGTGCTATTGTAAGCCCTGTAAGACTGAAAGTCTTGTTAGGGATTTGAACGAAACAATGAATATGTCTTTCATACGAAAAGAAGTAGTTCTGACCTTCAGCTGGTTTTTCAGGTGTTTAAAATGTGACTGCTGCATCAAAAATTTTATATCTTTTAATAGTAAGACGATAATAAACGAAAAAGAATTCTGTTGAAGAGTGTGAACCCGCGCCTTTTATTTGATCTTCTCCCTGAAACAAGCCTGATTTTCTCGAACGAATAAAATTATACCATACTCAAACGCGTGACGTAAGTGAAGATCTCAGAATAAAAACGTAGTACCGTAGTTTTCTCCACAATGTCTGTATCTCATTTCTTCCTTCTCTCTTCCTTCATCAAGTCTGAATGACGGGTGGACTCTGAAACCCTCTGTGAGGAGACCTCCATTTCTCAATATATTGGCAACGACCCCAAAAATTGATTATTTCTTTTTCTCATTCGTGGTAACAAATTGTGCTTTACATTGCTGAAAGTCTACATCCCTGCCCTAGAAATTTGTGTGTGTTAACAATGTTGTTTATTAAAACACGTGGAAAATGAAAAATATCACTAATACCTCGAATTCGCCTGGCTGTTTGTTATTTTGAGCTCATTACGCAGTATTAAAAAGCGTTAGAAGGATTATAATACAACGTCTCAGTTTTCACTAGCGTTTCATGGGAACGTTCACTCTTTCCCGTCATGGTTAGATTCACCATGTAAATATCTTCTTGCTTAGGGACAGTTTCTTTTTCGCATAGAGGGAGTACCATCTTCCAATTGCCTTTATCAGAGTTTACGAGATTCAATAAGTCTCTTTGCAGTTCTTAATGTACGGCGATGAATTGTTTGCTTGTGTCAAAACTCGAAACGTAAATCGAAGTCCAACACGAACTCGTACTCGAAAATAAACTCGAGCACACCTAACTCTCCCTAGGCAGAGACCATAGCGATTGAAATACCACGTCCACTATTTCAAACTTCAATCCTTTGGTCAACACACGTATGAAATTGATTCGACTGCAAAGAGAGAAAGTTTGTTTTTCAGTGCTTTAAACACAGTCGGTGGGTGTTTCGGAAAACTGTTTCAAACATTCTTAAATCTACTACTTTCAATTTTATACACCAATACTACACATAATTACAATTGATATCGAGGGTTCGTTATATCGAAAACCTCGATTTAACGAATTTGCGGAAAAAGCAACCAAAATGTTCCCTATATAAAGTGATGGTCAATTTTTTTTTGTAGTGTCAGTTCGTGCTACCCAGCATTTTGAGATCGGAACGATTACTGTAATTAATATTTGTGCTTTAATGTCTATATGAAGCTACAGTGCGCTGTACAGGTCTGTACATAGTTACAGTACCTTGTTTTTAAAGCACAGAAGACAATTGTCGATAGTTTCAGTTTCAGCATTTATAATGAGCTGTTAACTGTGAAATTGTTCTATTTTTACAGAACTGAAGGATTTTGACTCTTGTTGGTCTGTTTCGTATCTTTTGTCACGTGTTGACATAGGCTCATTATATCGGGGTATATTACACGTTTGGGCTTCTGCATTGTGTTCATTATAACGAGGATTTCGTTATATCAAGGTTCTTTCCCATACACTTTACTGTAACTTTGGCCGGGCTGAAGAGTATCGTTGGTTATACGGAGGACTTCGTTATCTAGCGGTTCGTTAAATCGAAGTTCCGCTGTAATTGTGACCAACCATATAGAAACTATTGTGAACGGCGAAGCTGATTACTCTTCAGGATCTTAAAAGTATTTGGAATGAAGCTTGGAGCGTTTATGTTTCTTCTTGGAAGTAAGCACTTTTCAATATGATAAGTTGATTTTTTCAACGTATATTTAAAAGAACTAATTTGTGGTTCGAGAGTACCGCATGATGACTGATGAGGGCGAAGCCAGAATCTGTTATCGCGCGATAAATGTCAAGAGCGTAAAATCGAATTGTTCTCATTTAAAATCTACCAAACGTTCAATCTCATTAACAAGACAGGCTCACTGAAGTTGAAATTGAATAATGATCTGAACCGCAGTTCCGACGCACGGATAATTGACACTCGCACCTTCGTACTTTTACCCTTGTGTACTCCTTTGCGTTTTTTCAAGGATAATTGAAATCTTCATTCGCTCGAACCTGAAACGAAAAGTCTTCTGTTAACAGGGTATTTTATAAGTGCCTGATACCTCGATCTATTTAATTTGTCTTTCTAATACATCGCTTCCGCTAATCGGCTCGGAAAAATCTGGTAAATGTTAAGCAAAGCAGAGAAAACAAGTTTTGTACGACGTCAGCCATGCGCTGAATTCTTAGGGATCGTTGGGGACTGATCACGAACAGTTTGTCGCATAAATATGGATTACTTCGTAGAAAGTGCGACGTACAGATTTTTACTCACGATTTGGAAAACTTGGGAAAGCGAGCGAATTGTTTAGTTTAGTAAACTACACAGAGCCTTTTTGCACATCAACGGACTACTTTTTGTCATAATTTTTTTTTTACGCGTTCTGATTTGGATGAAACGTCGTGCTTTATTAGAGTACAGATGCACGGAGTAACTTTGTCACGCCATCAAACGATCTGTGCAATGGCCGAATATTTCCCGGACTTCTCTCTCGTTTTTTTTTCTTTTTCTATTGACCTACAAGTCTTGCATGACCTAGAACGCGAATATGAAAACGACCTCCTGGCTTCAATTGATCCAGAACAACCCGTGTAGGTAACAGAACAAATCACAAGGAGATAGAAAGTGAAATTTCGGAACCAAGGTATTGATAAAAACACCGAGTCAGTTAGCAGCAACGGGAGAAATAAACAACTGCTTGTGGCCATACCAAACGTCGAAATTGACGAAATTTATAACGTGAGCAGTGACGAAAAACACGAAAGAGAAAACGCCGGAAGTAGACTGTCCGACTTTTTGAAGGTTTTCTCGTTTAAAGAGTGTCTCAAGCTTAATTATTAATTAGAGTTGAAACACTGTTAACACTCTTATAATAAATATTAATAGTTTTTTCTTTAAAAACAAATCAAACAGGAATGATGTGACTTGTGAAACTATTTCAGTTTGTGACCTAATTCATTTTGTGAGCTATTTCAGTTTGTCATCTTTGATGGTTTCACATTTTGACTGCTTTAGTCTTATCCAATCAAATTATTTGAAAAAATCTAGGAAAGATTCGATTGGTCTGTTTTGGCAAGCTTTATGAGAGTACAGCAGCATGCTAACGCCACCTTTGTTCGTTTGGAAGCTAAAGTTCGTTTTGAAAATTTTTACGAACGCGTGGCGAATTTATTGTTTTCTTCGTCACAAAACCAATAACAAATTGAAAGCCTTTTTTCACGACAAAGAGGATGATTCTAACACCCCTACTAGATTCTCTGGAAACACTTCAGATTCGAAAGTCTAAATGGACTCCCCCAGAGGGCCAATTCGCATCTTTAGATTTTTTCATCAAAAAATGTTGCCACGATTTTAACAAACTTAAATTCAATCGTAACACCAAATTTTCCAACCTTTCTTCGGAAGAGTGGTCGGCCCTAAAAAGTGTATAAAAATGCAGAAATTTTTGTGTTTACTTTTTACTAATTATAAAATCCACAAACCTAACAACCTTGGTCGACCCATCGTCTCTGCCTGCAGTTGTCTTGCCGAACTCATTTCCAGCTGTTTAGACAAAATTATAGCACCTATTGTCAAAACTTTACCATAATACATGAAGGACAGCCACCACGCACTTGAAATTATTTGTGACCTTAATTTCCTTGGCCAAAATAAGTTTATTTTCACTATGGATGCTACATCTCTTTGTACTGTTATTACCAATGACTAAGGTCTCTGGGCCCTCAAACATTTTTACGATCAACGCACTGTTAAGAAACTTAGCTCTGAAACACTACTCCGTTTAGCCAAACTAGTGCTTACATTCAGTCGCTTTTCATTTGGTGGTAACTATTACAATCAAACTAATGGCGTAGCCATGGGTACTAAAATGGGACTCAGCTACGCCAATCTTTTCGTAGGATTTATCATGAACACCAATTTTTGAGTCAAACCACGGCCCCGACCTGAACTTTACGGCCGCTACAATGACGCCTGCATCGGCGCCACCGCCTCTGCCAGAGAGGAGCTCACTCAATTTATAACCGCCGTCAATTCCTTTCACCCGGCTCTGAAATATACCTAAGAAATTTACGACACTTCTTTGGCTTTTCTAGACATAAAAATTTCAATTTTAAGCAACGGTCTACGCACTACAGGTTCACATAATTACTTGTTATATTCATCTTTATATCCATCACACAAAAAGAAGTCCATCAGACTTCGTCGTTTATGTAGTGACGACTCTGATTTTTCTGAAAAACTGGTCGCATTCCTCTCACATTTCACCCTCAGAGCCACGCACTTAAATCTATCATTCTTAAATCTATCCTTCCGTCAATAACTTAGGCATGTGCCTGTGTGTTAACATTATGCTAATGCTCAAGGTTATGTTTCTGCCTCTGTTTAACAAATAGAGAAGCCTTGACTGTGCTCTGTTCTGTTATAAAGCACGCAGGAAGCGGCTAGAGCACGAAAGAAGTGTAGGGAGAAACACGAGACGTAGTCGAGTGTTTCTCCCCACTTCTTGAGTGTTCTAGCCGCTTCTTAAGTGCTTTATAACAGAACAGAACACAGCCAAGGCTTCTCTATTTGTTTTATAATAAAGAATCCGTCAAATTCCCCATGCATTACTTCCAATTTTCAAAACAAACTTTATTTCCAAAGCGAACAACAATGTCGTCAGCATGCTCTATACTCTCATAGAGCACGCTACAATAAGCCAATCAGAATCCCTGTTAGAATGGTTCGAATAATCTAATTGGCTCTACAAGACAAAAGCTGTCAAAAGTGTCAAACCATCAAAGTTAAAAAACCATCAAAGTTCACAATCTGCGATAGTTTACAAACTGAAATAGTTCGGCAGGTCGATTTTAACGCTTTTGCCTGAAGTTTTTAATACAGAATCTTCAAGTGAAATGTTCAGTGAACTTCAGCCGAATTATGGCTCATAAAAAACACGCGAGTTTTTTCACATTATAAGGTAGAAAACAAACTGTTCAAGGCGAGTGTTTTTTAAATGAACTACAGCCGAATTCACCGGAACATGAAGATCGCTCGGGATGACAGCGCCGCAAAACTCGCCTTTGTTTGGTTCTTCTGTTGCTACTTGCCGGCTCGCTTGTTCCGAAATTTTACTTTCAATTATCGGAAAAAAGCTAAAAAGAAGTCCCAGAAAGGTCGAACATAGTACAATTTGGCAGATGGCGTGACAGCTTTAGCTCAGTTCTATGCTCTGTACTCTCATAGAGCATGCTCTTTCAACCAATGACAGCGCGTGTTATATCCGAACTTTATTATAATTAATAGTATTGTAAAAATTGATTGACATCGTTTTTTGGCTGAGAGATGACGATTTCAATAAAGGCAAAATGTGTTTTTGCATTTATTTTTTATTATTCTATGTCAGTTTTACTGCTACAGTCCAGTCCAGTACGTGGAATAATTATATTTTCTAATTGATTGAAAGACCAAGTTTGTATGGTAAAACTTGGCCACCCATTCAGCTTTAATTTGAGTACCCCTGTCACAGAGAAATTTCTAGAGAAGGCACAATAATTACTGGCTGATTATGTCGAGTGTTCATGCACATAACAGGTCTTGCAAAAGTTAATTCAGAAATAAGTTTTCGTGGTTTTTCTTTCAGGTATTGTGGTGCTTCTTCCGAAAGCAGCAAGTGTTACTGGTAAGTGTTGTAGTGCGTCAACTTACACGATTCTCGTCTTTGGCTTAAGTCAAAATTACGAGTACTTTTTATTGCCACTTTTACTTGGCATGCAAAAAAGGGCCAAGCAGAATACGAGAAAGTCGTCACAAAATTTGACTGTAATGAAATTAACCTTTCCATCACGGACGATGGGAAGCCCACAAATTTGGGCATGCTAAAGACGTTGGAGTAGTTCGTCGACCAGCAAGCAAGAAGGTGTTACTCCTACATCGTATATAATATACGCCCTGTCCCATCTCAACCCACCCCGCCGAAAAAATAATTCTTGCATGCTACGCATGCCTATGTTTAATATCGCTATTTCTGGACTCAACCAAAAGATTTGTTTTCTTCCGTCTAGAACAATAGAGATGAGAGGATAGAACTCTTGAGTTGGCCTTTTTCGATAACCTTGTTTATTTTCGACAGAAATAGTCGGAGGATTAATATCGACGTAGGCGGGGGTTATTGTGTGATAACAGTCCGGTGATTCTCCACCACGTGACTTAGAATAGCCAATAAATTGCGCAAAAATCAATGAGTGGATTATGACCTTCAGGCCTCTGCTGTGCTCTGACAAACACTTAACGCTCGACGTGTCAATCGTTCAAACGCCAAAACTCTTCTTAGTGATAATCGTTGATGTATAGCCCTTTGCAAGGCATTGCGTAAAGTAACCTCGGATGTAACTCTTATTAGGGAAGGCGATGAGATATTGAAATCATTTCTCCATAGACAAGGAGCGAACTATTTAAATTAAAAAGCAATTAAAAAGTTTTCCCAACTTTTAAATGGCTGTCTCGCTAAGACCGGTCCTCTCGATTTCGCGAGATAAAAGGTTTTTTACTTAGGAAAACGCTTTGCGACCAATCATTAATAAGATGTTGCGTCAAATTTAGAACATTATCCACTGCTGTCAGTCAATGTGTGGCAAACTGTCGTTTCATGGTGTAAAGTTGGTAAACAATTTCATGTTTAGGTGTAGCTTCATATGAAACACACAAAAATACTGACCTCTTGGTGTACTACATGAGTCGATCGATATTTACGCGGTTCAGTTGCAAACGATTCTGCTTCTTTGTAATATTTTCTCTGTAACAAATCAGAATCAAAGTCGCCAGGGAGATAGAGCCGATCAGAAAAGAATGTAACCTCACAGAAGTGGTGACGCATCATTGTGGCTCCTATATCAAGATTATCCCATCTATAGACTGGATGTACAGTTAGGTTTTCTTTATACTACGCCGCCACCTCGATTGTCTCGATCATTCCTCACTGATATGAGGCCAGGGATTCTCATTCAATGATCTAAGACGTAATTATCTGTGATGAATCACTCTAATGCCAAGTAGAAGTCGACTACTTTGGCTAAGAAGGCTGTTTAACAGACCACTTAAGCGTTTATTTAGGACAGACGAGTCCTTGTGCTCTTGTGTCGAATAATCTACAGTTTATGAAAAAAGTGGAACCATTTAAGATGGAAGTAGTGATCGTGCTGGTCTAAGAAAGACAGGGTGGAAAAATGCAATTGAAGTAGTGCAAACCCTAAAAGTTTTAAAAGTCGCTCGGTTTGACTCTTTTCTATCGTGCATAATCAATTTTCAAGAAATAACTTTGAAGTTGATTTTCCTGATATAATATTTTTTAGTTTTAGTTGGGAAATAAAGATTATTGAAGATTATTAAAATTAAAAAAAAGTATTATTATTATTAAGTAAAACCTTGCGCTTTATTGGGACGTTTGCCCATACCGGATTTGCAAAGCTGCTTGGCTTTACCCAATTTCTAAGATGGTACATTGGCATATGCTAGTTCTTTCTAGTTTACTAATAACTACTGGTCAACTTTTATGTCTACTTTACAGCTGTTCGTTTGGTGAATTCTTATTTATCACATGCTGGTCGTGTTGAAGTGCTGTTCAGTGGTATATGGGGAACAATTTGTGGCGACTATTGGGATTTACGGGACGCTGATGTAGTTTGTCACCAGCTTGGATACGATGGAGCTTTACGAGCAGTTCGTAACGCAGCATTTGGACGAGGAACAGGCCATATATGGTTGGATGACGTGCAATGTGTGGGAAATGAGCCATCAATATCACACTGCAATCACTTAGGATTGGGAGGTCACAACTGTGGTCACTATCAAGATGCTGGCGTAGTTTGCCGACCTGCAGGTAATGTGATGATACACGCTCAAAATGAACAACTCAAAGCCAACAGATATTCTTTTTTTCGTAAACTCGTTTTTAGCCGTTTTTACAAAGTGATGCGTATAACGCTATTTTCAGTGAATCAATGCTAACTAAAGTGAATGTAAACCATCCATAACACACATAGATGTAAATCCCCGCTTACAAGCTATTCAGAACAGTCTTTCTTTCAAAAATATATCAAGGAGGTTCCTGTTATTTTGATACACATCATAATCCGTCGCTAGCTTTAATAGACCTTTATGAACTGGTTAAGCATCATTTCCAGCACAAAAACAGATCTTTTGACGAGCCCTCACAATGTTAAACAAGCTTGCTTATATTCTCACATCGACAACAGTTCGTTTGGTGAGCCCCACCAATTTACCGTTATCTGGTCGTGTTGAAGTGTTTTATAATGGTATATGGGGAACCATTTGTGATGACTTATGGAGCTCACAGGACGCTGAAGTAGTCTGTCGTCAGCTTGGATACGATGGTGCTTTATCAGCACCTGGAGCCGCAGCGTTTGGACAAGGAACTGGTCAGATATGGCTGGATAACGTTAGATGTTTTGGAAATGAGAAAACCATATCACAGTGCAGACACGAAGGATGGGGAGTTGAGAACTGTGGGCATAGTAAAGACGCTGGTGTGGTATGCCGACCCGGAGGTAAAGTAACGATACGAGTACTTTTTATTACCATCTTTAGCAAGTATTAAAGTGGACTAATGAGAATTAGAGAAAGCAGTTGCATATTCGACAGTAATTCAATTAAACTTTCCATCTCGCGATCTTATTTATACTAACGGATAGCAAGTGGTGCCATTTCCTGATTTTTTAAAGAGTACGACTGCAATCTTTAATGATGGCCCTTAATTAATTTTATTTAGGATGATTGATTTAAGGAATAAACTTTGCAAGAGCTGAGATAGTTTACATCAAGTAACTCTTTAAAAAACATTTAAATTAAGTATAAGCGCACAGTCATCACTGGGGGCGGTAATGAGCTATGGTAAAGTATAGCTATGTACTGTCTCTTGAGGCTGAAGGCTTTCTAATATCGCTATTAATCTGACTCTACCGTACGATTTGTTTTCTTCCGTCTAGAACAAAAGAGATGAGACCTTAAAACTCTTCAGCTGGCCCTTTTCAATGGCTTTGTTTCTTTTCGACAGAAATAATCGGAGGATAAATATCGACGTAGACAGAGGTTATTGTGTGATGACAGTCCGGTGATTCTCCACCACGTGACTTAAAGTAGGCTATAAAATCGCGCAAAAATTAATGGGTGGGTTATGACCATCAGCCCTCTGCTGTGCTCTGACAAACCCTTAAAGCTCGACGTGTCAATCGTTCAAAATGCCAAATCTCGGTATGACGGCTTACTTCTGTGGTGATAATCGTTAATGTATAGCCCTTTGCAAGGCATTGTGTAAAGCAACCTTGGATGCAACTCTCATTAGGAAAGGCGATGAGATATTGAAAGCATTTCTCCATAGACAAGGAGCGAACTATTTTCCCAACTTTTAAATGGCTGTCTCGCTAAGACCGGTCCTCTCGATTTCGCGAGATAAACGGTTTCTTACTTAGGAAAACGCTTTGCGACAAGTTATTAATAAGATGTTGCGTCATTAAATTTAGAACATTTTGTGGCATACTGTCGTTTCGTGGTATAAAGTTGCTAAGCAATTTCATGTTAAGGTATGGCTTCATATGAAACATACAAAAATACTGACCTCTTGGTGTACTACATGAGTCAAGTCGATGATCGATATTTACGCGGCTCGGTTGCCAACAATTCCGCCTCTTTGTAATATTTTTTTTGTAACAAATCAGAATCAAAGTCGCCAGGGAGATAGAGCCGATCAGAAAAGAATGTAACCTCACAGAAGTGGTGACGCATCATTGTGGCTCCTATATCAAGATTATCCCATCTATAGACTGGATGTACAGTTAGGTTTTCTTTATACTACGCCGCCACCTCGATTGTCTCGATCATTCCTCACTGATATGAGGCCAGGGATTCTCATTCAATGATCTAAGACGTAATTATCTGTAATAAATCACTCTAATGCCAAGTAGAAGTCGACTACTTTGGCTGAGAAGGCTGTTTAACAGACCACTTAGGCGTTTATTTAGGACAGACGAGTCCTTGTGCTCTTGTGTCGAATAATCTACAGTTTATGAAAAAAGTGGAACCATTTAAGATGGAAGTAGTGATCGTGCTGGTCTAAGAAAGACAGGGTGGAAAAATGCAATTGAAGTGGTGCAAACCCTAAAAGTTTTAAAAGTCGCTCGGTCTGACTCTTTTGCATTTACGATGGTCTGCAAGCGGATAGAGCATTTGCAAGCAAAACTTAGAGCCAGGATTGAGTGAGACAACTCTGCTTAGGACAGGGTGTTGGAACTTGTTCGTCGCATTGAAGTAATATGGCAGCCTCGAGTGAAGAAAGTGTTATCCTCTTGTAATTACAAGATGGTGGCTTCAACCTTGGCAATGTGAGGCAGTTTTCTCGTATCGTTCAACAACAGTAAGAATAAAAGGACGCAAAAATTCAGGAAAAGATAAACAGGAGAAATCTGAGTCGAAGTATAAATATATTGACCGTCGTCTTGATAGGCGGACAAACAGCTTTGCCGAATGCCATGCTTCCCGCTGAAGGGTAAATAATTTCTGTGCGCGTTTCGAGAGAATGACTCTTCAATATTCTTTTTTAAAAAACACAGGTGGAACGGCGGCGGAATGTAAACGATACCATGGTGTACTTGCTTAGCTAGTTGCTACAAAGAAGGGTGAAACCTATGCGACTACCATGTTATGGATTAGGACAAGAGTGTCCTTTGCACTGCTGAGATCAGCATTACTTTGATTAAGAGGCTTGCGAGCTTCTAGAGAAGTTCATTTAGAATTGTCGGACATTGATATGGATATTGAAAAAGGAAATGAAAATATTCGTTAAGGCATCGAGAACGCTATTTCTGGGGAACTCAAGCCAAAGCCAGGAATACTACTTTGTTTTTTCTTTTGTAACCCTTGATTTATCTTTGATCCATGGAAATAATAGCAAATGAAAACTTTTGTTTTCTACATAAAGCATTTGTGTAAAATATTGATACATTTTTATTATTAGTTTGTTACTAAATGATTTTTATGAAAAAGTATTTATTGGTTTGTAGAATTTTAGAAATGAAAATTGTTATTTGTAGTTATTAACAAGACAGTTTTGTATTGTACATGTTCAATTTTCAAGGAATACCTTTGAAGTTGATTTTCCTGATACAATATTTTCTAGTTTTAGTTGAGAAATAAAGATTATTAAAGATTATTAAAATTAAAAGAAAAAATATTATTATTATTAAGTAAAACCTTGCGCTTTATTGGGCTGTTGCCTATACCAGATTAGCAAAGCTGCTTGGCCTTACCCAATTTCTTAGATAGTATATTTGCATATGCTAGATTTTACTAGTTTACTAATAACTACTGGTCAACTTTTATGTCTACTTTACAGCTGTTCGTTTGGTGAATTCTTATTTATCACATGCTGGTCGTGTTGAAGTGCTGTTCAGTGGTATATGGGGAACAATTTGTGGCGACTATTGGGATTTACCGGACGCTGATGTAGTTTGTCACCAGCTTGGATACGATGGAGCTTTACGAGCAGTTCGTAACGCAGCATTTGGACGAGGAACAGGCCCGATATGGTTGGATGACGTGCAATGTGTGGGAAATGAGCCATCAATATCACACTGCAATCACTTAGGATTGGGAGGTCACAACTGTGGTCACTATCAAGATGCTGGCGTAATTTGCCGACCTGCAGGTAATGTGATGATACACGCTCACAATGAACAGCTCAAAGCCAACAGATATTCTTTTTTTCTTAAACTCATTTTTAGCCGTTTTTACAAAATGATGCGTATAACGCTATTTTTAGTGAATCAATGCTAACTAAAGGACAGGTAAAACCATCCATAACACACAAAGATGTAAATCCCCGCTTACAAGGTATTCAGAACAGTCTTTCTTTCAAAAATATATCAAGGAGGTTCCTGTTATTTTGATACATATCATAATCCGTCGCTAGCTTTAATAGACCTTTATGAACTGGTTAAGCATCATTTCCAGCACAAAAACAGATCTTTTGAGGAGCCCTCACAATGTTAAACAAGCTTTCTTATATTCTCACATTGACAACAGTTCGTTTGGTGAGCTCCGCCAATTTACCGTTATCTGGTCGTGTTGAAGTGTTTTATAATGGTACATGGGGAACCATTTGTGATGACTTATGGGGCTCACAGGACGCTGAAGTAGTCTGTCATCAGCTTGGATACGATGGAGCTTTATCAGCACCTGGAGCCGCAGCGTTTGGACAAGGAACTGGTCAGATATGGCTGGATAACGTTAGATGTTTTGGAAATGAGAAAACCATATCACAGTGCAGACACGAAGGATGGGGAGTTGAGAACTGTGGGCATAGTAAAGACGCTGGTGTGGTATGCCGACCCAAAGGTAGAGTAAAGATACGAGTACTTTTTATTACCATCTTTAGCAAGCATTAGCATGGACTAATCAGAATTAGAGAAAGCTATTGCATATTCGACAGTAATTCAATTAAACTTTCCATCTCGCGATCTTATTTACACTAACGGATAGCAAGTGGTGCCATTTCTTGATTTTTTAAAGCGTACGACTGCAATCTTTAATGATGGTCCTTAATTAATTGTATTTAGAATGATTGACTTAAGGAATAAACTTTGTAAGATCTGAGATGGTGTACATCAAGAAACTCTTTAAAAAACATTTAAATTAAGTTTTAGCGCACAGTCATTATTGGGATCAACAATGAGGTATGGTAAAGTATAGCTACATAGTGTCTCCCAAGGCTGAAGGCTTTCTTATATCGCTATCAACCTGACTCTACCGTACGATTTGTTTTCTTCCGTCTAGAGCAAAAGAGATGAGACCTTAAAACTCTTGAGCTGGCCCTTTTCAATGGCTTTGTTTCTTTTCGACATGAATAATCGGAGGATAAATATCGACGTAGACGGGGATTATTGTGTGATGACAGTCCGGTGATTCTCCACCACGTGACTTAAAGTAGGCAATAAAATCGCGCAAAAATTAATGGGTAGTTTATGACCATCAGCCCTCTGCTGTGCTCTGACAAACACTTAAAGCTCGACGTGTCAATCGTTTAAAATGCCAAAACTCGGTATGGTGGCTTACTTCTTGGTGATAATCGTTGATGTATAACCCTTTGCAAGGCATTGCGTAAAGCAACCTTAGATGTAACTCTTATTAGGAAAGGCGATGAGATATTGAAATCATTCTCCATAGACAAGGAGCGAACTATTTTCCCAACTTTTAAATGGCTCTCTCGCTAAGACCGGTCCTCTCGATTTCGCGAGATAAAAGGTTTCTTACTTAGGAAAACGCTTTGCGACAAATTATTAATAAGATGTTGCGTCATTAAATTTATAACATTATCCACTACTATCAGTCAATGTGTGGCATACTGTCGTTTCGTGGTATAAAGTTGCTAAACAATTTTATGTTAAGGTATAGCTTCATATGAAACACACAAAAATACTGACCTCTTGGTGTACTACATGAGGCAAGTCGATGATCGATATTTACGCGGCTCAGTTGCCAACGATTCCGCTTCTTTGTAAGATTTTCTTTGTAACAAATCAGAATCAAAGTCACCAGGGAAGGTCTGTAGATAGAGCCGATCAGAAAAGATTTTAATCTCACAGAAGTGGGGACGCATCATTGCGGCTTCTATATCAAAATTATCCCATCTATAAACTGGATGTACAGTTAGGTTTTCTTTATACTACGCCGCCGCCTTGATTGTCTCGATCATTCCTAACTGATATGAAGCCAGGGATTCTTATTCAGTGATCTAAAATGTAATCATTTGTGATGAATCACTCTAATGCCAAGTAGAAGGCTACTGCTTCGGCTAAAAACATTGTTTAACAGGCCGTTAAGGCGTTCATTTAAGACAGACAGGTCGTTGTCTTCTTGAGTCGAGTAATCTACAGTTTATGAATCATGTGGAACAATTTGAAGATGGAAGTAGTCCTTAAACTAGTTCAATAAAGACAGGGAGGAAAATTCAAGTCAAGTAGTCCATACCCTAAAAGTCTATAAATTCGCTTGGTTTGAATCCTTCGCATTTACGATGATCTACAAGCGAATAGAGCATTTGCAAGGATAATTTAGAGCCAGGATTGAGTGAGACAACTCTGCTTAGGACAGGTTGTTGGAACGAGTTCGTTGAATTTATGGGCGAAATAAGGCAGCCTCGAGTGAAGAAATTGTTATCCTCTTGTCGTTACAAGATGGTGGCTTCAACCTCGCACTGCGAGTCAGTTTTCTTGTATCACCCAACAACAGTAAGAATAAAAGGACACAAAAATTCAGGAAAGATAAACAGGAGAAATCTGAGTCCAAGTATAAGTTTCGATTGTCGTCTTGATAGGCAAACAAACAGCTCTGCCGAATACCATGCTTCCCGTCGAAGGGTAAATAATTTCCGTGAGCGTTTCGAGAAAAGGACTCTTCAATATCTCCTTTCAAACACAGGTGAAACGGCGGTGGAATGTAAATGATACCATTGTACACTTGCTGAGTTAGCTAGTTGCTACCAAAAGGGCGGAAGCTATGCGACTATCATGTTATGGATTAGGGCAAGGGTGTTCTTTGCACTGCTGAGATCAGCATTACTTTGCTTAAGAGGCTTGCGAGCTTCTAGAGATGTTCATTTAGAATTGTTGGACATTGATACGGATATTGAAAGAGGAAATACAAATATTCGTTAAGGCATCGAGAACGCTATTTCTGGGGAAATCAAGCCAAAGCCAGGAATACTACTTTGTTTTTTCTTTTGTAACCCTTGATTTATCTTTGATCCATGGAAATCATAGCAAACCAAAACTTTTGTTTTCTACATAAAGCATTTGTGCAAAGTATTGATACATTTTTTATTATTAGTTTGTCACTAAATAATTTTTATAAAAAATCAGTAATTAGTTTGCAGAATTTTAGAGATGAAAATTGTTGTTTTTAGTTATTAACAAGACAGTTTTCTATTGTACATATTCAATTTTCAAGAACTTCCCTTAAAAGTTGATTTTCCTGATATCATTTTTTTTAGTTTTAGTTGGGAAATTAAAAAAAGTATTATTATTATTGAGTAAAACCCTGCCCTTTATTGGGACATTTGCTCATACCGGATTTGCGAAGTTGCCTGGCTTGACCTAATTTCTAAGATAGTATATTTGCATATGCTAGTTCTTACTAGCTTACTAATATAACTGCTGGTTAACTTTTATGTCTACTTTACAGCTGTTCGTTTGGTGAATTCTTATTTTTCACATGCTGGTCGTGTTGAAGTGCTGTTCAGTGGTATATGGGGAACAATTTGTGGCGACTATTGGGATTTACCGGACGCTGATGTAGTTTGTCACCAGCTTGGATACGATGGAGCTTTACGAGCAGTTCGTAACGCAGCATTTGGACAAGGAACAGGCCAGATATGGTTGGATGACGTGCAATGTGTGGGGAATGAGACATCAATATCACAGTGCAATCACTTAGGATTAGGCGTTCATAACTGTCGTCACAATAAGGACGCTGGCGTAGTTTGCCGACCTGCAGGTAAAGTGGCGATAGATGCTCACAACAAAAAGCTCAAAGCTAACAGATATTCTTTTTTTCTTCAACTCATTTTTAGCCTTTTTTACAAAGTGATGCGTATAACGCTATTTTCAGTGAATCAATGCTAACTAAAGCACAAGTAAAACCATCCATAACATACACAGCTTACAAGCTATTCAGAACAATCTTTCTTTCAAAAATATATCAAGGAGGTTCCTGTTATTTTGATATACATCATAATCCGTCGCTGACTTTAATAGACCTTTATAAACTGGTTAAGCATCATTTCCAGCACAAGAACAGATCTTTTGACGAGCCCTCACAATGTTAAACAAGCTTTCTTATATTCTCACATTGACAATAGTTCGTTTGGTGAGCCCCACCAATTCGTTGTGGTCTGGTCGTGTTGAAGTGTTTTATAATGGTACATGGGGAACCATTTGCGACGACTCGTGGGACTTACAAGACGCTGAAGTAGTTTGTCGCCAGCTTGGATACAATGGAGCTTCATCAGCACCTGCTGATGCAGTATTTGGACAGGGAACTGGTCCGATATGGTTGGATGACGTTAATTGTGAAGGAAATGAGACATTGATAACGCAGTGCAGCCATGGAGGATGGGGAGTTCATAACTGTGGTCATGGTAAAAATGCCGGCGTAGTGTGCCGCCAACTAAAAGGTTAGCTAGATTATGATCTTGCAAACAATTATTTTCCAATCCATTTAGTTCTCTAAATCCGATTCAATTCGCTTCTTGAAAACTGGCAACAAAGAACTTAAGGCATTCCATGGAAGCACGAGTTCAAACTCCCGCTAAAGTCTGATTAGTTCAGACTTAATTATTTCACTTTCAACAGCAGTTCACCTTTGATGATCATTTTGTTACCCGTGACTATCCGATGGTTGGGGTAAAACCTATCTATCAAGTATTCTATTTTTGGAAACAAACTCTTTCATTTTGCGGTCAGGGTCCTTTAACATTCGAAAGTTAAAAAACATACTTAGTTAAGTTGCTTTACTGTCTCTATATACAATCTTATGGTACTTGTTCTAAAAAACAACAATAGTAGCAAACAAAAGAGCGGAACATTTGAGTAACCAGCCGCTACAGGGCTCGCTGTCTAAACTGTAACCTGTATCTTTTTAATAACTTACATTTTGCTACAAAGTACTTGGCAAAACTCCGACCAACTTAGAACCAATCAGAACGCTTAGGTTAACCTCAGGACTACCTATAGTAATTGCATTTATTTTAATGTGCGCGCGTTGGATATGAGATGGTAAATAGCCAACAAGCACACATGGAATAGTTGCTCAGCAAATTTCATTAAATCCAGAACGTTTGAATATTTTCAGCAAAACTCTTCAACTTCCAACTCGTCGCAATGCATTTCCGTATAGGCTGAATCGGAATATAAGCTGATAATCGAGGTTGTGTAAACCAATCAGAACACTACAAGTGCAACACTCAGAGTTGAAAATTTCATTATAACAAATATGGGTTATTTGCACTTTGATAAAAGTCTTGAAAATGCGGCTTCGGGCAGAATCTTCAAGTCCGAAGTTATTTTGGATACGGACCTACGAAAAACTAAATTTTTCGAAGAGGGATATCTGAATTCAATTTTGGTCACCTTAACAGCCCAGCATATGATGGACTTCCATTATAAATTTCATCGTCATTTTCATGTAAAGTAACTCTAAGGCTATGAAACTAGAAATGGGGAAAAAAAAAAAAACGACATGTTACCCAGTTTCAAGTTCGCTTTTTATTGTCAGACTTCGATACGTTCACATTCCAGTTAGATAACACGGCATAATATAGCATGATACATGAGTCGTATGTAATTTGAGGCGTAACACACATGATAAAAGCTGAAAATTCCAGTCTACGAATCATTCTGAAATATCGCGAGAAAAACGGTAGATATTTTTCAGAATAGTAGTCACGAAATGTAGAGACTGTAATAAGTTTCTTGAGAGCGACGTAAAAAATATTTTTCTCTATGTACACGTTAACCACAGTCCGTTTGGTGAGTCCCGACAATTCGCTGTTGTTTGGACGTGTTGAAGTCCAGTTTCATGGAACATGGGGAACAATTTGTGATAATGACTGGGACCTAAAGGATGCTGATGTGGTTTGTCGCCAACTTGGATACGATGGAGCCTTATCAGCCCTTAGAGATGCAGCATTTGGACAAGGAACAGGCCCGATATGGATGAATAAGGTGCAGTGTGGAGGATCTGAGAAATCAGTCTCACAATGCCCGCACGCAGGATGGGGAGGTCATAGCTGTGGGCATCACAATGATGTTAGTGTGGTGTGCCACCAGATTAAAGGTAAATTCAATGATACGCGCTCCTATCTTAATAATCTTAATTCTTTCTACTCCATGGTGGGGATACTGAAAATTTTCAAGAAATAATTTCGTTGAGAAAAGTTAAAAATGCAGCATTTTTTCCACTTAAATGTTATTAACATCTACATAATTTAAAAATTCTACGCCTCACTATCCCTCGTAATGCTACGTAACGCGTAGGGACTTTCATCTACATTTGGGTGACCCGTTATGTATGGGGTTGGCAGTAAATATTGTCATTTTCTTTTCTTTACTACTTTATCTATACACGCGTATGTAGATAAAAAGTCAGGCATTGGGTTTTAAGAGGGAGCAAAATAATAGATATTTTCTGGGAGGGAGTAAGGATTACGAAAGGTTGTAAAGATGGCTTCTTTTTTGTGCACTCTTTTTGATGTCGAAAATTGATGCAGTATCAGACCATGTGTCTCAAATTAATCTTTTTAATGACTAAGGAGACGACCAGGACCAGGATTTGACACCTGTTAGTCTTCTTCCCTTTCATTTCGTTTATTTTTTAATTTTCTCAATTCTTCTGTTTCAATCGTTATAACATCTATTCTTTGAGGAACTGCATACATGACCGACGCAGTGTTTATTTAGGGATATATTATGATGTTGGTGTTAACTAGCAAGAAACTAAGAACATCGTCATAGTACGCAAAGGAATGGACTCCTCATCTAAATTTATTAATATACATGTAGTTTTTTAGTTCTTAATATCTGGCATGGGCAGAATCAGCAGGTTCTAGGTCTCGTCTTTTATCAGTTTAGTAGATTTAATTAAAGAAAAATAACTTTAAAAATGCAAATACAATCAGGGCAGATTCAATTTTATTCTTCAATACTTGCTTGCACAGTTTGCTTAAAGGCAAGAGAAGGTAATCATTTTCATGTCCATAAAGGCTTTTGATATTGAGGTTATCCTTTTTTGTTCCCAGATGCACCATCAGCCACCCAGGCAAGCACAGTCATCAAATTGGAGTTAGGAGAAGATAGGTCTATTGGTTGCCCTGGAAACACCCCAGCTGTTATCACGTGGTACAAAGGGAATGATACCAGCGGCAGAAAAATGACTAACTGCTCAACTCTTGAGGTTGAGAATTTTGCTTCAAGTGACGAAGGATGGTATACCTGTTTTTCGAAAAATGCAACCGTCCGGTTTTTACTAGTTGTTGGTAAGTTAAAGTTAAATTACTGATAAATATAAACCACTATAGAATCTGGGGCTGACGTAAGTCAGCAACATTGTCAGCAAAGTCGTTGGCAAAATACAAGGCTTAAGCAAATTCTAGTGGTATTTTTTTTTTATTGGCATGTTAGAGCTCTCTTTCCTCCGACATACTATTTAGCAGAAGGAAACAGAACAAAGGAATTTTTTAACCCTGTAAGAGGGACTGATGCGTAATAATTTGAAGAACCTTTGAAAAAGCTAGAATGCTATAACGCTTATTAAATTACAAGGGAAGAAAATTTACGCACATACAAGCATAAATCCACAATTGCACAAAACATTCGTCACATTGTTTCAAACTTGACATTAAACAGTCCACGACCATCGATTTCTTGGAAACAAGTTGACTTAATTTTGCCTTTGATTCTTGTGCTCCTCAGCTTAACATTTGAAGATAAGTGCTGTTCTTGGATTTCACAGACAATTTTGCATCACCATTGTTCTTACGCTATGGTGTGGCTTTTAATGATTACACTAGTCCTAGAACATTATCACGTAATGCAGGACCACCTTTAAAACTACTTCTGTGATTGGGGCTTCTCGTTGAAATGACGCATTTATCATCAATTGGTTCGTAACAATAATAAATAAATAAGTTAATTAATTAATTAATTAATTAATTAAATAGTGTCTCGTTTTCAATGTCATTTTTCTCCAGTTAAACCAGAATCAAGTCCAGTTACTACATCATCCCAAACAACTCCCGCAGGTAATTGTTTTTCTTTGTTGTACTGAGGAAATTAGCGATCGTATTTCGATGTTATGAACTGAAGCAAGTACAACATTATAGGCGGTCGGGGGCTACTCTGTTAGACTGTAGACCTCTTGCAAATTATATCACAGGTTTGGTATCTTAGTTGAGGCAATCGTTTGCAAAGTTTTATGCCAGTAACAGCTTCGTGTCAAAATTTCAAACCTTTTTTTACTCTATTAATATACATGTAGTTTTTTAAGTTCTTAATATCTGGCATGGGCAGAATCAGCAGGCTCTAGGTCTCGTCTTTTATTAGTTTAGTAGATTTGATTAAAGAAAAATAACTTTAAAAATGCAAATACAATCAGGGCAGATTCAATTTTATTCTTCAATACTTGCTTGCACAGTTTGCTTAAAGGCAAGAGAAGGTAATCATTTTCATGTCCATAAAGGCTTTTGATATTGAGGTTATCCTTTTTTGTTCCCAGATGCACCATCAGCCACCCAGGCAAGCACAGTCATCAAATTGGAGTTAGGAGAAGATAGGTCTATTGGTTGCCCTGTGGACATTGGAAACCCCCCAGCTGTTATCACGTGGTACAAAGGGAATGATACCAGCGGCAGAAAAATGACAAACTGCTTAACTCTTGAGGTTGAGAATTTTGCTTCAAGTGACGAAGGATGGTATACCTGTTTTGCGAAAAATGAATTGGGAAATGCAACCGTCCGGTTTTTACTAGTTGTTGGTAAGTTAAAGTTAAATTACTGATAAATATAAACCACTATAGAATCTGGGGCTGACGTAAGTCAGCAACATTGTCAGCAAAGTCGTTGGCAAAATACAAGGCTTAAGCAAATTCTAGTGGTATTTATTTTTTTTATTGACATGTTAGAGCTCTCTTTCCTCCGACATACTATTTAGCAGAAGGAAACAGAACAAAGGAATTTTTTAACCCTGTAAGAGGGACTGATGCGTATTAATCTGAAGAACTTTTGAAAAAGCTAGAATGCAATAACGCTTATTAAATTACAAGGGAAGAAAATTTACGCACATACAAGCATAAATCCACAATTGCACAAAACATTCGTCACATTGTTTCAAACTTGACATTAAACAGTCCACGACCATCGATTTCTTGGAAACAAGTTGACTTAATTTTGCCTTTGATTCTTGTGCTCCTCAGCTTAACATTTGAAGATAAGTGCTGTTCTTGGATTTCACAGACAATTTTGCATCACCATTGTTCTTACGCTATGGTGTGGCTTTTAATGATTACACTAGTCCTAGAACATTATCACGTAATACAGGACCACCTTTAAAACTACTTCTGTGATTGGGGCTTCTCGTTGAAATGACGCATTTATCATCAATTGGTTCGTAACAATAATAAATAAATAAATAAATTAATTAATTAATTAATTAAAAAATGTCTCGTTTTCAATGTCATTTTTCTCCAGTTAAACCAGCATCAAGTACAGTTACTATATCATCCCAAACAACTCCCGCAGGTAATTGTTTTTCTTTGTTGTACTGAGGAAATCAGCGATCGTATTTCGATGTTATGAACTGAAGCAAGTACAACATTATAGGCGGTCGGGGGCTACTCTGTTAGACTGTAGACCTCTTGCAAATTATATCACAGGTTTGGTATCTTAGTTGAGGCAATCGTTTGCAAAATTTTATGCCAGTAACAGCTTCGTGTCAAAATTTCAAACCTTTTTTTACTGTATTAATATACATGTAGTTTTTTAAGTTCTTAATATCTGGCATGGGCAGAATCAGCAGGTTCTAGGTCTCGTCTTTTATTAGTTTAGTAGATTTGATTAAAGAAAAATAACTTTAAAAATGCAAATACAATCAGGGCAGATTCAATTTTATTCTTCAATACTTGCTTGCACAGTTTGCTTAAAGGCAAGAGAAGGTAATCATTTTCATGTTCATAAAGGCTTTTGATATTGAGGTTCACCTTTTTTGTTCCCAGATGCACCATCAGCCACCCAGGCAAGCACAGTCATCAAATTGGAGTTAGGAGAAGATAGGTCTATTGGTTGCCCTGTGGACATTGGAAACCCCCCAGCTGTTATCACGTGGTACAAAGGGAATGATACCAGCGGCAGAAAAATGACTAACTGCTCAACTCTTGAGGTTCAGAATTTTACTTCAAATGACGAAGGATGGTATACCTGTTTTGCGAAAAATGAATTGGGAAATGCAACCGTCCGGTTTTTACTAGTTGTTGGTAAGTTAAAGTAAAATTACTGATAAATATAAACCACTATCGAATCTGGGGCCGATGTAAGTCAGCAACATTGTTAGTAAAGTCGTTGGCAAAATACAAGGCTTAAGCAAATTCTAGTAATATATTTTTTTATTGACATGTTAGAGTTCTCTTTCCTTCGACATACTATTTAGCAGAAGGAAACAGAACAAAGGAATTTTTTAACCCTGTAAGAGGGACTGATGCGTATTAATCTGAAGAACTTTTGAAAAAGCTAGAATGCTATAACGCTTATTAAATTACAGGGGAAGAAAATTTACGCACATACAAGCATAAATCCATAATTGCACTAAAAATTTGTCACATTGTTTCAAACTTGACATTAAACAGTCCACGACCATCGATTTCTTGGAAACAAGTTGACTTAATTTTGCCTTTGATTCTTGTGCTCCTCGGCTTAACATTTGAAGATAAGTGCTGTTCTTGGATTTCACAGACAATTTTGCATCACCATTGTTCTTACGCTATGGTGTGGCTTTTAATGATTACACTAGTCCTAGAACATTATCACGTAATGCAGGACCACCTTTAAAACTGCTTCTGTGATTGGAGCTTCCCGCTGAAATGAAGAATTTATCATCAATTGGTTCGTAACAATAATAAATTAATTAATTAATTAAAAAATGTCTCGTTTTCAACGTCATTTTTCTCCAGTTAAACCAGAATCAAGTACAGTTACTACATCATCCCAAACAACTCCCACAGGTAATTGTTTTTCTTGGTTATACTCAGAAAATTGGCGATCTTATTTCGATATTATGAACTGAAGCAAGTACAACATTATAGGCGGTCGGGGGCTGCTCTGTTAGACTGTAGACCTCTTGCAAATTATAACACAGGTTTGGTATCTTAGTTGAGGCAATCGTTTGCAAAGTTTTATGCCAGTAACAGCTTCGTGTCAAAATTTCAAACCTTTTTTACTTTATTTTACCTTTCCTCATTGTCGACTTTGTTTCCTCTCTTTGATCTCTAGTTTGAGGGGAAATAGTTCATAAAACACGTTACGTTGTTTGTTTGCCTTTTCCCTTCACGGGAATCCAAGAAAACCCTAATTACCAAGGTAGGAAGTATTCGCTTTATTTGCATCAGAAACTTATTTAAAATTTGGTTTGATGGAGACTTTTCGTTTTCTGATATTCGATGTCTTCAAATAAAAATCGATCAATCTATTTTTTATATTCAGAATTTTGTATCGGGGTATCGTACTTTAGCATCTGTTCAGGATTTAGTCGCACTCCCACTTGAGCATGTGAAAAGTTTCCAAATCAAATCTTACAATATGAAAATAAATGTGAATTGTTTTTATCTTAATGAATCCTCATATTACAGAATACACGTGAAATGCCTCGTATTAAAAATTATAAGTGAAAGGGCAAGTCTTCTCTCGAGCCTATTAACACACTCTGTCGGAACGACTTTTTCACCGGGATTATTTGAAAACTTTTTATATGTCCACAGCTTAAACCATTTCTAAGTTGTAGCACTGCATAAAGGGCATTTATTCTTTTAGGAATTCTAATAGAATACGGCTATTCGTAAGTTTCAGAAGGTTCAGAAGTTTTCCTGACAGCAACAGTACAGGAGAGCTGTGATAGACGTTTAGAAGTTGCTGCAGAATTCCCAGATGTGGTGCGATAATCTGCTTGATCAATATCATCATATTTATGGGATACTAATTAACAATTAATCTTGTTGACCACTGACCATTGCTTGTTAACCTCTTTGTTCGTTAAATGAAGACATTATTTTACTTGCAATATACTTCAGCAATACAACAAGAATTGTTGTAGGAGTTGTAATAGCATCGGAGCGTGGAATCCGAAGATCTGAGGTTCGATTCCTCATGGGAACTCAAAATTTTTTCCTTTGTCCCACGCTCCTGACTGACTAGACGAAAAAACATCTTTCTTTAAGAATTGAAATATACGATTTTTTGTCGCATACATAGATTAATATTTTCACTTGTCCATCTAGGCTTGTGAAATTGTCTTGAAGTTTGGCTGCTTATCCGCTAACACTGTGAACACCAGGTAAAGTACAGCTTTTTTCTCAAATCAAACCAGCTTGCGCAAATTTTTGTTCAAGGGGGATCTTTAGCTCAAATAGGCGAATTTCTGCATTAAACCTGTTTTCCTGCTCAAGTAAGTCTTAGTTAATACTTACCAATCGACATTTGACGAACGAACCATTTTCTTGATTTCGACATCGATCGACTTTAAATGAATTTTAATTCAGCCTGGCTTAATGCACGTTCATACCTATGGCCTATGTGGCTTATGTCACTGAAGTACAAATTATTTTAAATAGCTTTTGACTTTCTGGTCCTTTGATGTACACTTTTCTATCTAGGTGTGGCAGTGTTGTTCTAGACTTCATGATGAGGTTCGATCAGAGTGTAGTAGTCAGCCATGTTGTGACTTCTCTGTTGGATGCTGCAAGGGAAGACAGATTCGGTGATTTTAAAGTCGATCCAGACTCAATAAAACAAGTTTTGACATCCACAGATGGATTTGGAATTGCAGCCAAAGGTACATGTTACAAAGAAACTGTTTCAGACCATATTAGAAAAGAAGGGGTAACACCCTGTTTTGCCTTTGTATCTAGACAGTCACAGGGCGCATTCTTTCGTTTACAAGCCTGAGCCAAGTCATTAGAGCAGAATTTTTCGCCAGGATTAAAGTAAAACCTTGCTCGATTATAACCTCCTTAAACCTCACGAAACCAATCAATTTAGGTCCTGAAGAGTGCAAGTCCTCAAGTAACGTCATGTTAGCAGCGTTTATTGGTATTCCTGCCTTCATAATTCTTCTTCTGATAATTTACATAATCTGGCTACACAGGAGAGGTGAGTAACAATTTCATTACTTACATTAGAGCGGTGGGGCAGGATCCGTCATGAAGCAAGACAAACTTTTTTTACCTCCACCCAAAGAATTCTAATTTTTTTCTTTTTCCTCCTCCTTAGGCGCTGAAGAGAAAAAACGGTAAGAATTTGCTCTTACGCGGAATGGTTTGAGATTACTCTTCAGATATAATATCATTCTAAAATAAAATGAAAAAACTGACAAAGGTCCTTTCATAAATATCTGCATATTAGCGCTGTAATAGCTGCCGTGAACTTTAAGCTCTTGCGAATTTTCTACTTCGTCCTTATTTTTAAACAGCTTTTCGTAACGTGACCATTTATACAAGGACTTACGAGTGTTTTAAGATCCTACTAACCTCTACTTTCTTCTCGGTACTAAGATCCAAGGAATAAACCATGGTTATAATTTCACACTGTTGTCTACTATTACTCGAGAAACAAAGAATGGAAATATTGTTTTCTCGCTTCTTTACCTACCTTTTGGGGTAGATATAAACTTCTTATTAACCTAGCGTGAGGGAATATTGGAGATTATTGGCCCGAGGTCGTAGCATTACGTACTTACAAAAACAAGGGCCAATATTCTTCAGTACAGCTCGAGCGCGTGAGGTAAGTAAAAAAGAATAATACATGGCGCGCGTAGATATGGAATTTCTCTTCGAGTTGAACACCAGAAGAGAAATTTCATATCTAAAAGTAACCATGTATTATTTTGTTTGTGATATAAAAAAAATTAAATTTTAAATTTTATCAATGAATGAAGATAAAGGGATCGACAATCCCAAATAGAAATCGCACAGTGCGTTGGCGCTAAGGCTCAGGATGAACAAAATGCACTGAAATAATACAAAACCAAACAATGGGCGTAATTTTCAAAATACAAAACTCTCAGCTGTTGACTTAAAAAAATACGATATTTTTTCACGTGTGTTGTTACGGCTTTGCTCATGGCTGGAAATCGTTCTTGGACACCGTAGTTTATACTATAAAGTAGTTTATGAGTTTAAAATACGATATTTTTCATGATGTTTAATATCGCCAATCAGCTGCTGACACATCACTCGTCTTTCGCGCCATTCGGTCGGGTTGATGAATGAACGGCGAAGCCTTCACAATTTTCAATCTTAAGTCGTTTGTCGGAATCTTTTCGGATTATTGCTGTTAAAAAAACTGTAAAAACCGTATCGCTTACAGACAGTGACGTTTAAACTTTCCTAGAAGGGAAAGAGAACCAAAATAGGAAAAAAAACCCGAAATTTACGTATTCAGTGGCTTTGGTGATGGCATTTCCCGCGCCTGAGAACGAAACTCGGAAGATTTGCCACAGGCCGATTTTGGCCGCGTACCTGAAAAATTTATTCAATAACTGAGAATCTTTTACATTAAAAATTAAGCCTATTGTTTATTTTTGTAGTGATTTCATCTTCATGTTTTCATCTTGAGTGTGCCAACGCACTCTACGATTTTTATTCCAGGATTGTCGATCCTTTTATTTTCATTCATTAATAAAGTCTTGACAGTAAAGGGCTATTTTATAAGTTCTTTATTCACTATTATTAGTATTACTATTAGTATTAGTATTTATTATTGTTATGATTTTATTTTCCTTTATAGTAGGACTTATGAAGAAGAAAGAAGTGTTTACGACGTAAGTTACAGTTAAGACATTAAAGTTGCATTGGTGCGAGGAAAAAGTGCGTAGATCTTACTTTTATATGTGCTGCATTCACGAAACATTCGCAATCTTTGAAAGAAGAGAAAAAGGATTTTACTGCATTTAAAATAGGTGACATATGCACTTTGTCGTGGAACCAGGTCAAGCCACTCGCTGGATTTGTTCTCGGTTGTTCCAAGTTTAACGCATTGATTTATCCAAAGGTCTGCTTTCGGTTGAGATTTGTTTTTCAAATAATTCTTCATATAATTCCAGAAATCTCGATCAATCTGTTGAACATGATCCTTTTCAAAAGCAACATGCTTTTTATTAATTTTAGTTTTAACAAAGAAAGAATATAAACATAAGTCTGATGAAAATGCGTAAACTGTTTTCGCTTAGTATGGCCTGTTGAGATTTATTAGGGACTTCAACCATTTATCAAGCAGTTGAACGGGTACATTGATTTAATAGAATGAGGTGACACTACAAAATATCGAACCAAGTCAGTGCCATCCAAGCGCAGTCATGCAGCCTTCTTCGGGGTACATGGATCTCAAAGAACCCAGGAAAGATAATAGAAAAGCACAGAGTACAAGTCCAGGTTACGAGCCTCCTCGTCCAGCAAAACGCTCCTGGGAAGTTCCAAGACATCACGTTACCATCGAAAAAGTCATTTGTAAAAGTGCTTTTGGTCAGGTGGCCAAGGGAACGGCATTAGGACTTCAAGGGAGGTCTGATACGACTACAGTGGCTATTAAGATGCTTAGATGTGAGTCATGTACTGATTTCAGAACATTTCTTACCAATTTTTTTTGTGTGTTTTTTGCTTTGCATATCATTAACATTTGCTTTTAACTCTCCAGCTAACGCCGCTGAATCGTACAAGAGGGAATTGATGAAAGAACTTGAAACGATGAAGAAGCTTGAAAAACATCCTCACATCATCAAACTTTTGGGATGTGTTACGGAATCTGGTATGTTTTGGTTGCGTACGTTTTTAATGTCAAACGCATTTTCCTTGTAAATTTATAAAAAAAAGGGCTCTCTCGTCAATAACAATTCGCTTCAGTTGTTAGGAAAAGGCTTTTTCTTTGTTTTCAGAGGAACTACTGGTACTGATTGAATATGTTCCTTTTGGAGATCTGCTTGGTTACCTGAGAAAGAGCCGTGGACTAAATGACACTTACTACAAAGACCCGTATATCAAACCACGAACAAATCTGACGTCACAGCAGTTGATGAAGTTTGCCTGGCAAATCACTGATGGCATGAGTTACCTGTCCTCAAAATCTGTAAGTTAATTAACAAAGACAAAGACGTAATTTGATTCTAAAAATTCCTTGTCGGGCGTACCGTTATGGCAAGTTTTTCTTTCATACATATTATTTCATATCTTGCAAATATATTCTTACCGTTTAGTCAAGGGCCTTTCTGCAGGGTGCACCCTCCTATTTTCAACGGCATCGCTCATGCTTTTTTGTTATTAGAATCATTTGTTTTCTATTTGCGGTTGTCAATCGTCGTGCAGCCTCGCAGATGTACTTCACCCTCGACTTATTGTGGTCTCATTGACTCCTATAAAGTTTTCAATTGTCAACAGTTTACTGATTATCGAAAGAAAATTTTCTCCTTTTCTCTCGGAAATTGTAACAGTATTAATGCATTTTAATTTATTATCATTTGGGCTTATAAGAAATACGCTCGCTATTGATTTCGCTAGATATGCTATTTTCAGATCTGAACTTTTTTTTCAGTTCCTCTTTTAATTACTGATTCTCGCTTCTTTCACAATCCATTCCTTTAGATCATCCACCGAAACCTTGCAGCCTGTAATGTGTTGGTTGGACAAAACGAAACGTGTAAAGTGACAGACTTTGGAATGGCCAGAGAGGTGCAACAGGAAAATATTTATGAACGAAAAACAAAGGTAATACAAAAATTGGGAAAGGAGAGGGGGGGGGGTTACTCAGTTACATGACATTTAGTATAATCACGTACACGATAATTTTGGTGGTAGAGGTGACATGTTCATGGTTTCGATCATGAAATCTGCGGATTGGGACTGATAAAGAAATAATGGATACTTATAGAGTACTATTTCATCCATAACTGTCGTTGATTTCGCGATTACTATTATTTTTGTTCTGTTTCACAAATCTACAGGGCCGTCTTCCAGTGAAGTGGACAGCTTATGAGGCGTTGCTGTATGGTACCTATACCACCAAAAGTGACGTGTAAGTATACCTGATCATAATTCTTAATTACTAAACAAGTGGTTCATGCTTAGTGTGCGTACACAGAGGTATAGATTAATATGGATATTTGTGGGAAGTTTGGAGAGCACAAGAGAAGCGTAAGAGTTCCTTTAAGAGCAGCCGACAGCAATTCTTACTTCTTGAGTGCTTCCCAGACTTTCCAAGTGCGTCCACAACTCAATATACGCACAGTTATAGGCATTAACCAATTGCTGTACGACGTAGCAAACACAATTTGTCCAAGTTATAATAATCGTGTGCTAACCGAAAACTATAAATAAAAAGTAAGGTAAAAATGACTAGAAGTATTTCGAGTTCAAAACTTTACTCAAAGAAGTGCTAAATATGTTGTTTAGGAGCGAAGAATGTGTTAATTTCTTGCACTTACCAGACCCACAAAGTGTTAAGAATTCTATCGAGGATTCTAACGAAATGCTATCGAAAATACTAATTTCCGATCCGAAGAAGGGTCCAAAACTCGCAAGGCTTCATTTGAAGTCAGCAAGTTCAGTTTCCTTTTTCCAGCCATTATTCGTATCGTGTCTGGGAATCGAAGTATCGTCAACTCTAAAGCTGATTTCGTCGCCTTTAGAGTTAGATGTCCATTCAGTTTCCAAATCTAGTGATATTTGGCATACTTACTTTTCACTTTGTGCCTCAAATTCAATCTTAAAAACGATTGAAATCCATATTGATGACTCAATAGCTAGGAATAAGATGAAAGAAGCGCGCGCTAACTTATAAAGAATCTCATCAGACTGATGGGATTCTGCTCTGAATGACTTGGTTGGGTAAAATGTTATCATGCGCCCATGTTTATTCAGATAGTTCTGCGTTGAAAATGTAATTCAATATCACAGAGCGTTTGGAGAAGAATAAAGTCGTACCAGCGAACACTGAAAAATAACATCCCGCTCATTAAATGTTAAGCTGATCGAGGACATTTTGTCCCGCGCGCTGCAAAATATTTTAAGGATAGTAAATACAGCTCAAAAATGTTCTTTTCTCGGAACAGATGATGTCCGCGGGAGAATATCTGAGCATAACTTCGTGCTAAATAGAGGCTACGGCACATATGTCATAAGGTTGGAAGAAATGAACGAGAAGGTGCCCATTAGTTGAAACCCTCAAAGCATGTTTAAAACAGTATATTTATAGGTAAAAACATTATTTCGAGTGAAATTTAGTGTTAATAAGCACGAGTAAATCTCACTCGTGTTTGAAAAGACAACCAAATGACGTGAGCCCGTAGGGCGAGAGCAACTTGCAGTCTTTAAAAAAAATTACGCCAAATTGCACGAGAAATCATGTTGTTCCTTATTAATAATTTAAATGAAAAAGGCATCACAGAAAGTCAAGACAGACAAAATTTTGACGGCGCGCACTTTATCAGATGCGCACCCTAAAGGCCTTCTAACCATGGCCTTGGGAATACGTCATACATTTCTATATTCTGTAAGGATGGGCGTACATCGGTGGATTGATGGAATAACTTCCCTCAGGCTTGGTTAAACTCACGATTTAGCCCTCTCTCGTTTGTAACGGAACTGCCTGGAAGAAGGTAGCTAAAAATTGATATGAAAGGTTGAAGGAAAAGTCACTTAAAAGACGTGATTCCTGCTAAGAAACGAAGAACGCATCGGTGGAATGAGACATTTGAACAGTTATCTTCTTTCTATGGGGAGCCATTTATGCCAAAAAAATCAATCGCTGGTGATAAAACTCGATCGTTAGTGCTAAAGTATCAATCGCTGGTGATAAAAATCGATCCTTAGTGCTAAAATTTTAATTGCTGGTGATAAAACTCAATCGTTAGTGCTAAAGTATCAACCGCCAGTGATAAAACCCAATCGCTAGTGCTAAAATATCAATCGCTGGTGATAAAACTCAATCGTTAGTTGAGCAAAGTTGTACTAAAACAACTTTGCGTTACATTGTATTCGGCTGATATGAAAGGCTGAAGGAAAAGTCAGTTAAAAGAAGTGATTCCTGCTAAGAAACGAAGAACGCATTGGTGGAATGAGACATTCACCCCACTAGTTGAAAAGTTATCTTCTTTCTATGGGAAGCCATTCGTGCCAAAAAAAATCAATCGCTAGTGATATAACTCAATCGTTGGCGCTAAAATGTCAATCGGTAGTGATAAAACTCAATCGTTAGTTGAGCAAAGTTGTACTGTATGATTCCTAGTTGTGTATGATTCCTAGAAAGAAAAGATTCTTGCGAAGAGACTCCTTTAGAAATCATTAAAGGAATGCTTTTACAATCCAGAAAGTCTTGTAAAGGATTTGAACGAAACAATGTATGTCTTTAATACGAAAAGAAGTAGTTCTGACTTTCTGTTTAAAATGTGAACAATGAATAGCTGTATTAAAATGTTTTATATTTTTTTTAAAAATGAGACGATAATAAACGAAAAAGAATTCTGTTGTTGAGTGTAAACTGACGCCTTTTATTTTATGCTCCCTCAGAAACAAGCCTGATTTCCTCGTACGAATAAAATTACACAATACTCAAACACACAACATACGCGAAGGTCTTAAAAGAATAAAAACGTAGTATCGTAGTTTTTTCCATAAGGTCTGTATCTCATTTCTTCCTTCTCTCTTCCTTCATCAAGTCTGGATGGCGAGTGGACTCTGAAACTGGCTGTAAGGAGACCTCCATTTGTCTATATATGGGCAGCGACCCCAAAAATGGACAATTTCTTTTTCTCATTCGCAGTGACAAATTGTGCCATACATTGCTGAAAGTTCACATCCCTGCCCTTTATTTTGGTATGTGTTAGCAATGTTATTGCTTAAACCACGTGGAAAAAAGAAAACTATTAATGATGAAGTGAAGTGAAGTCTCTAATAGACCATGAGATAAAAGACATATCCTATGTTACATAAACGAGAAACTTTGTAATGATAATTACAATAATATACTTTGGCCAAAATTAAATTATGTAATTATAACAGGTTGTGTTCAAAAATTAGTCTGTTCACAAATGTGTTCATGAAACGTTGTGTTAATCTTTGGGCGGAGGAAAACCTTGCGACGTAAATTATATTGCTGGGGTTTAGGCTTCGGCAGAATTTCATTTAACGGATGATGGCTTAGGGCCCTAGCTCCAATGAATAATTTCTTATCCTGCATTTGCATGATATCCTTGACATTCAATGGAACTGAAATATAACGCCGCTTGTAACATCTGTTTAAAAAGTTCTGTTCTGTGTTTAGATCGCGTTCTTACGCACCATACACTGAAAGGCCATAAGTTAAATTAGGTGGTACAATTGTCTTAAAAAGGAGATTTATTTAATTCTGGTCATATTGATCCTTTCTCAGAGTTCTTAATATATGGAGGCACTCGTTAGCCTTGATTAGTTTGACCTTAACATGATAACTAAACCTGAAGTGTGACTTCGAGTAAGCACAATTCATGATGTCGTGGAATACAATTAACTGGATTATAGGTGTCCTTGTTCGATTTCTTTCTAATTACAAGCTCTTTGCATTGACTAGGATTACATGACATACTCTCGCGACCAATTTAAAAACTCATTCACTAAGGTTACAGAGGTATCAGTTTTGCCTAGTACTGGTGCAACAATTGTTGAATCATCAGCATATTTGAATAACGCAGGGAAGCCATCATATGTAATTTCAAGATCGTTAAGAAAAATATTAAAGAGATGGGGCCACTAACACTACCTTGTGTAGTACCCTTATTGACGGCTTTCCGCCTACAGTGATAGTTACCAGACAAAAAATGCGTTGCTGCCTACCGGATAAAAAACTGTGATACCATTTAACAAGATATGGAGATACATGTTCAAGTGTAGTCACATACCTCGAGTTCGCCTGACAGTTTGTTATTTTGAGTTCATCACGCGGTATTAAAGAGGCGTTAGAGGGATTATAGTACAACGCCTCAGTTTTGACTTACGTTCCACGAGAGCATTCACTTTCTCGCACCATGGTAAGATTCACCATGCAAGTATCCCTTTTCCTAGGGACAGTTTCCGTTTCGCGTGGGGGGATAACCATCTTATAATTGCCTTTAGTTGCCCCTATCAGAGTTTACCCGGCGATGTAGCTTGGAAAGGAGATTCAATCAGTCTCTTTGGAGTACTTATTGTACGGCGATGAATTGTTAACTTGTGTCAAAATTGAATTTTTAAACTAAAACTCGAAACGTAAATCGAGCTGAGCGCTTTTGAGCGCTTTGAAAGCAGTCGGTGGGTGTTTCGGAAAACCGTTTCAAGCATCCGTAAATCTACATCATTACATCATTACAAAGAGAATTGATTTGCATATCTTAAAGACGTTCGTTATATCGAGGGATGGTTAATTTTTTTTGTGGTGTGACATCGTACTACCCAGAATTTTGGAATTGGAACGATCACTGTAAATAACATCTGTGCTTTAATTTCTTTATGAAGCTACAGTGCGCTGTATAGGTCTGTACATAGCTACAGCACCTTCTTTTTTTAACCTTTTAACTCCCAGAAGTGATCAGCATGTGACTTCTCCCCATAATACCCATACTTTAACCTGAACACAGGTAATAAGAATACTCAAACCAATCATCTTGATCCAACACAAATTCTCGTAAGTAACTGACAAGGAGATGTATTGCGGCTAGAGGGGAGAATCACTTGAACAATCAGATCTTGAGACTGAAAGGGTTAAAACACGGAGGACAATTGTCGACAGTGTCAGTTTCAGCATTTATAATGAGCTGTTAACTGTGAAGTTGTTCTAGTGTTATAGAATTGAAGGATTTTGATTCTTGTTGGTCTTGCTTTTGTCAATTGTTGACATAGCCTCGTTATATCGGGGTATATTATACGTCTGGACTTCTCGATAGTGTTCGTTATAACGAGGATTCCATCATATCGAGGCTCGTTGTATCGAGGTTCTTTCTCATAAATTTACATTTTACTGTAACTTTGGCCGGGCTGAAGAGTATCGTTCGTTATATCCTGGACTTCGTTATATAGAGGTTCGTTAAATCGAGGTTCCACTGTAATTGTGACCAACTGTAAAGGAACTATTGTGGAAGGCGAAGCTGATTACCCGTCAGGATCTTAAAAGTATTTGGAATGAAGCTTGGAGCGTTCATGTTTCTTCTTGGAAGTAAGCACTTTTCGATTTGACGTTAGACTTAGACGTTTATTTAAACAAACTAATTTGTAGTTCGAGAGTATGGCATGATGATCGATGAGGGCGAAGCCAGAACCTGATATCGTGTGATAAATGTTAATAGCGAAAAATCGAACTGTTCTGGTTTAAAATCTACCACACGTTCAATTTTATTAGCAAGATAGGCTCAAGTTGAAATTAAATAATGATCCAAACTGCAGTTCCGACGATCAGATAATTGACACTTGCACCTCAGCGCTTTTACCCCAGTGTACTCCTTTGCGTTTTATTCAAAGATGTTCGAAATCTTCACTCGCGCGAACCTGAAACGAAAAGTCTTCTGCTAATAGATATTTTACAAGAGGCTGATACCTCGATTTACTTAATTTGTCTTTCTCATACATAGCTTCCGCTAATTTTTGTTCTTAAATTCCTTATTTCTTAAAGCTCGGAAAATCTCGTAAATGATTATGCAAGGCAGAGAAAACAAGTTTCGTACGACGTCAGCCATGCGTCTAAACTCTTTGGGATCGTTGGTGACTGATCATGAAAATTTTTTCCACACGGAGGCTATTTTCACATCAACTGACTATTCTTTATTATGATTTTTTTTACGCGTTCTGATTTGGCTGAAACGTCGTGCTTTATCCCGGCAGAGTGCAGATGCACGGAGTAACTTTGTCACGCCATCAACCAATTTGTGCAATGACGGAATATTTCCCGGACTTTTCTCTTTTCTTTTTTTTTCTTTTTTCTATTGACCCACAAGTCTTGCATGACCTAGAACGCGAATATGACAACGAGTTCCTGGCTTCAATTGATACAGAACAACCTGTAAGTAACAGAACAAATTACTTGGATAGAAAGTGAAATTTCGGAACCAAGGTAATAATAAAAACACAGAGTGAGTTAGTATCAAGAAGCTAGAGTTGCTCTTGGCTATGCCTCGAGCAACTCTTACGCATCTTTCGTGCTCTCCAAACTTCCCGCGTACTTCATATCTCGATGAACGCACGCTGACGTATGAACAATTGTTAATTAATAGTTTTTTGTTCAAAAACAAATCAAACAGGAATGATGAAAAACCTGCTGACTTACTGAACTGTTTTAGTTTGTAAACTATTTCAGCGTGTGAACTATTTCAGTTTGTGAACTATTTCAGTTTGTGAGCTATTTCAGTTTGTGATCTCTGATGGTTCTACATTTTGACTGCTTTAGTCTTATCCAATTAAATTATTAAAACAATCTAACAAAGGTTCGAATGGTCTATTTTGGCGAGCTTTATGAGAGTACAGCAGTATGCTCATGCCACCTCTGTTCGTTTGGAAACTAAAGTTTGTTTTGAAAATTTTTACGAATGCGTGGCGAATTTATTGTTTTCTTCATCACAAAACTAATAAAAAATTGAAGCCTCTTTTCACAACAGAGGATAATTCTAACACCTCTAACAAAGATACTTTCGAAACACTCCAGATTCGAAAGTCTAAATGGACTCCCTAGAGGGCCAATTCGCATCTTTAGGTTTTTTCATCAAAAAGTGTCGCTACGATATTAACAAACTTAAATTCAATTGTGACACCAGATTTTCCAACCTTTCTTCGAAAGAATGGTCGGCACTAAAAAGTCTACAAAAACGCAGACATAGTTATTAAAGCGGCCGGCAAGTGAGGTGCAGTCGATGTTTAACGATGTTTATGTAAAAGTTGACAAAGATCTCACTTTCATCAACCAAAACATGGTCAAAAACACGATTAACGATCTCATAGCTAAACTATAATTGCCGGCCACTGCAAAAACTCTCACCATCACCGCTCCTAGAACTTTGTGTATTTACTTTTTACCTAAAATCCACAAACCTAACAACCCATCGTCTCTGCCTGCAGTCGTCCCACCGAACTCATTTCCAGCTATTTAGACAAAATTATAGCACCTATTGTCAAAACTTTATCATAATACACGAAGGACAGCCCACACGTATTAGCATTTTTTGTGACTTTAATTTCCTTGGCCAAAACAAACTTATGGATGCTCATTCCCAATGACAATGAAGGTCTCTGGGCCCTCAAACATTTTTCGATTAATGCACTGTTGAGGAACCTAGCTCTGAAACACTGCTCCGTCTGGCCAAACTAGTACTCATATTCAATTGCTTTTCATTCAGTGACAACCACTACAATAAAACTAATGGCGTAGCCATGGGTACTAAATTGGGACCCAGCTATGCCAATCTTTTCGCAGGTTTTATCGAACACCAATTTTTTTAAGTCAATACCACGGCCCCAAACCTCAACCCTACGGCCGCTACATTGACGACTGCATCGGCGCCACCGCCTCTACCAAAGAGGAGCTCACTCAATTTATAACCGCCGTCAATTCCTTTCCTATTTCCTAAATATACCTAGGAAATTTACGGCACTTCTTTGGCTTTTCTAGACATAAAAATTTCAATTTTAGGCAACGATACATGCACTACAGATTCACATAATTACTTGTTATATTCATCTTAACATCCATCACACGAAAAGAAGTTCATACCTTTTTCACAGTTTAATCAGACTTCGTCGTTTATGTAGTGACGACTCTGATTCTTCCGGAAAATCAGAGGCAATCTACCAGTTTTTCGATGAACGTGGCTAACCTGTTTCTTTCGTTCAAGCGGGCCACCACCGCACCCAACAAATTGATCGACAGTCAGCACTACAAACGGCTCAGAAGGAAAATACTGATCGCATTCCTCTCACATTTCACCCTCAGAACCACGCAATTAAATCTATCATTCTTAAATCTATCCTTCCGTCAATAACTTTAACATTGTGATTCTAAATTAAGCATGTGCCTTTCTTAACATTACGCTAATGCTCATGCTTATGTTTCTGCTTCTGTTAAAATTATTGTACAGTTGATTGACATCGTTCTTTGGCTGAGAGATGATCAATGGGATAAAGACAAAATGTGTTTTTGCGTTTATTTTTCTTATTCCATGTCAGGTTTACTGATACAGTCCAGTCCAGTACGTGGAATAATTATAATTTTAATCGATTGAAGGACCAAGTTTGTATGGTAAAACTTGGCCATCTATTCAGCTTTAATATGAGTGCCCCCTGTCACATAGAAGTTTCTGGAGAAAGCACATTAATTCTTGGCTGATGATGTCGAGTATTCATGCACATAACAGATCTTCCAAAAGTTAATTTAGAAATAAGTTTTCGTGGTTTTTCTTTCAGGTATTATGGTGCTTCTTCCGAAAGCGGCAAGTGTTACTGGTAAGTGTTGTAGTGCAACAACTCACACGATTCTCGTCTTTGGCTTAAGTCAAAATTACGAGCACTTTTTATTGCCACTTTTACTGGGCATGTAAAAAAGGGCCAATCAGAATACGAGAAAGTCGTTACAAAATTTGACAGAAATGAAGTTAACCTTTCCATCACGGACGATGGGAAGCCTACAAATTTGGGCATGCTAAAGACGCTGGAGTAGTTCGTCGACCAGCAGGTAAGAAGGTGATACTCCTACATCGTATATAATTTAGAATACACAAACTTTCTTTCGTTCTCTCAGTTTTTCATTTTTCCTACCTCATGATGCTAGCAGAGCGAATTCAAGTAAACCAAACTTGTATTGCACCTTTTCTCATAGGGTATTTCCAATGTTGTTCTTTTCATATTTTCGTATATTCCATCGAACGACCTGGTCAAATGCAATTACAATTACAAGGCCGATGTTGACTGTTGGCTCCCCCACTGATTAAAACATTTCTTTAGACGAACGCTCACCATGTATGCCTAGCTAAATTTTATCTTTATTCCCACAGTTCGTTTGGTGAGCCCCACCAATTTACCGTCATCTGGTCGTGTTGAAGTGTTTTATAATGGTACATGGGGAACCATTTGTGATTACCGATGGAACTTACGGAACGCTGAAGTAGTTTGTCGCCAGCTTGGATACCATGGAGCTTCATCAGCACCTAGAGCTGCAGCGTTTGGACAAGGAACTGGTCAGATATGGCTGAATGACGTCAGATGTGTTGGAAACGAGAAATCCATAGCACAGTGCAGTCACAGAGGATGGGGAGTTGAGAACTGTGGGCATAGTGAAGACGCTGGTGTTGTATGCCGACCCAAAGGTAGAGTAAAGATACGAGCACTTTTTATTACCATCTTTAGCAAGCATAAATAGACTAATCAGAATTAGAAAAAGCTGTTGCATATTCGACAGTAATTCAATTAAATTATCCATCTCGCGATGTTATTCCCACCAACAGATAGCAAGTGGTGCCATTCCCTGATTCTTTAAATCGTTTTACTTCAACCTTTGATATGAGCTGAGATGGAATACACTAAGAAACTCAGTAAAAGACATTTATATTAAGTTTAAGCGCATATGGCTTGGAATGTGTTCATCACTGGGGTCAGTAATGAGCTATGGTAAAGTGTCTAAAGGGGGTAAGTTTCTAAAGAAACTGTGGTGCTGCGTCGGTGGGAGAGTATAACAGGTGATTTAGTGTAAACAACTGAGTTGAAAACGATGGCCTTGTTTATTTTCGAAAGAAATAATCGGAGGATTAATTTCGACGTAGGCGAGGATTATTGCGTGCTAACAGTCCGGTGATTCTCTACCACATGACTTAGAATAGCCAATAAAATCGCGCAAAAATTAATGGGTGGATTATGACCCTCAGATCTCTGCTGTGCTCTGACAAACACTTAACGCTCAACGTGTCAATCGTTCAAAATGCCAAAACTTGCTATGGCGGCCTACTTTTGTTGAAAGTCGTTGATGTATAGTCCTATGCAAGGAATGGCGATGAGATATTGAAGTCATTTCTCCATAGACAAAGAGCGAACTATATTCCCAACTTTTAAATGGCTGTCTCGTTAAGACTGATCCTCGATTTTGCGGGATAAAAGGCATACTGTCGTTTCGTGGTAGAAAGTTGCTAAACAATTTCATGTTAAGGTATAACTTCATATGAAACAAAATCGCCAGGGAGGGTCTGCAGATAGAGCTGATCAGAAAAGATTCTACAGATTCACAGAGGTGGTGACGCATCTTTGTGCCTCCTATATCAAGATTATCCCATCTATAGACTGTATGTACAGTTAGGTTTATGTTTTTTCTTCTCCACCACCTCGATTTTCTCGATCATTTCTCACAGATATGTAGCCAGAGATTCTTATTCAATGATCTAAGATGTAATTGTCTGTAATGAATCGCTCTGATGCCAAGTAGAAGTTACATAGTACATAGCACCGATGCTACTTCGGCTAAGAAGATAGTTTAACAGGCCATTAAGGCGTTTATTTAAGAAAGACAGGTCCTTGTCCTCTTGTGTCGAGTAATCTGCATTTTATGAATGATGTGGAACCATTTAAGATGAAAGTAGTGGTTACACTAGTTCAATAAAGACAGGGAGGAAAATTCAATTGAAGTCGTCCATACCCTGAAAGTCTTTAAATTCGCTCGGTTTGACTTTTTCGCATTTACGATGATCTACAAGGGAACAGAACATTTGCAAGGATGATTTAGAGCCAGGATTTAGTGAGACAACTCTAACTCGAACTTGTTCGTTGAATTGGCGAAGTATGGCAGCCTCGAGTGAAGAAAGCGTTATCCTTTTGTAAATATATGATGGTTGCTTCAGCCCTGCACTTCGAGTCGGTTTCCTTGTATCGCTTAACAACAGTAAAATTAAAAGGACGCAAAAATTCAGGAAAAGATAAACAGGAAAAATCGGAGTCGAAGTATAAATATCGACTGTCGTCTTACTAGGCTGGACAAACAGCTTTGCCGAATGCCATGCTTCCCGCCGAAGGGTGAATAATTTCTGTGAGCGTCTCGAGAAAAAGGACTCCTCAATATTTCTATTTTGAAAAATACAGGTGGAACGGCGGTAGAATGTAAATGATACCATTGTAGATTCGCAGAGCTAGTTGCTACAAAGAAGAGCGGAAGCTATGCGACTATCATGTTATGGATCAGTTTTTATTTTTATGCCCTTGATTTATCTTTGATCCATAGAAATAAAAGCAAATGAAAACTCCTAGATAAAGCATTTATAACAGAGGATTGATGCATTTTTTATTATTAGTTTGTTGCTAAATGATTTTTATAAAAAATTATTATCTGGTTTGTAGAATTTTAAGAAATAAAAATTGTTTTTTCAGTTATTAACAAGACAGTTTTCTATTGTACATATTCAATTTTCAAGAACTTCCCTTCGAAGTTGATTTTCCTGATATGATATTTTTTAGTTTTATTTGGAAACTAAAGATTATTGAAGATTATCAAAATAAAAAGGTATTATTATTATTATTATTATTATTATTATTATTATTCACTTTAACCCTGCGCTTTATTCGAAAGTTTGCCCATACCGGATTGGCAAAGCTGCCTGGCTTTGATAGTACATTTGAATATGCTAGTTCTTACTAGTTTACTAATAACTACTGGTCAACTTTTATGTCCACTTTATAGCTGTTCGTTTGGTGAATTCTTATTTATCCCGTGCCGGTCGTGTTGAAGTGCTGTACATAAGGACATGGGGAACAATTTGTAGCGACTCTTGGGACTTACAGGACGCTAATGTAGTTTGTAACCAGCTTGGATACGATGGAGCTTTACGAGCAGTTCGTAACGCAGCATTTGGACAAGGAAGAGGCCAGATATGGTTGGATGATGTGCGATGTGTGGGAAATGAGAGATCGATATCACACTGCAGTCACTCAGGATTGGGAGTTCATAACTGTGGTCACTATAAGGACGCTGGCGTAGTTTGCCGACCTGCAGGTAATTTGGCGATACATGCTCACAATAAACAACTCAAAGCCAACAGATTTTCTTTTTTTTTTTTTTTGTCACTCATTTTTAGCCGTTTTTACAAAGTGATGCGTGTAACGCTATTTTTAGTGAATCAATGCTAACTAAAGTACAAATAAAACCATTTATAACATACATGTAAAATATCCGCTTACAAGCCAGGTAATTTGGCGATACACGCTCACAATAAACAACTCAAAGCCAACAGATTTTCTTTTTTTACTCATTTTTAGCCGTTTTTACAAAGTGGTGCGTAAAACACTATTTTTAGTGAATCAATGCTAACTAAAGTACAAGTAAAACCATCAGTAACATACATTTTAGACCTTTATGAACCAGTTAAGCATCATTTCCAGCACAAAAACAGATCTTATGACGAGCCCTAACAATGTTAAACAAGCTTTCTTATATTCTCACATTGAAAACAGTTCGTTTGGTGAGCTCCACCAATTCGTTGTCGTCTGGTCGTGTTGAAGTGTTTTATAATGGTACATGGGGAACCATTTGCGACGACTTGTGGGACTTACAAGACGCTGATGTAGTTTGTCGCCAGCTTGGATACGACGGAGCTTTATCAGCACCTGGAGCCGCAGCGTTTGGACAAGGAACTGGTCAGATATGGCTGGATAACGTTGGATGTTTTGGAAATGAGAAATCCATATCTCAGTGCGGTCACCAAGGATGGGGAGTTCATAACTGTGTGCATAGTAAAGACGCTGGTGTGGTCTGCCGACCCAAAGGTAGAGTAACGATACAAGTACGTTTTAAATGAAAAAAATGAACTTATCAGAATTAAAGAAAGCCGTTGCATGTTTAACAGTAATTCAATTAAACCTTCCATGTCGCGATCTTATTCCCACCAACAGATAGCAAGTGGTGCCATTTCTTGATTTTTTAAAGCATACGACTGCAACCTTTAATGATAGCCCTAAATTGTATTCAAGATGATTGATTTTAGAAATTAACTTTGCAAGAGCTGAGATGGTATACATCAAGAAGCTCTTTCAAACACATTTAGATTAAAGGGAGTAAGTTTCTAAAGAAACTGTGGTGCTGCGTCGGTGGGAGAGTATAGCAGGTAATTTAGTGTTAACAGCTGAATTGAAACGTAAATTGGCCACTGTAAAGAGTAAAAAAAGCTGACGTTTCGAGCGTTAGCCTTTCGTCAGCGCGATTAAGATTACACGTATATGGCTTGGAATGTGTTCATCACTGGGGTCAGTAATGAGCTATGGTAAAGTGTAGCTATGTAGTGTCTCTAAAGACTGAAGGCTTTTTAATCTGACTCCACCAAGCGATTTGTTTTCTTCCGTGGAGAATAATAGAGATGAGAAGATAAAACTCTTGAGCTGGCCTTTTTCGATGGCTTTTTTCTTTTCGAAAGAAATAATCGGAGGATAAGTATCGACGTGGATGGGGTTATTGTATGATAACAGTCTGGTGATTCTCCGCCACGTGACTTAAAGTAGCCAATAAAATAGCGCGAAAATTAATGTGTGGATTATGACCCTCAGCTCTCTGCTGTGCTCTGACAAACAGTTAACGGTCGACGTGGCAGTCGTTCAAAATGCCAAAACTCGCTACGACGGCTTACTTCTCTTTGATAATCGTTCATGTATAGCCCTTTGCAAGGCATTGCGTAAAGCAGCCTTGGATGTAGCTCTCATTTTAGGGAAGGTGATGAGATATTGAAATCATTCGTCTATAGACAAAGAGCGACCTATTTTCCCAATTTTTAAATGGCTGTCTTGCCAGGGCTGGTCCTCCCGATTTCGCGGTATAAAAGGTTTTTTTTTACTAAGGAAGATGCTTTGCCACAAATTATTAATGAGATGTTGCAGCTTCATTCCCCATTTTTAGGTCATTATCCTCTGCTATTAGGCAGTGTATGGTATACTGCTGTTTCGTGGTATAAAGTTTCTAAACAATTTCACATTAAGGTATAGCTTCATATGAAACATACAAACTGAAAACACTGACCTCTTGGTGTTCTACATGAGTCCGGTCGATGATCGATATTTACGCGGCTCAGTTGCCAACGATTCCGCTTCTTTGTAAGATTGCTGTTCTAACAAATCAGAATCAAAGTCGCCAGGGAGGGTCTGCAGATAGAGCCGATCAGAATAGATTCTAATCTCACAGAGGTGGTGGCGCACCTTTCTGCCTCCTATATCAAGATTATCCCATTTATAGACTGGATGTACAGTTAGGTTTTCTTTAAACTACCCCGTCACCTTGATTGTCTCGATCATTCCTCACTGATATGAAGCCAGGGATTCTTATTCAATGATCTAAGATGCAATTATCTGTAATGAATCGCTCTGATGCCAAGTAGAAGCTACATAGTACATAGTACCGATGCTACTTCGGCGAAGATTGTTTAACAGGCCATCAAGGCGTTAATTTAAGGCAGACAGGTCCTTGTCCTCTTGTGTCGAGTAATCTGCATTTATGAATGATGTGGAACAATTTAAGATGAAAGTAGTGGTTACACTAGTTCAATAAAGACAGGGAGGAAAATTCAATCGAAGTAGTCCATACCCTCAAAGTCTTTACATTTGCTCGGTTTGACTCTTTTACATTTACGATGATCTACAAGCGAATAGAGCATTTGCAAGGATGATTTAGAGCCAGGATTGAGTGAGACAACTCTGCTTACGACAAGTTGTTGAAACTTGTTCGTTGAATTGGCGAAATATGGCAGCCTCGAGTGAAGAAAAGCGTTATCCTCTTGTAGATATATGATGGTTACTTCAGCCCTGCTTTTCGGGTCGGTTTTCTTGTATCGCTTGACGACAGTAAAATTAAAAGGACGCAAAAATTCAGCAAAAGATAAACAGCAGAAATCGGGGTCGAAGTATAAATATCGATTGTTGTCTTGCTAGGCGAACAAACAGCTTTGCCGAATGCCATGTTTCCCGCCGAAGGGTGAATAATTTCTGTGAGCGTCTCGAGAGGACGACATCAACATCTTTATTTTAAAAAATACAGGTGGAACGGCGGTGGAATGTAAATGATACCAATGTAGACTTTGATCCATAGAAATAAAAGTAAATGAAAACTTTTAGATAAAGCATTTATAGCAGAGGATTACTGCATTCTTTATTATTAGTTTGTTACTAAATGATTTTTACAAAAAATTATTTATTAGCTTGTAAAATTTTAGAAATGAAATTGTTATTTGTAGTTATTAACAAGACAGTTTTCTATTGTTCACATTCAATTTTTAAGAACTTCCCTTGGAAGTTGATTTTCCTGATATGGTATTTTTTAGTTTTATTTGGAAACTAAAGATTATTGAAGATTATTGAAATTAAAAAAGGTATTATTATTATTATTATTAGTATTATTATTATTCACTTAAACCCTGCGCTTTATTTGAAAGTTTGCTCATACCGGATTGGCAAAGCTGACTGGCTTTACCCAATTTCTAAGATAGTACATTTGAATATGCTAGTTCTTACTAGTTTACTAATAACTACTGGTCAACTTTTATGTCCACTTTATAGCTGTTCGTTTGGTGAATTCTTATTTATCCCGTGCTGGTCGTGTTGAAGTGCTATACAATGGTACATGGGGAACAATTTGTGGCGACGTTTGGGACTTACAGGACGCTAATGTAGTTTGTAACCAGCTTGGATACGATGGAGCTTTACGAGCAGTTCGTAACGCAGCATTTGGACAAGGAAGAGGCCAGATATGGTTGGATGATGTGCGATGTGTGGGAAATGAGAGATCGATATCACACTGCAGTCACTCAGGATTGGGAGTTCATAACTGTGGTCACTATAAGGACGCTGGCGTAGTTTGCCGACCTGCAGGTAATTTGGCGATACACGCTCACAATGCATTTCCGTATAAGGTGAATCGGAATATGAGCTGATAACTGCAGTTGTTTGAACCAATCAGAACACTAAAAATGCAGTAGTCAGATTTGAAAATTTCATAATAGCAAATATGGGTTATTTGCACTTTGATAGAAGTCTTGAAAATACGGCTTCGGGCAAAATCTTCAGGTCCGAAGTTATTTTGTATACGGACCAACGAAAAACTAAATTTTTCGAGGAGGAATATCTGAATTAAAATTTGGTCACCTTAACAGCTCGGCATATGATGGACTTCCATCATAAATTTCATTGTCATTTTCATGTAAAGGACCTATAAGGCTATGAAGCTAGAAATGAGAATAAAAAAAAATAACTGACATGTTACCCAGATTCAAGTTCGCTTTTTATTGTCAGACTTCGATGCGTTCACATTCTAGTAAGATAAGTGGTAATAGATAAGCATAATTTAGCAACGATACGTGAGTCGTATGTAATTTGAGGCATAATACATATGATAAAAGCCGAAAATTCCAGTCGACGAGTCATTCTGAAATATCGCAAGAAAAACGGTTGATATTTGTCAGAGTAGTAGTCACGAAATGTGGAGACTGTAATATGTTTCTTGAGAGCGACTTAAATAATATTTTTCTCTGTGTACACATTTACTACAGTCCGTTTGGTGAGTCCCGACAATTCACCGTCGTTTGGACGTGTTGAAGTCCAGTTTCATGGAATATGGGGAACAATTTGTGGTAATCACTGGGACCTAAAGGATGCTAATGTGGTTTGTCGCCAACTTGGATACGATGGAGCCTTATCAGCCCTTAAAGATGCAGAATTTGGACAAGGAACAGGCCCGATATGGCTGAATAGGGTGCAGTGTGGAGGATCTGAGAAATCAGTCTCACAATGCCCGCACGCAGGATGGGGAGGCCATAGCTGTGGGCATCAAAATGATGTTAGTGTGGTGTGCCACCAGATTAAAGGTAAATTCAATGATACGCGCGGTCCTATTTTAATATTATTTTATTATTTATTTATTATTTTATTATTTTAATTCTTTCTACTCCATGGTCGGGATACTGAAAATTTTCAAGAAATACTTTCGTTGGGAAGAGTTAAAAACGTAGCATTTTTTCACTTAAATGTTGTTAACATCTACATAATTGAAAAATTCTACGCCTTACTTTCATGCTGCACATTTTGGTGACCTGTTATGCATAGGACTGGCAGCAAATATTATCATTTTCTTCTGTTTTCTATTTTACGAGAATCTGAGGATTCGACACCTGTTAGTTTTGGTCTTTCTCATTTCTTTTTTTTTCTTCTTTAGTTTAATTCTCTCAATTCTGCTGTCTCAATCGTTATGATATCTATTCTTGGAGGAGCTTGTCTACATGACATGTTTACTTAGGAATATTTATGATGTTAGTGTTAACTGCGAAGAAACTGAATACTTATTCATAATACGCAAAGGAATAGACTGCTCATCTAAATGTATCAATAGACAAGGAATTTTTTAATTTTTATGATTTGGCTTAGGCAGAATCAGCACGTTATAGGTCTCTTTTTTATCAGTTAAGTAGATTTAATTAAAGAAATATCACTTTAAAAAATGCAAATACAATCAGGGCAGATATAAATTTATTCTTCAATAACTGCTTGCACAGTTTGCTTAAAGGCAAGAAGAGAATGTAATAATTTTCATATTCTTAAAGGCCTTTGATATCGAGGCTCACCACACCATGTAATATCCACCTTCACTGAGAGAGCAATTCTTCATTCACCTTTTTGTTTCTAGGTGCACCATCAGCTACCCAGGCAAGCACCATTATCAAATTGGAGTTAGGAGAAGATAGGTCTATTGGTTGCCCTGTAAATATTGGAAACCCTCCTGCTGATATCACGTGGTACAAAGGAAATGATACCAACGGCAGAAAAATGACTAACTGCTCAACTCTTGAGGTTAGGAATGTTGCTTCAAGTGACGAAGGATGGTATACCTGTTTTGCAAAAAATGAATTGGGAAATGCAACCGTACGGTTTTTGCTACTTGTTGGTAAGTTAAATAGATTTAAGTATGATTACTGATAAATCTAAGCTACTTTTTTAATCTGGGGCCGACGTCAGCCAGCAATATTGTCAGCAAAGTCGTTGGCAAAGTACAAGGCCTCAGCAAATTCTACTGATATTTATTTTTTTAATGGCATGTTAGAGCTCTCTTTCCTCCGACATACTATTCAGCAGGAGAAAAGAGAACAAAGGAGTTTTTAACCCTGTAAGAGGGACTAATGCGTATTCATCTGAAGAAGTTTTGAGAAAGCTAAAATGCTATAACGCTTCTTATTCTACAAGGGAAGATAATTTTCGTACATATACATGCACACATCCATAATTGTATTAAACATTCGTCAAGTCACATTGTTTAAAACTTGACATTAAACAGTCCACGACCAACGATTTCTTATTTCCCTTGATTCTTGTGCTCCTCGGCTGAACACTTGGAAATAGGTGCTGTTTTTGGATTTCCCAGACAATTTTGCATCGCCATTGTTCTTACTCTTTGGGTGGCTTTTAATAGTTATACTAGTCCTAGAATATTATCGCGTAATGCGGAACCACCTTGAAAACTGCTTCTCTGATCGGAGCCTCCTGAAATATTGCATTTATCATCAATTGGTTCTTAATAATAATAATAGATTTAAAAAAAATTAGAAATGTCTCGTTTAAAAGTCCAATGTCATTCTTCCCCAGTTAAACCGGCATCAAGTACAGTTACTACATCATCCCAAACAACTCCCGCAGGTGACAGCTTTTCTTTGTTATACTCTGAAAATTAGAGATTGTATTTCGATGTTACGAACTGAAGCGAGTAAAACATTACGAGATTAATAAACTTACAGTATCACAGACGGGCGGGGGCTACCCTTTTAGACTGTAGACCGCCAACAAGTCGTATCACAGGTTAGGTATCGTAGTTGAGGCAATCGTTTGCGAAGTTTTTATGTCAACATCAGCCTTCGTGTCAAAATTTCAAACCTTTTTTACTCTATTTTACCTTTCCACATTGTCGACCTCGTTTCCTCTTTTTGATCTCTAGTTTGAAAGGAAATAGTTCATAAAACGTTACATTGTTTTTTTGCCTTTTCCCTTCACGGGACTCCAAAAAAGTTTAATGACCAAAGTAAGAAGTATTCACTTTATTTGCATCAGAAATCCATTCAAAATTTTGTTTGATGGAGATTTTTCAATTTATGATATTGGCTATCTTCAAATAAAAATCGATCAATTTATTTCATACTCAGAAACTTGTATCGGAGTATCTTGCTTTAGTGTTCGTTCAGGATTTAGTCGTACTCCTGGCTACTTGAGCATGTGAAAAGTTTCCAAATCAAATCCTACAAAATAACTATGAAAGGGAATCGTCTACATCTTAATGAATCCTCGTATTAAAAGAGTACAAGTGAAAGGTCAAATCTTCTCTCGAGCTTATTAACACACTCTGTCTGAACGACTTTTTCACCGGGATTTATTTGAAAACTTTTTATATGCCCACAGCTTAAACCATTTTTGAGTTGTAGCACTGCATAAAGGGCATTCATTCTCTCAGTAATTCTGATAGAATGCGGCTATTTTTAAGTTTCAGGACGCTCAGAAGTTTTCTTGACAGCAACAGTACAGGAGAGCTGTGACAGACGTTTAGAAGTTGCTGCAGAATTCCCAGATGTGGTGCGATAATCTGCTTGATCAATATCATCATATTTATGGGATACTAATGATCAATTCATCTTGTTATAAACCTAGACTTTCACTCAACAAAACGAGCACCGTCATTGGTTGATTCTTGGTCACGTGCGCCTGATCAAATATCCTGACCGGGAGTCTTAGCGTAATTGTTGCCCGCGCACCGAATAAAACAGCGTATGATTGTTTAAGGGAAAGTCTAAATACATAACAAAGCACTTAATGTATGGTCCCTCGGGAAACTCGACTTCGTCTCGGGAAACATTAGGACTCTCGGGAAAACAAAACTGACTGATTCCCGAGGGACCATACATTAACTGTATATAATGTTGACCACTGACCATTGCTTGTTAACCTATTTGATCGTGATACGAAGTCATTATTTTGCTTGCAATATACTTCAGCAACACAACAATAGTTGTAAAGCACGATTTTTTGTCGTATACATAGATTAATATTTTCACTTGTCCATCTAGGCTTGTAAAATTGTCTTGAAGTTTGGCTGCTTATCCGCAAACACTGTGAACACCAGGTAAAGTACAGCTTTTTTCTTAAATTAAACCAGCTTGCGCAATTTTTGTTCAAGGGGGATCTTTAGCTCAAATAGGCGAATCTCTGCATTAAACCTGTTTTCCTGCTCAAGTTAGTCTTAGTTAATACTTACCAATCGACATCTGACGGAAAAAGATTTTCTTAATTTCGACATTGATCGACTTTGAATTAATTTTGATTCAGCCTGGCTTAATGCACGTTAATACCTCTGGCCTATGTGACTTATGTCACTGAAGTACAAATTATTTTAAATCGCTTTTGACTTTCTGGTACTTTGATGTACACTTTTCTATCTAGGTGTGGCAGTGTTGTTCTGGACTTCATGATGAGGTTCGATCAGCGTGTAGTACTCAGCCATGTTGTGACTTCTCTGTCGGATGCTGCAAGGGAAGACAGATTCGGTGATTTTAAAGTCGATCCAGACTCAATAAAACAAGTTTTGACATCCAAAGGTACATGTTACAAAGAAACTGTTTCAGACCAAATTAAAAAAGGAAGGGTAACACCCTGTTTTGCCTTAGTATTTAGACAGTCAAAGTGCACATTCTCTCGTTTACAAGCCATGTCATTAGAGCAGTATTTTTGCCAGGATTAAAGTAAAACCTTGCTCCAATATTGCTTCATTAAGCCTCACGAAACCAATTAATTTAGGTCATGAAGAAGGCAAGGGCTCAAGTAACGACGTCATGTTCAGAGCGTTTATTGGTATTCTTGTCCTCATAATCCTTCTTCTGATAATTTACATAATCTGGCTACACAGGAGAGGTGAGTAACAATTTCATTACTTACGTTAGAGTGGTGGGGGCAGGATCCGTCATGAAGCAAGACAAACTTTTTTTTACCTCCACCCAAAGAATTCTAATTTTTTTTCTTTTTCCTCCTCCTTAGGCGCTAAAGAAAAAAAACGGTAAGAATTTGCTCTTACATGGAATATTTTAAGATTATTCTTCAGATAAAATATCATCCTAAAATAAAATGAAAAAAGTGACAAAATTTATTTCATAAACATTTGCATATTAGTAGAGGTAATCACATGATTTCGAGTGCAATTTTGAATAAATAAGCACGAGTACATTTTTCAAATACTAACAAAATTGCACGAGCCCGTAAGGCGAGTGCAATTTGTGAAAAAAATCAACAAGTGCTTATTTAATCCAAATTGCACGAGAAAAATCATGTGATTACGTATTAATAATATACATGAACAAATACGAGATAGCTTATCATAATTAAGCAAGAGCAAAACGCGCGCATCAAGTGCTAAAATAAACCAAACCTTGCGTTCGGTCAAAAAGACCGCGTACGATCAAAACAATAATATACAACGATATTTTCACATCTTTAAGATGCAAAGAGTTCAAAGTCCGGTTAAACAGTTTAAGGAATTGTTCAGTCTGTGTCCGTATCCCTTTCGATGAAATGGAATCGTCTTTTCTGAGGTTTAACAATGTTTGTTTTTATTTTCGGCGTAGAATCGCTCGAACAAAGTGTTAAGCTGGGTTGGCCCGTAATTTCGATTTCCTTGACAATTCCCTTCTCTAAACACCACTTTTTCCAAACCGACACCTAAAAAGCAGTGCTTTTCACAGTTTTTTCGTTGTTAGAGCTGTTTTTCAGTTGTTGCGACACCTAAAAAGCAGTGCTTTTCACAGTTTTTTCGTTGTTAGAGCTGTTTTTCAGTTGTTGCGACTTGCCTACTTAAAACGCCGTCCATTGTTTCGCTCGGAAATTTTCAGCGTATTCAAATGTTGCGACATCCAAGGCTGGAATTTGATTGGTTAACTGTGAGTTTCTTTGATTATTCACCAATGAGAATGTATGGTTTGTTACTTCTTTGTACTGAATTAGCCCTCTTCTGCATTGAATCACCTGAAAACTACATTTATCTTAACAAACAGAACTGAGTAATTTTTCATGTATATTATTAGCGCTGTAATGGCTGCCGTGAACTTTGCGCTCTTGCGAATTTTCTGCTCCGTACTTTTTTTTGTTAATAGCCTTTCATTACCTGACCATTTATACAAGGACTTACAAGTGTTCATTTGTGGAAGATCCCACTAAAATTTTACTTTCTTCTCGGTACTAAGATCCAGGGAATAAACCATGGTTATAATTTCAAACTGTTGTCTGCTATTACTCCAGAAACAAAGAATGGAAATATTGTTTTTTCTCTGTTTTATCTATTCATTGGGGTAGATAATAACTTCTTATTGACCTGGCGTGAGGGAATATTGGAGAATATTGGCCCGAGGTCGTAGCATTACGAACGTACAAAAACGAACGAGGGCCAATAATCCCAAGTTCGGCTCGAGCACGTGAGGTAAGTAGGAAAGAATAATACATGGGCGCGCGTAGATATGGAATTTCCCTTCGAGTTGAACACGAGAAGAGAAATCTCATATCTACAAGCAACCATGTATTATTTTGTTTATCATATAAACACAATAGCCCTTTACTGACAAGAAAAGTCAATTTTATTTGTGAATGAAAATAAAGGGATCGAGAATCCTCGAATGAAAGTCCTAAAGTGCGTTGGCGTTCAGGCTCAAGACGAAAAATTGCGTTAAAACAATATAAAAACAGACAATGGGCGTAATTTTTTAAAATACAAATTTCTCAGTTATTTACTTAGTCCTTGGCGACAGGAGAAATCTTTCAGGTCACGGTCAAAAATCTGCTTGTGGCAAATCTTCCAGTTGTCGATTTTCGTTCTCAGCCGCGCGAAACGCCATTACCAAAGCCACTCAATACCCAACTTTCGGTTTTCTTTCCGTATTTTGGTTTTCTTCCTCTTCTAGGAAAGTTTGAACGTCACTGTCTGTAAGCGATACGGATTTTTCAGTGTTTTAGCAGCTATAATCCGTAAAGATTCCGACAAACGACCTTGGATTGAGAATGGTAAAAGCATCGCCGTTCATTCTTCGACCTAACCGAGTGGCGCGAAAGGCGAGTGACGTGTCAGCAGCTGATTGGCGATATCAAACACTGGTGGAAAAAAAAACATTTTTCACGTTTGTTGTTACGGCTTTTATCAGATCTAAAAATCCTTGTATAACACCGTAGTTTATATGATAAAGTATATTATAGGTTTAAAATATGATATTTTTTCACCTTTTCACTAATTCAGCAACTGATGATTTTTTTATCACATAAACTGCGGTGCTATACAAGGATTTCCGGCCCTGAGAAAAGTCGTAACAACACACGTGAAAAAATATTGTATTTTTCACGTCTGTTGACAGAGCCAAACAGCTGCTTACACGTCACTCGCCTCTAGCGCCACTCGGTCAGGTTGATGAATGAACGGCAAAGCCTTCACGATTCTCAATACAAGTTGCTTGTCGGAGCCTTCTCGAATTATGGCGGCTAAAACTCTAAAAAATCTGGGATCAATATCAGTATCTGGGCAACTGCCCACCTACCCCTCTTCCCTAATTCAACAACAGTCAATTGACAAAATGTTGGGTTAGAAAAGAGGGGTAGGTGGGCAGTTGTCCAGATATTGATATTGATCCAAAATCCGTATCGCTGACAGACAATGAGGTTCAAACTCTCCTAGAAGAGGAAGAAAACCAATATACTAAAAGAAAAACCGAAAGTTGCGTATTCAGTGGCTTTTGTGTTAACATTTCTCTCGGCTGAGAATGAAAATCGACAACTGGAAGATTTGCCACGGGCCGATTTTGGCCGTTTACCTAAAAGACTTCTTTCGGTAAGGACAAAGTCAATAAATGAGAATTTTGCAAATTGAAAATTATGACCATTGTTGTTTTTGTAATCATGATTCAACGCATTTTTCCATCTTAAGAGTTAGCGCCAATGCACTCTATGATTGTTATTCGAGGATTGTCGATTCATTTATTTTCATTCATCAATGAAGTCGGCTTTTCTTCCCAGTTTATATGATAACAAAATAATACATGATTGCTTGTAGATATGGAATTTCTCTTCTCGTGTTCAACTCGAAGAGAAATTCCATATCTACGCGCGCCCATGTATTATTCTCTACATATTGGAAATTTGGCCTATTGTTTGTTTTTGTAGTGATTTCATCGTCATGTTTTCATCTTGAGTGTGCCAACACACTGTTCGATTTTTATTCGAGGATTGCCGATCCTTACATTTTCATTCATTAACTTTTCTTTCAGTAGAGGGCTATTGCTTTTATATGTAATAAACAAAATAATACACTGTTGTTTGTAGATATGAAATTTCTCTTCTCGTGGCCAACACGACATCTCACTCGTGAGCTATCGAGTTAAACACTCAAAGAGAAATTCCATATCTACTCGTGCCCATGTATTATTCCCTATTTACTCTGATTTTGGGCGAAATCATGACCCTTGGAATGCTTATATACGCCGAAGTCTTGGATCTAACTTCAACTGTTTCGTCGAAGATCATATATTCATTTATTCATTCTTAAAACGTACTTTTCAAGCGGGCCTATGACTAAATTAATTAGTTATTAGCGATTTTTTTTCTCCCAGACGTTCCTAGGAATTTACTTTGTAAATTTACATCAATGTTGGTTATCCTTACCCTAGGTTCATTATTAAATTACTCAATATAGTATATTATTATTAATGTGCATATGAACATACATTCTGTACTTGTATGGTATGTGCGCAATGTAAGTTCTTTATTGTTTAATATTAGAATTAGTTTTAGTATTTATTGCTATTATGATTTTATTTCTCTTTACAGTAGGACTTATGAAGAAGAAAAAACTGTTTACGACGTAAGTTACGGCTAAGACATTAAGGTTGCATCGGTGCGAGGAGGAAGTATGTGATCTTACTTTTAATTTGCTATATTCACGAGAAATTGGCAATCTTTGAAGGAAGAGAAAAAAGGATTTTACTAAAAATGCAGAAGGAATGTATTTAAAACGGGTTGCAGATACCATGTGATTAATAACCTATAACTGGATATGGACTTTGCCGTGGGACCAGGTCAAGCTAATCACTAGATTTTTTTCTCGGTTGTTCCAAATTTCACACATAAATTAATTCATAGGTCTGCTTTCGGTTGAGATTTGTTTTCCAAATAAATCTTCGAATAATTCCAGAAATCTCGGTCAATCCGTTGAACATGATCCTTTCAGTGGTGGAGAACATGTTTTTTATTGATTTAAGATACAAGAAAGGAAGTATATAAACATGAGTCAGATAAAAATGCTTAAAATGTTTTTGCCTTGTATGGCCTGTTGTAGAAATTTACCAAACTTTATTGTTACATACCCATTTATTAAGTAGTTGAACGGGTACATTGATTTGATAGAATGTGGTGACGCTACAAGATATCGAACTAAGTCAGCACCATTCAAGCACACCCGGGCAGCCCTCTTCAGAGTACGTGGGTCTCAGAGAAGCCAGGAAAGATAATAGAAAAGCACAAAGTACAAGTCCAGGTTACGAGCTTCCTCATCCAGCAAAACGCTCCTGGGAAGTTCCAAGACATCACGTTACCATCGATAAAGTAATTGGTAAAGGTGCTTTTGGACAGGTTGCCAAGGGAACGGCAGTAGGACTTCAAGGGAGGCCTGATACGACTACAGTGGCCATTAAGATGCTCAAAGGTGAGTCATGTACTTATTTCAGGACATTTCTTACGGTTTTTTTTGTGTTTTTTGTTTTGCATATCATTAACTTTTGCTGTTTAACTCTCCAGCTAACGCTAAGGTATCGTACAAAAGGGAATTGATGAAAGAACTTGAAACGATGAAGAAGCTTAAAAAAAATCCTCACGTCATCAAACTCTTGGGATGTGTTACGGAATCTGGTATGTTTTGATTATGTAGGTTTTTGATGCCAAACGCATTTTCCTTGTAATTTACAAAAAAGGCAATAACAATTCGCTTTAATTTTTAGGAAAACGCTTTCTTCTTTGTTTTCAGAGGAACTCCTGGTACTGATTGAATATGTCCCTTTTGGAGATCTGCTCGGTTACCTGAGAAAGAGCCGTGGATTAAATGACACTTATTACAAAGACCCGGATATCAAACCTCGAACCAATCTGACGTCACAGCAGTTGATGAAGTTTGCCTGGCAAATCGCTGATGGCATGAGTTACCTGTCCTCAGAATCTGTAAGTTAACTAACAAATGCAAAAGACGTAATTTAATTCTAAAATATTCCTTGTAGGGCGTACCGTCATGGTAAGTTTTTCTGACATGCATACTATTTCATATTTTGCAAACATTTTCTTACCGTTTGGTCTAGAGCTTTTTCTGTAGGGCGCACCCTCCAATTTTCAACGCTATCAACCATGCTTTTTGTTATTAACATTATTTTTTTTATTTGCGGTTGGCAATCGTCGTGCAGCCTTGCAGATGTACCTCACCCTCGACTTCTTCTGGTCTCGCTGACTCCCATAAAGTTTCCAATTGTCAACAGTTCATTGATTATCGAAAGAGAATTTTCTCCAATTCTCCTGGAAACTGTAACAGTACTAATGCATTTTAATTTATTATCACTTGGGCTTATAAGAAATACACGCGCTGTTGAATTCGCTAAAAGCGGATAATTTTAGATCTGAACTTTTTTTTCAGTTCCTCTTTTAATTACTGATTCTCCCTTCTTTCACGATCAATTCCTTTAGATCATCCACCGAGACCTTGCAGCCCGTAATGTGTTGGTTGGACAAAACGAAACGTGTAAGGTGACAGACTTTGGAATGGCTAGAGATGTGCAACAGGAAAATATTTATGAACGAAAAACAAAGGTAATACAAAAATGGGGACTACTCAGTTATAGAACATTTAGCATAATCACCTTACACAGTAACTCTCGTGGCAGAGGTGACATGTTTATGGTTTTCGATCAGGATATCTCTGGATTGGACCTGATAAGGAAATAACGGATACTTATCGAGTGCTATTTCATCTATAACTGTCGTTTATTTCTCGCTAACTATTATTTTTGTTCCCTTTCATAAATCTTTAGGGCCGTCTTCCAGTGAAGTGGACAGCTTATGAGGCGTTGTTTTATGGTACCTATACCACCAAAAGTGACGTGTAAGTATATCTGATCATAATTGTGAAAGATGACGTCTATTAAACAAGTGGTTCATGCTTAGCGTGCGTACATAGAGGTAAGGATTGGTATGGATGTTCGTGGGAAGTTTGGAGAGCACAAGAGAAGTGTAAGAATTCCTTTAGGGGCGGTGGATAGCAATTCTTGCTTCTTGACTGCTCCCCAGACTTTCCAAGTGCATCCACAACTCGATATACGCACAGTTACAGGCATTAACTAATTGTTGTATGACATAGCAGACACAATTTGTCCACGATATAATAGTCGCGTGCTACCTGAAAGTTATAAGTAAAAGGTAAGGCAATAATGACAAGAAGTATTTCGAGTTTAAAACTTTTTTCAAAGAAGTGCTAAATATGTTGTTTTTAGAGCGAAGAATGTGTGAATTTCTTGCGCCTACCAGTCTCACGAAATGTTAGGAATTACATCAAGGATTCTAACGAAATGCTATCGAAAATACTCGAAAAAATAATAATTACCGACCTGAAGAAGAGTCCAAACGTCGCAAAGCCTCATTTGAGATCAGCAAGTTCAGTTTTCTTTTTCAAGCCATTACTCGTGTTGCGTCGGGGAATCGAAGTATCGTTAACTCTAAAGCTAATTCCGTCGCCTTAAGATTTAAATGTCCATTCAGTTTCCAAATCTAGTGATATTTGGCATACTTACTTTTCACTTTGTGCCTCAAATTCAGTCTTAAAAACGACTGGAACCCACGGCTAAACTGGAAGGGGGCCTTGCAGCAAATACACTTGTACACATACAACGGCCGTGCGTCCTTAGAGATAGTAGACATTCTACAATGACTCAATAGCTAGGAATAAGATGAAAGAAGTGCGCACTAACTTATAAATTTTCCTCCTGTAAATGTTATCACTGAAAAAAGGGATTAAAAAGTTTGTCAAAAAGATATTCGTTTTGTCTTATATAATGTTTATGTCTTCAGCCAGCCATTTTACTCATGTTTTCTTTGCCTCCCTGCAGATGGAGTTATGGAGTTGTCCTTTACGAGATTTTCACCATAGGTAACGTCTGATGGAAATTTAAGAGACTGCAGAGATTTTTTGCCATACACGTATTTGAACTGAACAATTTTGTAACCGAAGTATTTGTGCTCATCCATTTATTTAAAATATCCACACGTCTACGGTACTAAACTTGAGGAGGGAAAATGCATATGCAAGAAATAAACTCACAATAAAGAAAAAGATTTATGTGCATAACTATACAAAGCATTTATAAACAACGAGTCTGCTTCTAAAAAGTGGACATAAACGTTAATGTACAGGACTAAATCTATACACAAAACTTAACAAATTTTTCAACATAAATTTCGTAACATCATGTAGCGATATAAATATCAACCACAAGTACACAACTAATGAAACGTACAAACACTCAAGGGTAATTAACACGCGAAAGCAAAACAACACGGAAAACGGTAGAGAAGCAGGTTTCGCGAATAGCAATGCATTCTGTTCAGGTAGACAACTCCCTATACAAATTCATACTCCATCAAAATGACATAGATGATGCTTTCATTGATGGTCGTTGTTTAAGACATTAACATTCCGACTGTCTTGTTGAATTCTTTCAGGCGGTTCACCTTACCCAAGAATGGATGGAAAAAAAATTGCCAACCTAATTGAAGAGGGATACAGAATGCCTAAGCCACAACACGTGGATGATCAATTGTAAGCTTCTATTAAGTCTTTTTCTTTCCTTGCAACAGGAAATATTCTATAAACTCTTTCACATCAACTGATGTTTGATGTTCACAAGATGAAATAATCCTGTATTCCATATAAAAAATTCTAGGTATCAGATCATGATGAGATGCTGGCAAAATGATCCAGATGAAAGACCAACTTTCACTGAATTAAAAAATCAGCTTAAAGACAAGGAAACTCTACACAAGGTGAGAATTATGGCGGACATGGAAATTTGCTTTTACGCTGGAGTATCTTTAAATTCATAGCTTGTCATTCAGATGGCCTAACTTGATATGTACTCATCTCTTCTAATTTGTGCGAAGTTTGGATTGCTTCTTCCTGTTGTTTCCTTGAAGCAAACAAAGTAAAGGTTATTATCGGTTGTTATCGGTATATGAGAAGCAAAATAAAATGTTCCAACAACAGAAAAATCTTTATGGTCATTATATAAAAGATGATAAGACTATTGCAAAATTGCACTGAAATGTCCCCCAAAAAAGCGAACAATAACGTTTTGTAATTCTAAAAATACTGCTACCTGACAGTTAATGTGGATAACTCATGATATAACGTAAAGGGGGAACACATTCAGTTTCATAATGCTATCTCTCTTTTTCTCTTTAGAGGCTGATCAACATGAGAATGTACGACAAGAAGTTGTATGCAAACGTCGAGGATTTAATAGTGTAGTTAGGTACACGTCCTCAGTGTTTGATTGGCGAACTGTTTGAACATTTTGCCACAATAAGTTTCACGGAATGATCATCCTCGACTTAAGTGCTTACTTTGTTAGGGAGTTTTACGAATCGGTCAGATAACACATTTAATTCTAATTTAGTTTCATTTTCCATAAAGGTGAAGCTTTATTACGTCTAAGTTTTCGTATTCATAGTCAAATATACCGACATTTTGCTGTTTAGCATCTTAAGTACATGCACGCTTGCTTTTGTTCAATTTTCTTATTATTTTTTTGAACGAATAAAGTCGTTCAAGACTGAATCGAATTAATAGATTTAGAAAGCCGTGCCGCAATCATTTTCTTTTGTAGCGAGAGCATGACTTTCTTGTCTTAGTTTTTACCAGCGCTGATCAAAAGTTTAAGACGTAAAAAAGTGCAAACCTGAACTTTTCTTAAATTTTTTATTTCTGACTTCAATTCGCCGAACATTTTTTCATCGCTATAAAGATGACAATAACAACAAATAACACTGAATAATAGAGAAAGTAAGCTTCGTGATATTTCATTTTGATAAACTTCATCATGAGGCAAGTTTATTAATAAATTAATTCATGATAAAATTAACAGCATCCCATTCCTAGAGATTTCATACAGGATTTAAGAAATGTATCAAAGAAAAGCCTTTACGTTGTTTTAAGCCTTGCTCAATTAAAAGTGAACTAAGCCCTGGAATCTTGGATCGCTTGCCAACGATCGCGTTTCCTTTTTGGAATCTAGCATAAATGTAGCGCTAAATTTTTACAAATACACCGAATAAAACAAAGAATGGGACCAGGTTATCCTGGAAATGAGTTCTGAAATCATTCCATACAACATTATCTCGTCTATAAGTGCACAATTTACGCAAATCTTAGGCGTTTTGATCGCGGCGCGAAAACTAGCGTAATGACGTCCTGAACTTGTCGGGGAGAACGGCAAAGCCAACACCGGAAGTCGAAATAGAGTCGTGTCCAGACTATCCCCGCGCTTTCCCGTTCTGAAATGATGTTCCCGTCCTCTTGCTAAATCACTCTAATAATTCCTTTCTGAAGACTGATTATAGCCATATTTTTCTTCTCATCTTTGTATCGTAGGTTATCTATTAGTAGTAAACAAATTTCAAAATATTGAAACACAACGGCAACCCTGGAATGGGGCTTTATCCTATCCCCTTGCGCTTCGATACGGTTGTCAGTTAGTGTAAATTTCGAAGTCTATGCTGTTACTGACTGTGAGTTGTCAGAAGTCAAGTCATTTGATGCAATTTACCTTTCGTCCTTCGAAGTTCTTTTTTCAAAACTGAATCCCATCTGCATAAGTTACAAATCTCTGTCATATGTAGAACCCAATTACTCCTCGGTCACCTTGTAATTTTTGTAAGTGAACAAGTGAATTCGAGTTTACACTTTCTCTATACTCTACAAGATAAGAAGCGTAGAAGCAGTCTCGTCTGGGAGTTTTGATGAATATCTTGCAATCGTTGATTCAAGCAAATTACGTCTCGGGTTATGTTTTGAGAAACAAATTCGATCTCAAATGCTACATAACCCATTTTGTTACACAATAGAGCAAGCAGAACGGCTCGATCCCGCTTCTGAACTGAACACTTGGTAAATAAGAAAAAGAACGGTTAGGAGATGAAAGGTGGTTCCTTTCACCGATAGCAATTTGATCGCAACCCGTGACACTTTACCCGCAACGTAGTAGGAAATGGGAGAAATATATAAAGTGCGAGAGGATAGGACGTTCACAAGTGTGGGCATAGTGAAGACACTATTGTGGTGTGCCGACCCGCATGTAAAGCAACGGTTTACGAAGGTTTTAAATTTACTGAAAATGTACTATCCCCTTAATGAAAATGCTGGAGATTATTAAAAACTAAATATTTATTTTTTTAATGTGAACACGTCACGAGACTTAATATGCCCCAGCTAAAGCTAGGGAAAATCCGATGTTATGATCTATCAAACATTTTTGCTCGTATGCGATTGGTCTATATCATCACGTGACCAAATATGAGCTAAAACTATGGGATATCAGAGGATATCACCCAAGTGATATTCTCCAATTTTCAAACCCTTCGTCCACTACGACAAGTCTTCGTTTAAAATTTAATTCAAGATGAAAGAGACTTTGTGTTTGTTACAGAAGAAGAGAAATATCTGTTTTGTTCATAAAGCCGTAACAGATAACACTCAAAAGAAGAAATCCCGCACCGTAAACAGGAGGCTATTCGTAAATATTTTTTCACGCGCATTGCAATATTTCACAAAAATATGCTGGTATGTTTGCCCTTAGACATTATCTGGTCATTGAAGCTGATAGTTTTCCTCGAGTTTCGCTCTCAGGAAACTGTTTGCATCTTGGAACAGACAATGTACGCGGACAAATATCCGTGCATATTTTCGCGCCAAATAGAGGCTATTTTCTACATATTCCCCAAGTGATATTCCCCAGTTTCAAAAGCTTACGTCCAATACGATAATTCTGCGTTTAAAATCTAATTCGATATGACAGAGGGTTAAGAGAAGAGGAGAAATATTTCTTTGTCTATAAAGTCGTACCAGAGAACGCTAGAAAATAAATATCCCATACAATAATGTTAGGCTGATCGAAAAAATTTTGTCCTGCGCGCTGCACAAATATTTTAGGAATAGTAAATACATCTCAAAACTGTTCTTTTTTCGGAAGAGATGATGTCCGCTGGAAAATATCTGAGCATAATTTTGTGCTAAATAGAAGCTACGGTACATATGTCACAAGACGGCGCATCATAAAATCAGAACGAGAAGGCGCTCTCTGGGACTTGAACCCCTCAAAGCATGTTTAAAACAGGACATTTATAAGTAAAACAAAATTGCACGAGCCCGTATGGCGAGTGCAACTTGTTGTCTTTGAAAAAATTACAGGTGCTTATTTACACCAAATTGCACGAGAAATCATGTTGTTACTTATTGATAATTTACATGAAAAAGGCATCACAGAAAGTCAAGACAGACGAAATTTTGACAGCGCGCGCTTTCAGAATTTGAGGTCTACACCCCTGCCCTTTACGTTGGTAAGTGTTCGCAATGTTGTTGCTTAAACCTCGTGGGAAAATGAAAAATATTAATAATACCTCGAATTCGCCTGGCTGTTTGTTTTTTTCAGCTCATTACGTGATATTAAAGAGATGTTAGAAGGATTACAATACAACGCCTCAGTTTTCACTCACGTTCCTTGGCATGGTCAGATTCACCTGCAAAAATAGGACAGTTTCTTTTTCGTTTCGGGGGATAACCATCTTCTAATTGCCTGTAGTTGCCTCTATTAGAGTTGACCGTTGTTGCTTGAGAACGAGGTTCAATCAGCCCTTTGGAGTTCTTATTATACGGCGACGAATTATTTACTTGTGTCAAAATTGGATTTTTAAACTAAAACTCGAAACTTAAATCGAAGTCCAACACGAACTCGAACTCGAAAACAAATTCGAGTACACCTTACTCTCCCTAAGCAGAGACCATAGTGATTGACATACCACGTCCACTATTTCAAACTTCAATCCTTCATTTTAACCAGAATCGAAGTTCTTCGTTTTTTAATGTTGTTGGTGATCTCCCGGCAAGAGAAGCTCCTGGAATATCGTCCTCTGTAAGCCCACTTGCAGCCATTCGTGACAGTCAAGACACAAGGAAAAGCCTGGCCCCACGACCTCGCTTTCGTGCAACTCGGCCTGGGCCGTCCGAGTGACCTCCATAATTGCATTCAGTGTATAGCGATTGATGTAACACGTTCACTATGTCAAACTTCAGTCCTTTGGTCAACACACGTGTGAAGTTGGTTCGCCTGCAAAGAGGGAAAGTTGGTTTTTGAGCGCCTTGAATACAGTCGGTGGGTGTTTTAGAAAAATGTTTCAAGTCGCGATTAAAAGGGATGACTCGAAAGGACCTCATCAAATATTCAAAACACTGACGTCAGACGGCGAAGAGTATTTGGAAAATATTCAATATGGCGTCCGAAAGTTTCCGCTGTCACTTTCCTCTTTCGCATTTATGTTTTCTTGAGATATATTTTATATTACAAAGCGCAATGATCGTATAGTTTTGTATTGTGCAAGCGTTTGAGCCCCTTTCGATTGTTTAAAGCGAGTGATGCATAATTGAGTCGCTGCCGATGTGATGAGTCCCTCTGACTCATCCCTCGGTCCTTTTAAGACCTTTTAGGGCCTCTCGTAGACGATAATGACTGACGTTTGACAAGATTCGGAAGTGAAATTTCACGCTTCGCTTCCGGTAGGTGGAGAACCACGGTCTGACGAAAAAAAAAATGCGGGAAAATTAGAGCGGGAATATTAAACATCTCGTGTGCAAGGTCTGGAATGGATTTGCCATTTAGGAAATTAAAGGATTTTGTGCCCACAGACAGAACGTTTGGCTACTTTGACAAAGTGGATGAAGCATACCAACCTCTACGTGAATTCGAAACAATAACAACGATAAGATTGGAAAAGATCAAGTTGAAATCTAACACTTCGCCGAGATAAGTATCGCTTTGCATTAAACTGCACATAGAGCTCTCACGCAAAACGAATTCAATCTCACGCTTTCACCCTGAACTAGATTTCTAATTTAAACGTTTGATTTTAAGTTAGCAAACTGCTGCTTAAGCTAGGTACAGCAAGGTGATACCTTCGGCATCACAAGCGACGGCTATGCGTTAAAAAATGTCACCTTTTGGCAGAAAACCAAACTTGGGGAACTGTCACACAACGTGCGTGACTGAAATACTGCCCCTGTTGTGTTTTAATTTTTAATAAACTGGCAGACGGTGGAAGGAGCCCATTATTAAGCAATGGGCTTCTGACGGTGAGAGGTTTAAAAAAAAAAGTTTTCTTCGAAGATCCTGCGGCTGGACATAACAGGATAAAATTTGACGGATGCCCATTGATCATCGTTGGGAGAGAAGTATCTGACTGTTAGCATGTGGTAGACCGTTACGCCAAGGAAAAGAAAAGTAGCCAGCAAAAAAAAAAAAGTGAGAAAATAACCTTGAAGAAAAAGAAAGTAAAACAAGCATAATTTTTTTAAAATAACATCTTATCTTGCAGATGGACGGAGACCATTGTTTCGTTTCAAAAAGAAAAATGTTTAAGTGGACTATTAAGAAGCTCAGTTGCCCAACTAAGGTGGTTATCTGAGAAGACGCTGCGATTACCTGATTGTAAGGTACCTCCGCAATAGCCCAACAAACAGTTTTTAAATTGCTGGGTTTTTTTATCTTTGTCGGACAATGTTAATAAATTATTGGCGAATTACCCAGATAAAATAAAAAACCGCCAGTGGAGTAAAAACGTTACTGATTCTGTTGACTTTTCCTCATGTAAGTTGAAATTCGTACCAGGTGAAACGTCACTTCCACACTTCCGCCCTGAGAGTACGGTCCCTACAATACTCGAACACGATCAAAAGATCGTTTGATGTCTGAACTCTATTTCGGTACATGAAGTCCTTTTTAGAACTGAACTTAGGTATCCTTTTAAATCTGAAATAACTGTTTAATTTGCTTTTGAACTCTTAGTTACATGGACCATGGAACACATGAAACAGAGCTCCTACCTATATGTGATACGTCTGACGTAACAGTTGTTTTCTCAGTGCAAAAATGCCTTTTTAGTAAAAAAGTTGATTTGCCAAAGAAATATCATAGCAGTTATATACATTATTTAAGCTGTGAAAAGAGAGGCCTAAAAAAATTTAAGTGTATTTATTTAAACATACAGCCTGCACGAATTTCAGATATTCTTTGATCTCGTCTAAGATTGTTCACATTCAATAACTTTGTCCGCAGTTTGAAAACTGCGTGGCAATGTGTTACTTGTACATTTAAATCAATGTAAACATGGCCTTTCATATATGAGATAATAAATAATTGGCCTGCTCACAGAGGGATCATTACTATGTGGAAAGTTAACTTTAATAATTCTAGCTCTGGTGGGTAGGTATGGTTTACAGCTTAATCATGATGTAAAGACTTGTGTCACAAAAATTTAAGATGTGATATTAAAATGTCTCTCCAAAAATTAATAAATATTTTATTCTGGGATGTCTCATAAGCGACGGCAAAAGATGTTTGTTTGTACGATATGCACGACAAAACCTTCACACGCTACAAACTTATGAAAACAAACATTTATGGAAACTTCCAACTTACCTTAAAGAATTGTAATTCTTTGCAGAAGAACATAGATTTAATGTGAACGAGGATATCGACGCATTAACTTTCGGCCGTCATATTGAATATTTGCCGAACATTCTTCAGAGACGTCGTCTGACGTCTGTGTTTTGAATATTTAATGAGGTCCTTTCGGGTCATCCCTTGTAACCACGACCGCTTGGGTCTTCAAGCATCCTAATACTGTACATCATTACAAAGAGAATTGATTTGCACATCTCAGAGACTTCCTATTGTAAGCCCTGAATAATTGTGACTAACTATAAATGAACTATTGTGGACGGCGAAGCTGATTACTTGTCAGGATCTTTAAAGTATTTGGAATGAAGCTTGGAGCGTTCATGTTTCTTCTTGGCGGAAGTAAGTACTTTTCGATGTGATAACTTAATTTTTTTAACGTATATTTAAACGAACTAATTTATAGTTCGAGAGTATCGCATGATGATAGACGGGGGCGAAGCCAGAGTCTGTTATCGCGCGATAAATGTGAAGAGCGAAAAATTAAACTGTTTTGTTTTAAAATCTACCACACGTTCAGTCTCATTAGCAAGACAGGCTCAATCAAGTTGAAATTGAATAACGATCTAAACTGCAACTCCAACACACGGGTAATCGACACTCGCACCTCACTGCGTTTACCCTGGTGTACTCCTTTGAATTTTATTCAAGGATCATTGAAATCTTCATTCGCTCGAACCTGAAACGAAAAGGTTTCTGTTAATAGGTATTTTACAAGAGCCTGATACAGTCGGACCTCGATTATTTCGAACTTGTTGAAATAATCCGGATAATCGAGGGTCCGGATACTCGAGAATATGAATATTTTAATATTCATATTCTCGAGTATCCGGACCCTCGATTATCCGGATTATTGAGTGATTTAGAGTGATTAAAAATCACTCTAAATCACTCTTAATTTCGATTCTCTTGAAGAGGGCAGTAGCCAGACTTCGGAACAAGACGAGGCAAGTTTCGAGCGCCGTAGGCGCGAGCCGCTAAGGGAGTCTGGGGGCATGCACCCCCCCCTCATTTTCTCAATTAAACGTTTCTTAAGAAAAAAAAAAGCCAAAATCAAGACGAGGCAATGGCCTCGTCTTGCCTCATGCTAATTACGGCCCTGTTGAACAGAGATTAAATTCTTTTGCCAAGATTTATGTCTCTTCAGAGAAGAATTTATCATTTCAGATTCTTGTCCCAAAGGAGAATTATAATTCTGAGAAGAAATCGTATTCTTGAGGAAAGAACTGCGGGTCTTCTCCCAAAGTTAAGAATTCCTATAAGAAGAATTTCTTGTATGTCTGATTCTTGTTAGAAGAATAATAATTTTTTCCTACAATAACAAAGTTATATTGCCAAGAACCAGTTAATGAGGTATTCTTCTGTAAAGAAACACTGCTCACTTCCCAAGATGATATCCATTTCAGGAAAGAATTGTGGGTCTTCTCCCAGGGTTAAGAATTCTTACGAGAAGAATCTCATGTATGTCTGATTCTTATTAGAAGAATACTAGTTTTTTCCCACAAGAACAAAATTGTTTTGCCGGGAACCAGTTTATGAAGTATTCTTATATAAGAGGAAACACTGCTCTCCTCCCAAGATGATATCCATTTAAGCAAAATCCCATTTTTTAAGCAAGTTTATCAGAAGAATTACTGGTCTTGCCTTAAGACACAATATTTGCTAGCGAGGAATGTCAGTTCCTAAGTCTCCTCACAAGAATTTTTGACCTTCACCCAAGAGTGAATATTCGTTTTTAAATTGATCATTCTTCTCCAGAGATTGACTTTGCTTGTGTGAAGAGTCACATTCAAAAGCATTCTTGCAGATAAAGTCTTTGTGCTCTTCTGAGGTCTGAATATTCTATTGAAAAGAATCTATGCCTTTTCTGGGTTTTGTTGAGTTATATAAACAATTGATTTATACGATCAATATAACAAAATTAACTTATATATTCGTAATATATGCATCAAGTTATCAATGGACAGCTATATCAACATTCACTGTATCAACAACATTCTCTGTTTATCTACATATCTCATTCCTTGTTCTTATGATAATATCACATCACCTTTAAATCATAGCCCATTTTTAAAATTATTTTCTAACAAACAATTCACATGAAATATAATTAACTTAATATTTTCACAACATCATGATGTATACATCAAATTATCAATGAACAACTATATCAACATTCACTGTATCAAAAACTTTCAATTTTTATCAATATATCTCATTCTTTGTGTATTAGTTATATATATCATTCCCAGATTATACCCCATACCATTTACTGACTGTAACAATCTGCAAAAAAGCAGTTGTTGAACATCAACGAATTAATAGCATGCCAATTGCAACCTCTAGTTCTTTCCTATGATCCCTTCTCTAGCTGCGCAATCCAGTACTTATCTGTTCACAAACATAGTTGAAAGGGGAAGGGGAATGCTCAGTTATGAATCACACAAAAATAGCTTAATTCTTTTGCAAACTGAAGCCTTCAAGTACATAATTCAGCCCCATTCAGTTGCAATTTTATCCTAACTTCGAGCTCTGCAGCTGCAACTGAAATTAAATTTGTCAGTCCCTACAATCAGTACAGTATGAACAGGGTTCAATCAGTTCCTGAAGAGCACTTCCTCCTAACAGCTTTGTTAACAGCATGTCTCCAATGAAGGTTAAGTCCGATCAAGCAGGATTCAGTTTCTTAACCTCTTCTTATTGATTCAAGCTTCAGTCGATCGGTTGACACTGAATTGTTGTAACAAAACCAACCTGACACTCAGAATATTCCAATTGAATCACTCTATGTCAACCCAGATTTAATGCCCTCCTAACGTTCAAGTTAACCTTGGAGCGGAATGCAGTATTTGCCACTGAAATCTCCTGCCTCATATGAGATTAAAACAAGCCAACGACAACCTAATATTTGGCGCACTTTTTCGGAAGCGTTTCAAAAGGTTGATTGAGCCCGCGCAACCGAAATCGGATATAGGGCGGTTACCAAGAGCTTAGTATCGAACGTGTTCCTCTTGCGAGTTAACACAACAGTCGAATGACAAAAATTTAAGGACTATTTTGGAACTGCACAAACCTTCAAATAAATCTTTCGCTTCCATAGCTATTACTTTTGGTGTTGTGAATGTTCACACGAAAATTTAATGTAAGTTATCGCGGCTACGACATCGTTTTTCGTTTTCCCAAGGAATCGTTCATGTACCTACTACACTGTTATAATGTAGCAAAGCTTTACAGACTTTATCAGATAATTAGGTTTGTAATTATCAAAGTTGCCAGCAATAGAAGTTAACTTAATAACATTTTGGTTACAAGAGATTCTGCCTCTTATCTAGGACTGATCACGAACAGTTTTTCGCATGAGTCTAGTTACTTCAAGGAAAGTGCGACGCACAGATTTTTATCCACGATGTGGAAAATTTGGGAAAGCGTACGAATTGTTTAATTCAGTAAACTTCACGGGGCCTTTACCCACTTCTTTTTGTTAAATTTTTTTTTTACGCTTTCTGATTTGGATGAAACGTCGTGCTTTATCAGAGTACAGATGCACCGAGTAACTTTATCTCGCCATCAACCATTTTGTGCAATGACCGACTATTTCCCGGACTTCTCTCACTTTTTTTTTTTTTAACTTTTTTCTTTCTTTTTTCTGTTGACCCACAAGGCTTGCATGACCTAGAACGCGAACATAAAAAACGAGCACCCGACTTCAATTGATCTAGATCAAACTTTAAGTAATAGAACAAATCACATGGAGATAGAAAGTGAAATTTCGTAACCAAGGTATCGATGAAAACACCGAGTCAGCTATGTATATATAGCTAGTAGGAACTAGAGAAATAAACAAGGGTTTGTAGACATGCCAAACGTCGAAACTGACGAAATTGTAACTTGAGCAGAGACGAAAAACATCAAAGAGAAAACGGCGGAAGTAAACTGTCCGAGTTTTTGAAGGTTTTCACGCTTTGAGACTGTCTCAAGCTTAATTACGGTAATAGAATTCAAACACTGCTAACACTCACATAATAAATATAGATAATTTTTCTTCAAAAACAAATCAAACAGGAATGATGAAAAACCTGCTGACTTGCGGAACTATTTCAGTTTGGGAGCTATTTAAGTCTGTGAGCTATTTCATTTTGTGACCATTAATTATTTATGAGGTAATAAGCCAATAAGATTGTCTCCTTTTGTCAGGTGCATTACTTCTGATTCCCCATGAAAACAAAGATCAAGATGGCTCCGATTAGTTAAAAAACTGATCAAGACAATGATCAAAGCACTTGAACTTTTATTTGAAACCACGTTTACATTTTACTAGTTACTGATTGTTGTCTTTAGTAAAGTAACTGACGACGTAAAAAATTACAATTCTGGAAATTTTGAGGTGAAACGAAGCATTACTTACATTTACATCACCGTTTATTAGTTTTTTAGAAAACCTCAGAAATTAGAAAACCTACTTAAAACGGCGGCCATTGTTTCGCTCTCAAATTTTCAAATTTTGTTACGACATCCAAGGCTCGCATTTGATTGGCTATCTGTGAGTTTCTTTGATGATTCAGAATGTCTGATTTGTTAATTTCTATGCTTTGAATTAAACCTTTTCTGCACTGAATTAACTCTCTTCTGTATTACCTGAAAACTGCATTTATCTTAACCAATCAGAACAAAGTAATTTTTCCATGTATATTATTAGTATCAAAACAGAAAAACTTAATTTTAACTCCTATAAATATATCTTCTGTATGAACGTCAACCGTCAACGCAGGCGGCCAAAACGTACATTTCGGGGTTTAAAGGTCATAAACAGGAATATGTAATACCACGAGAATATCAACCTGAATATGTGTATTAACTAGAGTAGTACAAGCCAAACTGATTTCCTCGGTATGAAATCTATCTCCTTGTTCAGTGGTATTAAATTTCTCTTTAGTTCATTGAAGTCGAAATTCCCTCAATATTACACGGTTGTCTGATAAATTTAGATTGAATTTTAAGCGTTCGCCTGTGCCTTAAAAAATATTTGTAAAAAATGTTGAAAAAATAACCATGATAATAAAAGCGAGAAATATGACGTGTTAAACCTCCCTACCTTTATTGCATAGACGCCTTGTCTTTTCCGACCGTTTTTATCGAATTTCTTTGTACCGTTTGTTCTACACTATATAATTTATAATTTCTCTTTTCGCTTTTCCCCCACCCCTCCCCTGCTACCGCTGTCCCTATCTCCAAATCAAACATGACCAGTTGAACAAACGATCGCGTGTTTCTTAAAGTTAACTATCCCTGATAAGACGCCTGCAATGCAGGCTACACATAACAGGTCTGGAAAAGTTAATCCAAAAATAAGTTTTCGTGGTTTCTCTTTCAGGTGCTGTGGTGCTTCTTCCGAAAGCAGCAAGTGTTACTGGTAAGTGTAACAGGGCATCAACTTATGCGATTCCCATCTTTGGTTTAAGTAAACAATTTCTCGGTGAACTTTGGCCAAGAAATGACAATCGAATAAGTTGAGATTGAAGGAGATGATACTAGTTCATTGCCATGTTTTGTACATTTTGGGCCAGTGAATAGCCGAGCAGTCGACATAAAATTTCTACCAGCAATCGAATAGAACAGTGTTTAGCTTGCTGTTCTAGTATAGACACCTACAAGACAAAATTCTAAGGCTTTTTCCTTTAATTGAAAAACGTGATGACTGTTCAGTTTTTGTGAGGGTGTGTTTGCGTGAGTTCGATTTCTCTCAGTTGCCCTTCTCAGTCAAAACTCGATCCACAGATCGAGATCGAAAGAGGTCGCCGGGTACACTATCCAAAGATTCAACACACGATCGACTCAGTGATTGCATCTGTTTCCACGTCTGAGAAACATATCTTTAGTTTACGGGCAGACTGGTTTTAAGAACTAACATCCGCAGCAGCAACCGATGAGCGCTCAGCAACCACTCTTGGAAGTAATTGTCATGTTTTACGTAACAATGACCAAAAGAGCATAGGGAGAGAGAAATATAGAAGGCACATGGCCGACTTTGTGTGAAGTTGTGTTTTTTCATCGGTTATTTACTTAGCGAGGGAACAACAGTAACTGTGGCTTTAAATTCTTTCGACAATACTATACGCATCAGTAAGGACTAAAACAGGGGTTCTACTGAGCTCTGAAAAAAAAAGCTCCATCGGTTTTTGTGTAAAGGAAAATCACTTTCTTTTCAACGGTCAGCCTGATGCAAAGCACAAATTTGAAATATTGTGGCAAGTCGCCCAAAATTAGATTTCACTCCTACTTTCATATTTTGTAGCCCAATATGTCCTAATAATTGTGGTGTATTTTTTTTTTTTTGGGAAAATATATTTTAGTTTTCGAGAAATGATTTTTTTCGTTCGACCGCTCAAATATGCAAATTTTTACCGTAAGTATTAACCGAGTTGTGTGACCTCATGTAACAAATAAACTTGACCTTCGGTATTTCTGCCAACATAATCCTTTGTTTTATCATCTAAACTTAATCTCCTGTCATTACTGGAGCTGGCAAAGAAATATTTATTTTTTGGTAAATATTTTTGTCCGACATACTTTTCTTATGTCGAAAAGTAACATCAAAACAAAGACAGTTTTAACAATGACCGATATGATAGAATCTACTGAGCTTCGAGCTTTTAAAGTTACTGTAAAAATTTCCTTGTGTAATTGTGTTGCTCTATCTTGATACGAACTCAAAGTCCGGCAAAATTTACCTGCCTACTTGTCGCACCGTTTACTTGTCGCACCGTTCGCGTCCCGCCAAACGGCGGGAAGCGAACAAAGTGTTCAGACATTAGTATAGAAAATTCCGCCTCTGCCTGGATTTTTGGTAGCCTATTGACCGATTCCCAATCGAGACTTGGGTCTGACGGGACGCGTAATTTTTCTCACGGTGGTAAGTAGCCTACTTACTACAGCCAGGCTGTATGAATTCTCCAGACATCTTGAGTACTACCTGTGATACACGCTTGCCAATTCCCCTATCGGCTTTTGCAATCGACTTAACCTTACCATTGCAATGGCCGGACACCTCTTTAGGCACTCTGCATCTACTATTGGAACCACAACTCTACCCAATATCTACGTGTGGGGCAAATTGCAAAATAATCGATATCTGTTAGCGTCTCGAAGATGCCGGTGTCACAGCGGATATGGACCCCCCTTCACAGATTTGGACCAAACCCTACCAAACTTTCCTTTTAAGCATCCTTTGTAACATATTTGGTTACACAATTCTATTTGCAAGCTTTTTGTCGATGTTCTTCTCAATCACAACACAACATTCCTCAATAAAGGTAAAAATAAAAAATAAAAAAAAACACTGGCCATTTCGTTCCAATTCTACCGCATTTATTATAGCAAGTTGTACCGTATACGCAAGAATTCGATATGAACAAACTACTGCATTCGAACTATTGAAATAGTTACAACAAATCTTTGCTTCTTCTGATGCGAATCAACATTGGTACGAAACGTCATAAAAATAGTGGAGTCTGTTGCGTCCAGTCACAAAAATAACTCAGTCTGATTTTCTAAAATAATAACATTAAACAGTTTTTGAACAAGAACGAAGAAACTACTCCTACTACAAGTCGTTCGTAAAGCCTATGATAAGTAAAAATGTTTCTATTCTGAACTATTGGAACTCTCAGCTTATTTTCAGATGCAAATCAACTTAGATGTCTACGTCTTAACTAAAGTGGAGACTATTACATCGAACTCAATCTTATTTTCTAATTTTAACTATTATTAACTGTTGAGGGATCCGAAATAACACCTTAACAATTACGAAGACGTGTAGAGTCTGGCGATCTGCAGACAATGCAGAGCCACTCGCCCTCCGGGGCAGTCTTAAATCTCTCGAAGCTCATGTGTAACCATTCCTCGCACAACTTGCACTATGCCATGTCGTCCCAACACTCGGGCATTGAACAATGACAAAATAAATTAGTGCCACAAGTTTATCTCTTATTGAATCTAGCGGCGTTCGACTATCGCGGAAAAGGTTCAAAAACGACCTCTCTCCTTACATTAAACTAAATTCTTGCCCATTTTCCCTTGGTCAAAAGAAACATCCGACGGGATGCCAGTTCGTATGCATTAACGATACGCATGTTTTGAATTAAAAACATACTTTAGTGCGCACTGGAACGTAAAGTATCATCCATCTTTACTAGAACGTTAAGGATGATGTTTTCGCTTAGTTTTGTTGGGGGTCCAAATCCGCGGAGGGGGGTCCAAATCCGCTAGGACACTGGCAAGCGACAAAATAAGATCAACTTCGTTTTCTGAATCTGAAAACTTGCAACTCCGCAAGTGACTTGAAATGTCTTTTTTACAACTATGCAAGGGAACGACTTGAGATATGCAACTTCGGTCTTCTCGATAACTAAACCCTCGAGTTCCACCAGCGAACGATTTAAATGAACAGCAAATTTCCATGTTAGCATGTAAGATGAGACGCTTACACAACAGGTAATTACCTAAATCTGTATGTAGCTTGTCAATCAAATTGACATTTGTAACCATTCTTTGACTTCGGCCGGCAAAGGAATCATTGATCGTCTTTAGTTTTCTGAATGCGGTAGTTCCTGAAAGGTTTTTTTAGATATTATACAAAGAGGAATCAAACTGCTCTGTGAGAAAACTCGTGAATTCACACATGATTTTTTGGATTATGTTTAATGTTATCTGGTTTAGGGAATTTTGTGGTTGATTGTCATATCTAGAGCAAGAGCAATAGTTCAGTGTTTGCAGCAAAGAAACAAAGTAACGTTGGGATAAGAAGGCATAACTGAAATGATCATGCTATTACATTTGACAAGGGTGGATGATGTCGTGTTTTAAACGTATATCATTTTTGTTTCTGGTTCAAAAGAAAAGGTTGGAAGAACATGTGGGTGAAAAGTGAAATTTACTGTGTATCATTGTAAATATTAAAAAACCAAGGCAATACTGTCATAATGAAAACATTAACGATTCCCTCTTTATCAAATGAGACAAACGGGAATGAGTTTTGAGTGATATTACTAAGCCAAGACTGCCACCGTCATTTTGGATCTCCGCCTGGGTAGATTTTAGTCAAGTGCTAGGCAACGTATAATCAAGAACAAGATAGAATTTCATTTCAGGCCTATTTATCAATTTTGTGGTGTATAACTTTCGCGTTTTAGTACGTAATATTTATTTTGAATCCCCAAATTGTCTTGAAACTTAAAAGAAAATTGTTCTTTAAAAATTCACTGAAAATCGGTAGCTAAAATTGTTTGTTTAGGTGTTATTTGATTTTCGTGATAACTTGTAATTTCGTCAGTCGCCGGCATCTTTTGTTGCTTCACACAGGAAAAACACACGATACGAAACGTAATGATCGATTTTGTCCTCAATCTCACGCCATAACAGAAAAAGCTTTTGAACATCTGTAAACTCCGACCGCTTCGCGGTAAGTGATATTTTCAATGAATCCTCGGATTGTTTTCAAGTTCAAGGATTGTAAATTACAATTTTATGAAAAATGAAGGTTGTTCTGTTATTTCAGTGTGAATCCTTGCATGCCTGCCAGTCGCTGGCGCCGCTTGTTGAAACTAAAACGAAAATAAAAAACTCTTTTAAGATTATCATTGGCTTCTTTTTCACCCCACCACCATTCTTAGCAACAAAGGTCGCCATTTCGTTTGTTTATTGCTCGCCAAAAACTGCTAAATGCACTCAAAAGCCTACAATCGGAATCGACCAATCGAGCGAGTGCCATTCTCCATTCTCTCCATTCTCTGTTTTGATGCTACTATTCGACAGAGGAAAAGTATGTCGGACAAAAATATTCACCAAAATATAAATATGACTTTGCCAGCTTCAATAATGACAGGGGATTAAGTTTAGATGATAAAACGATGAATTATGTTGACAGAAATACCGGAGGTCAAGAGTATTCGTTACACGAGGTCGCACAACTCGGGTAATATTTACGGTGAAAAATTGCATATTTGAGCGGTCGAACGAAAAAATAATTTCTCGAAAACTAAAATATATTTTCACAAAAAAACTACACCACAATTATCAGGACATATTGGGCTACAAAATATAAAAGTAGGGGTGAAAGCAAATTTTGGGTGACTTGCCGCTGTTTATCTGATGCATGCTGACATTAGCTCTTAAGCTGGCTTTTCTTCGTCAATCACTCGTGCACATTTCTCAAATGGTTTCACTCGGAAGATGCCCTCATTTTTCAGTTCAGGAAGGTAGTGAGCAGTGCGACCATGTACTTTGTTCGCCTTCTCTAGGGCGTGGTTTTTCCATTCTTGAAGGTTCTGGGGATTCCACGTCCTTGGTAATAACTCGCTTACGTAGGTAGAAAAACGATACGAGCACTTTTTCTTGCCATTTTTACTGAGCATGTAAAAAAGAGCCGATCAGAATGCGAGAAAGTCGTTACAAAGTTTGACAGTAATGAAGTTAACCTTTCCATCACGGACGATGGGAAGTCTGCAAATTTGGGCATACTTAAGACGCTGGAGTAGTTCGTTGACCAGCAGGCAAGGAGGTGATACTCCTACATCGTATCTAATTTAGAATACATAAACTTTCCTTCGTTCTCTCAATTTTTTATTTTTCATACCTCATGATGCTAGCAGAGCGAATTTATTTCCCCTTTTTCTCAAAGGGTATTTCAAATGTCGTTCTTTTCATATTTTCGTATATTCCATCGAACGATCTGGTCAAATGCAATTACAATTATAAGCCGATGTTGGCTGTTGGCTTCCCTATGCCTAGCTAAATTTTATCCTCATACCCACAGTTCGTTTGGTGAGCCCCACCAATCTACCGTCATCTGGTCGTGTTGAAGTGTTTTATAATCATACATGGGGAACCATTTGTGATGACTTATGGGACTCACAGGACGCTGATGTAGTTTGTCGCCAGCTTGGATACGATGGAGCTTTATCAGCACCTAGAGAGGCAGCGTTTGGACAAGGAACTGGTCAGATATGGCTGGATGACGTTAGATGTGTTGGAAATGAGAAATCCATATCACAGTGCAGTCACCAAGGATGGGGAATTGAGAACTGTTAGCATAGTAAAGATGCTGGTGTGGTATGCCGACCCAAAGGTAAAGTAACGATACGAGTATGTTGTATTACCATCTCTAGCAAGCATAAAAATGGACTTATCAGAATTAGAGAAAGCCGTTGCATATTCGACAGTAATTCAATGAAATTATCCTTCTCGCAATGTTATTCCCACCAACAGATAGCAAGTGGTGTTATTCCCTGATTCTTTAAAGCGTTTTACTTCAACCTTTAATGGTAGCATTAAACTGTATTTGGGATGACTGATTTTGAGAATTAACTTTGCAAGAGCTGAGATGGTATACATCAAGAAGCTCTTTAAAAAACATTTAAATTAAGTTTAAGCGCACATTCATCACTGAGGTCATTAATGAGCTATGGTAAAGTGTAACTATGTAGTGTCTCTAAAGGCTGAAGGCTTCTTAATTCTCCGCCACGTGACTTAAAATAGCCAACAAAATCGCGCAAAAATTAATGGGTGGATTATGACTCTCAGCCCTCTGCTCTGCTCTGAAAAACAGTTAACGCTCGACGTGTCAATCGTTCAAAATGACAAAACTCGCTATGGTGGCTTATTTCTTATTGATAATCGTTGACGTATAGCCCTTTTTAAGGCATTTCGTAAAGCAACCTTTGATGGGGCTCTCATTAGGGAAGGCGATAAGATACTGAAATCAATACTCTATAGACAAAAAGCGAACTATTATCCCAATTAATTAATGGTTGTCTCTCTGCGGTTGGTCCTCTCGATTTTGCGGGATAAAAGGTTATTTACTTAGGTAAAATGCTTTGCGACAAATTATTTATAAGA
>CALNXJ010000042.1:2225000-2550000 GCA_942486045.1 Pocillopora meandrina
AAATCACTAAAAATCCTATCGTTACAGTCGTTCGGGTCTTCTTTAAGTGTGGAAGGTAGTCTCTATATGAATTTAGTCTCTATATATTTTCATTCTATCCATGTATGTTTTTTGCTCGTGTCAGAAAACCATTCAAGGTTTGGTTTGATGGAGATTTTACGATTTATCATGCTGGTTATCTTGAAACAAAAATCGATCGATGTATTTATACTGATAAACTTTGTATCGGGGCATTGTACAACAGCTTTTGTTCAGGATTTAGTCGTCCTACAGCGAACCCACTTAAATATGTGAAAAGTCTCCAAAGCAAATCTAAAAAAGAAGTGATCAATTGGAATCGTAACGTTTTTTTCTTCATCCTCTTATTAAACATAACAGATACTGAAAGCTCAAGTGTTTTGTTACTATCGGGGATGGATCGCTATGAACTGAAATTACTTCGCTATAACATCTCAGTAGTAATATTTCGTGAACTTTCATAAAAGGTGTCGTTTCGATATGTTTTCTTGTTGTTATTTTTGTTGTGGTTTTCATTCATTCAAACAAAACTAAACTTTTACACGTATCAAGAAATGAGCCATTGTTGTGGGTTAAATTCGACTTCACAAGTTCAAACAAGGAAGGGTATCGGCCATTTTTGGCATGGGTATCTAGCCATTCAGAGTGCGCATTCTTTCTTACACAAGTCTTAGCCGTGTAATAAGAATGCTATTTTTGCCAGGAACGAAATAAAACCTTGTTTGATAGTTACTACACTAAATCTAGTGAAACCAAGCAATTTAGGTCCTGAAGATTGCAAGTGCTCATGTAACGACGTTATGTTAACAGCGTTTATTGGGATTTCATAATCCTTCTTCTAATAATTTACATTACCTGCTTATACAGGAGAGGAAAAAACGCTGTTACCTCTTTTTCTTCTATTTATGCGCTCAAGGGAAACAGAGGTAAGAATTCGCTCTCACGTGGAATGGTTTGAGATTATTCTTCAGCCGTGGTATCATCCTAAAGTAAAAAGTCAAACTGACGAAACTATTTTTATAAATATTTGCATATTTTGAATTTTTTTTATGATTAGCGCCATAATGGCTGCCGTGAACTCTGAGCTCCTGCGAGTTTTTCAAATCGTGGTATTTTCAAATAGCCCTTCATTGCCTGATCATTTATAAAAGGACATCATACGATGGTACATTCGTGGAAAGTCCGACCAATTTTTTCCTTCGAGGTGAAACTACCATTTGCTATTAATTGATGCTTACACACTGCACGAAGCAAAAAACGTTTGTATTCCTAAACTGTGTAATATCTAAGGCGTTTGGAAAGTATTCAATTTGGATATGAGTTTATTCAAAGGTTCGCCATAATTTATATTAAAAAACAACCGTTCAACAGCTGTCTGTAATTGGTTAAAAGAACTCTTCCTTTCTTGGGTGATAATTCTCAAGTCCAGACCGGACCATCAAAAACTCTGGTTGATTTCTTCTTCTTCTTCTTCTTCTTCTTCTTCTTCTTCTTCTTCTTCTTCTTCTTCTTCTTCTTCTTCTTCTTCTTCTTCTTGATAACATCCCGGTGTTCAAGATTTCCCTTCCCAGATAATCAAAATATCTGCGTTATATCAGTTAACCAGTGTTGAGTAATTGAGTATTTGTCCTCCGGGTCTGTGAACGCCTCCGAGCAGAGAGTTAATTTCAATATGGACGAACTTCCAGCATCTCGCTCCACGGACGCCGCAGTAGTTGGTGTAGCCGCTTTGGATCCATCCATAAATCAAGCGATCAGATCTGCTATTTCGAGGTCTATCGGTTCTTTGACAGGAAACCTAACGCAAGTGGTCGAGTCTAGGCTAACTCAAAGTTTTTTCTGATGCTACAGTTGAGCAAGCCGTAAACAAGGCTGTCGGGAGAATTATACCTACAATCGGAAGGGAGCAACAACTTAATCTTGAGATGCAAGCTCTAGACAAATTGATGATAAAGCTTCGAAGGCCTTGAAAAGTAGTTCCTCAAAGAAAGTGAAAGATTTCTAGGGATGGTACTGCTTATGTATTCAAAAGAATAAAGGCCACAAAGCTAGCTGATAAGAGCGAGTTTGATTAACTTACGGTCGACGAGTATCTCTTCAAAGAAATCGCGTCGAATTCTGATGTCGGAAAAGAAAATGTTTCGAACAGAGAGGGGAGCGAAGAGGAAAGCGGCAGTAACAAGCCAGTCCTTCTCGAAGATCATTCAGTTACCCAAGAACTTCGATCCCTCCAAGTTCATTGGCAGGTTATCGCCCAGTGCGTAGAGATTTCCGCAACTCCGCGGTTTAGGTCCCAGTTTCAAGATGAGCATTATATATAGATTTCTTCATGGAAAGTGCTGACATACGATATTTACCAAAGATTTTGTTTTCACAAAACTCGCTCGCTCGCAAAGCCTCCCCCGCTCGTTTTGCGTAAATATAGTATAAAAACGCTTTCTATAATGAAGTTTGTTTATTATATACAAACTGAGATTTTCTTGAAATTCAAGGTGATTAACTGAATCGTTTTTGCCATTATCCATGTAATTTTGAAAGTTTTCTAAATGAATTTTAAAAAGTACGCTACAATTTAAATCAAGGCTTGAAATAGTACAATGACATGCTGAATTGAGTTATTTAAGCTTACAGCATGACAATAATTTTTCGTAAGTATTCATTCAAGAAAAAGCTCGACAAAAATAAGTACTTAGCTTAGCTTTTCAACGAAGCTGACTCTTTCCATGTCATAGGTGGACTGCCGTCGTCGTCTTAAGAGTCAAATATGCGTTTTAAATGTTTATAAGTTTATTGTCTATGTGCCTCTGTTGAAGACGAGTTGATATTTATGGTTGAATTTCCTCCATAAAACACAGCGCTCTTGAATAGCCTTGTTGCTGTCGGCATTGGACTTTGTTGTTTTGTTGTTTCGACATGGGAGTGGGTTTCAGTTTGAACTATTGAAGTCGTGCTACTCAACATTCTTGACATACTTTTCTGTTGTTCTTGTGAAACATGACTGAAGTTGCTAATACTCTGAAAATTTTGTGTCTTGATAACTGCATAATATGGCTATGAGTAATATCCTTATCCTTCAATGTAAGAATCATTCGTTTTCGAGCACTGAGGTTCGTAAGGTTAGAGTTCTCAAGCCATTCTCAGCCATTGTTTTCATTAGACTGTTAATTTTGTGAACTCCCATTGCACAGGCTTTAAACCAACTTTTATCAGGGTTTTGTTGTATGATTAACGCACATAAAAAAGTGCGTTTGGTTTGTTCATGGACTCTGGTATCTTTATTAATAGATCTTAAAAACAACAACAGGATCTCGTTCACCCAGTAAATCTGGAGTTGCGAAAGCTTTAGTTTAGGTTTTAGTTTGTCTTTCAGAGAAATGTAAATATTCAGTTCCATCTGCATCTTTCATGAGCTGAACGTCTCCGCAACCGATGCTCTCCACATCCTCGTAGACCAAAATGTATTGAAATGAAGAGCCAAAGTGTGTTTATCTATGCTTCTCCGTTTGAAATTCCTAGGAGGTTTTTTTCGTAGAGAATATTGATCTCATCATCGCTGGAGGCTTCTGCTGCATTAGGTATATTACCTTTGCCCTTCTTTTTAAGTTGCTTGTCTTCACTTCTAGACATTTTCTTGTGAGTTCAAAAGGAACGTCTCAAAACGTCTTCGATGACACTGCATTCATCCAAATGTCGATTAAAACTTGAAATCAGACCTCTAAGACTTGAAGGGAACTTGAAGTTGTTGAATGAAGTCAGTAGTATGTTTTGACAAGTCTCTCCTGATTGGACAAAACCCTTTACCCACCTGTGAGAAAGCCATTTTGCTCCTGTGATTGGCCATCAGAATTTTTAAGCGGGTTTTCTTCTGAAGAAAATTGTGAGTAAGTCTCGGTATTTATACAATAAATTTATTTCTCCTTCCGTTTGGATCTTTAACAAAAATCTTTACTAGCTTTATTTCTACTCCGGATATATGTGCCACGCGTTTATTACACAGGCCATATTCCAGTATTATCCGTGATTTGTAGTATCCTGCGGTAATTTTGCGTAATTAAGTTAGCGCAGAAAATTTTAAAATACTGGCAATTCCACTGCTTTTTCAGAAACGGTCGTCAAATTCATCAAGGAACCACCGGTACCTCGTCAAACTTTATTGCTTTTCAAGGCAAGAGTATAATGAAAAGGTTAAAGAGCAAGAGCCCCTATATCTTTATAAAAATAATAAGTGTCGATGGTTAGGATAAAGAAAGTTCGTTGTGAGCCTAGAGCTCATTTGATAAAAAGATTCTGAAACCAGTTGTAACGTTTGCGCTTACATGAACATTGAGCTTCCTGCGGTCGCATGGCATCTTGGGACCAGTTTCCTCGTGCGTTAGCTATCGTTACATGGTGTCAGGAATCCACCGGACCCGCACGCCAAGAGCACTGGAAGATTTATGCCAGAAACAAGCAGCGAGGAGCGACAATGGCGAATTTTCAAATTCCACCCCCTGACATTCTCGAGCTCACCGATGGCTCAACGGCATCAAACTGGCGAACTTGGGTTGCTGCCTGGAAGAATTACACATTGGCTACAAAGCTGGATAAATAGGATGAAGTGCGCCAAGTAGCGACGCTGTTGGCAGTTATCGGAAAAGAAGCAAACAAAGTGTTTCGAACTTTCACTTGGGCCTCGGCAGGCGACGAGAAGAAGATTGCGCCCGTCTTAAAGCAATTCGAAGATTACTGTATACCCAGAGTGAACACAATTTACGAACGTTTTCTATTCTTTACTCGAGATCAGCGAGAGTCTGAAACGGTTGATCAATACATGACGGAATTACGCCAAATTGCAGGGAACTGTGATTTTGAATCACTCACACCAGAGCAGCTTCTCCGTGATCGTTTAGTAACTGGTACCAGGAATTACAAGGTTCGTGAAAATTTGCTTAAAGAGAAAAAGTTGACTTTAGAGAAAGCTTTAGATATCGCTCGCGCTGCAGAAAGCACAGCTGCTCAAATTAAAGTTATGACCGTGGAATCTGGTTTGAATGCTGTCAAACAGAAAGAAAAAGAGCAGTCTGGTGACACTCCTTTAGTAAACGACAACAGGATCAGAAATTGCAGATTCTGTGGCAGGAATCATGAAAGACGCAACTGTCCTGCATTTGGCCAGACCTGTGCGTATTGTAAAAAGAAGAATCATTTTGTAGCCAAGTGCCCAGCAAAAGTAAGGTGTCTACTGTCCAGGAGAAGTTTTATTTGAGTACTGCAGGCGTCCCAAGCGGTGAAGGACGTGAGGTGGTGACCCTCAACGTGTCGAAGGATGCTGATAGTATGACAGGCCATGAAGTTGCCTTCCTGATGGACACGGGAGCTGAGTGTAACCTACTGCCTTTGGATGTCTACAAGGGCGTGACTGGTGACCTGGACTTAAACTCTCTTGATACTCGAGTGAAGTCGGTTCTGATATTGGCTAATGGGTATGAACAACCCATCGAGGGCAAAGCAACCCTGTATGCAACCCGCAACGGACACACACACAAGATACAAGTTAGTGTAGTCAATGGTCGTGGCTATGAGCCAATATTGTCCAAGAAGAGTATGTTAGAAATGAACCTGATAAAGATCCTTGATTGCGACCGAGATCCACACATAAATGTGCTGAAGACAGGTAGAGACCCCTTACTAGAAGAGTATGCTGACGTATTTGAAGGTCTTGGAAAGCTAGATGGGAAGTATAGTATTGTAACTGACAAGTCCGTGAAGCCTGTAGTCCACCCACCAAGGCGGTTACCTGTTGCCATGACCGAGCACGTGCAGAGAAAGTTGGAGGAAATGACAGCAGATGATGTCATAGCAAAGGTCGATCAGCCCACAGATTGGGTTTCCAGCATGCTGGTGGTGAGTAAGCCGCCTTCTGAAGCAAGTGGGGAGACGAAGATACGCATTTGTCTTGATCCTAGGGATCTGAATGTCGCCATAAAACGAGAACATTTCCCAATGCCAACAATTCAAGAAATTGCAACTAGGCTAAACGGAGCAAAGTTGTTCAGCGTGTTTGATGCTAGCAATGGCTTCTGGTAGGTGGAACTTGACGAAGAATCCAGTATGCTCACCACATTTAACACCGCTGGAAGCGAATGCCGTTTGGCATTAACAGTGCACCAGAAGTTTGGCAGCGAAGAATGCGAGAGCACATAGAGAGGCTTAAGGGAGTAGAGGTCATTGCAGATGATTTTGTGATTGTTGGATACGGCAACACACCTGCTGAGTGGCAGTCAGACCATGACCAAAATGTACGTGCTTTCTTAAATCGCTGTCGTGAAAGAAACCTGAAGCTGAACGAGAAGAAAGCCCGGCTGAGACAGCAAGAAGATCCCTTTATTGGTCATGTTTTGACACCAGAAGGTCTCAAACCTGACCTGTGCAAGGTGGAGGCAATAGTACAAATGCCTGACCCTACTGATGTTCACTCTCTGCGTCGATTTCTTGGCATGGTGAATTATTTGGCAAAGTTTCTGCCACGCTTGTCAGATGAAACAGAAATCCTGAGAAAACTCACTGAAAGGGATGCTGAATGGTGTTGGTTACCTGCCCATGCTGATGCTTTGGCCCGTGTTAAAGAAATGATTGTAACCGCCCCTGTACTTGCCTACTATGATGTGAGCAAACCAGTAGTCATCCAGTGTGATGCTTCCCAGACTGGACTTGGAGCTGCCTTGTTGCAAGAAGGGTGTCCAGTGGCTTACAGCTCCCGTGTGATGACCCCTACTGAACAAAATTATGCTCAAATGGAGAAGGAGCTTCTTGAAATAGTCTTTGCATGTGAGAAGTTTGATCAGTACATCTTTGGAAGAAGCGATGTAGTTGTCCAGTCAGACCACAAACCGCTGGAAACCATATTCAAGAAACCCATCCACAGCTCCCCAAAGCGCCTCCAACGAATGCGACTCCGTTTGCAGAATTATGACATCCAAGTGGAATACAAGAAAGGCACCACCATGTTCTTGGCTGACACCCTAAGTCGAGCATATCTCGAGGGCGAACAGTCGACTGTCCCAAGCAGTGATGTCCGTTCCATTAAGGAACGACTATTTGCCTTTGAGTTAGAGCAAATCAAACATGATGAAGAACTGACGGTGTCTCCTACTCGTTTGGAGAGGCTGCGCGAGGAGACTGCTGAGGATGAAGAGTTGCAGATCCTATCCAATGTTATTCGTAAAGGTTGGCCGGAAACCTTGGCACAGGCACGTGAAAATGACAAGCGACAGAAACAAGTGATCGAGCTGTATTGGAACAGCCGGGATGAGCTGACTACAGAGGATGGTTTGGTATACAAGGGTCATCGTTTAGTCATACCTGCTGGTGAGCGTTCTGACATTGTGAAGAGCCTGCACGAGTCGCATATTGGGGTCGAAGGGACACTGCGTCGAGCTCGTGATATTGTTTACTGGCCGGGAATCACGGCACAGCTCAAGGATTACCTATCGAAATGCGGTATTTGTAACAGGTATCGACCTGAACAATGTAGAGAGCCACTACAGCCCCATATTGTGCCCAATCTACCGTGGGAGAAAGTTGGGGTTGATTTGTTTATACTTGAGAGGCAGGCCTTCCTGATAGCCGTTGATTACTACTCTGGTTATTTTGAGGTACAAGATTTGAGTAACACCACAAGCAATCGTGTCATTACGGTCTTAAAGACTTGGTTTGCCAGACATGGCATCCCTGTGACAGTTATTAGTGACAACGGACCGCCTTTCAACAGTGGAGATTTTGAGTCGTTCAGTAAAGAATGGGACTTTCATCACATTACTTCAAGCCCTCGCCATCCCCAGAGTAATGGTCGTGTTGAAAATGCCGTGAAGTCCTGCAAGTCGTTGTTGATGAAAGCCCGTGCAGATAAGCGAGATCCTTTGTTGGCGTTACTTGAATGGCGCAACACACCTACTGAGGGAATGCATGCTTCACCTTCTCAGCTACTCTACGGCAGGCGAACACGGACTCGTCTCCCAGTAGCTAAGACATTGTTAGAGCCTCGTGTGATTACTAATGTACCAAAGATGATTGAGATGAGGAAGCAGAAGCAGAAGCATTATTATGACCAACACACACACGAATTGCCGAAATTAGACAACGGTGATGCCATTAGAATGCGCCTGCCAGGTGAGAAAGAATGGTCCCTTGGACAGGTCATTGGAGATGTAGGCAACCGTTCCTATCAGGTAGAGGTGAATGGGAAACAGTATCGTCGAAACCGCCGATGGTTAAGGGCCGCTCCTGAAACGTTGGAGCCTTCCGAAACAAGCGAGCCGACTGAGCTAATCGAGCAGACTGAGACGAGCTCAGTTGCGTTGTCGCAACCATTGGTTCTGCCAACACCAGTAGTTCCAGAGCCACCTAGTCGTCCAACACGTGAACGTCACCCACCACTGTGGCTACAAGATTACGAGTGCTGAGGAACAATTTTTTTGACTTTGCCTCTTTGTTTTGTTGTCGTTCCTTTTATTGTTAGGTCTTCCTACCTGTATGCACAGTTTGTTTAGTACATAAGAACCTTGAGGCATAGAAACATTTCGGAACATTACATTTTGTGTTTGTTGAACTGAAACTAAGGGAAGGAGATGTAACGAGTGCGCTTACATGAAGCATTGAGCTTCCTGCGGTCGCATGGCATCTTGGGACCAGTTTCCTCGTGTGTCGGCCATGTTGTTTTAGCTATCGTTACACCAGTAACGAAAATACGACGAAAGCTGTAAAAGTGAGTTACTGAGTAAGCTACCAAGTTCACCTTTGTGAATGTCTACATCTAGCAAACTGATTTTGCATGTCCTTTTTTAACTCGTGAATTGCGCGCATGCGCAAGAGCGAGTTGTAGATATATGTGAAGAATGGCACTCGCTCACTTGATTGGTCGATTCCTGTAAACTTTTTCTCTATTTTAGGCTTTTGAGTGCATTTGATAGTTTTTGGCGAGTAATAAACAAACGAAATGGTGACCTTTGTTGCTAAGAAAGGTAGTGGGGTGAAAAAGAAGCTAAAGACAATCTTAAAAGGATTTTTTTTTTCGTTTTAGTTTTAACAAGCGGCGCCAGCGACTGGCAGGCATACGAGGATTCACACTAAAATGAGAACAACCTTCGTTTTTCATAAAATTACAATTTACGATCCTTGAACTTGAAAACAATCCGAAGATTCATTAAATATATCATTTACCCCGAGGCGCTCGGAGTTTACAGGTGTTCAAAAGCTTTTTCTGTAATGGCGTGAGATTGGGGACAAAATCGATCATTACATTTCGTATCGTGTGTTTTTTCTGTGTGAAGGTTAACACGAAAATCAAAGAACACCTAAGCAAATAATTTTGGCTGCCGATTTTCAGTGAATTTTTAAGAACAATTTTCTTTTAAGTTTCAAGACAATTTGAAGATTCAAAATAAACATTACGTACTAAAATGCGAAAGTTATACACCACAAAATTGATAAATAGGCCTGAAGTGAACTTCTATCTTGTTATTGATTATACATTGCCTAGCACGTGACCAAAATCTATCCAGGCGGAAATCCAAAATGACGGTGGCAGTCTGGGCTTAGTTACAGCACTCAAAACTCATTCCTGTTTTTCTCATTTGATAAAGAGGGAATCATTAATGTTTTCATTAGGACAGTATTTTTTGCCTTGATTTTCCAATATTTTTACAATGATACACAGTAAATTTCACTTTTCACCCGCATTTACTTCCAACCTTTTCTTTTGAACCAGAAACAAAAATGATATATATTTAAAACACATGACATCATCCACCCTTATCAAATGTAATAGCATGATCATTTCAGTTGTAATGCCTTCTCATCCCAACGTTACTTTGTTTCTTTGCTACATTAGCGAACACTGAACTTCTGCTCATACTCCAAATATGACAATCAACCACAAAATTCCCTAAACCAGATAACATTAAACATAATCCAAAAAAAACCTTGTAAGTCATCCGTCAATTCACGAGTTTGCCCACAGAGCACTTTCATTTTCTCCAATAGCTTTTAAGTGCCACTCTCGCTAAGAGCGGTCCTCTCAACTTCCCGTCGAAAAAAGTTTTCTTTTCTTTTTTTCTCATGAAAAGGGTTTAGGACACATGTTTCAAAAATAGTTTAGTTGTTCTCCAATTTCTTTTCTCTTTGTAATACGACCTATTTCGCGGGTTCTACAAATTGGAACCAAAATTAGTCAATGTAACGAATTAAAATCGAAAGTTATTAAAATGGACTGAAGAATTTTACATTTTAATGATAATTTTTTTCTTTTAAAATGTTTACTTGATTCATGGAAAGCAAAGATTGGAGTGGCTTTGGGTATGTCAGCCTTGATTTGGAAAAAATAAAACAGTTATTGGTATGTTCTAAACATCAGAACACCTGAGAGGACACTGGAAATGTAGTAAAAGTATTTTTTTAGCATCCAGAGCAAAAATAAGAATGTGAGGCAGTGAAAGGAGACTAAGTTTTCAACGCCATTTGTCGTAAAAAGCTGCCACCAGCTTGTTATTGAACTCACTAAAATTTACCTGGAAGGCATTAACTTTCTTTTGTCGCGAAACTCGTGGATTTTGAAACTTTGAAACGACGTACGATGAATCTTGAAACTGGAATTTGAGCCCATTTGCAAACTATGCCAGCTGGTCTCATGAGCAGATTAAGCGCTGACGAAATTTGACAGTTTTTAAATTTTAAGCGGATGCAAAAATCGAGACAAAAATTCGTCATGACGCAATTTGTCCTTTGATTTTGTCAAGAGAATTCTGGTTTTGTCTACAAGTGCAGATAGCCCAGATAGGCACTTGTGAATGAATTTTTAGTTAAATAATAGCCTTCACTCTCGAGAAATTGCAATTACATTACCCATGTGATCCGACTACAACTTTCATTCCGAAAACTTCGAAAACATCTGGCTTTCTTTCTCTACCTCACATTTACCCTTGTTCTGTGGCTGTTAACAAGTACTTTCACCGCATTCCCAATGTTTCAAAAAATACCAATAACTGTTATATTTTTTCCATATCGTGGTCAAAATGACCGGAACGATACAAAATTAACTTATACTCGAGGATTGCACTGGATAGCTGGTAGTAGTTCAAATGACTCGATACGTCGTCCCGGTGTTAGAGCGGATTTGGACCCCCCTTCGCAGATTTGGACCCCCTACCAAACTTTCCTTTTAAATATCATTTATATCATATTTGGTGACTAATTCTATTTGCAAGCTTTTTGTCGATGTTCTTTTCAATCACAATACAACATTCCTCAATAAAAAAAAAAAAACCAGCCATTTTGTTCCAATTCTGCCGCATTTATAGCGAGTCGTACAGTATACGCAAGAATTAGATGTGAACAAACTACTGCATTCTAACTATTGAAATTGTTACAATAAATCTTTGCTTCTTCTGAAGCGAATGAACATTGATACGAAACGTCATAACAATAGTGGAGACTATTGCTTCCAGTCACAAAAATAACTCAGTCTGATTTTCTAATAATAACATTAAACAGTTTCTGAACAAGAACGAAGAAACTACTCCCACTAAAAGTCGTTCGTAAAGCCTATGATAAGTAAAAATGTTTCTATTCTGAACTATTGGAACTGTCAGTTTATTCTCTGATGCAAATCAACATTAATGTCTACGTCTCAAAAAAAGTGGAGACTATTGCATCGAACTCGATCTTATTTTCTAATTTTAACGATTGTTAACTGTTGAGGGATCCGAAATAACACCTTAACAATTACGAAGACGTCTAGAGTCTGACAATCTGCAGACAATGCAGAGCCACTCGCTCTCCGGGGCAGTCTTAAATCCCTCGCAGCTCAAGTGTAACCATTTCTCGCACAACTCGTACTGTACCATGTCGTCCCAACATTCGGACATTGAACAATGACAAAATAAATTAGTATCACAAGTTTGTCTCTTATTGAATCTAGCAATCTGTTCGACTATCGTGGAAACATTAAACGAAATGCTTGCCCGTTTTCTCTTGGTTATAAGAAACATCCGACGGGTCATTTCCAACTGCCAGTTCGTATGCATTAACGAGACGCATGTTTTGAATTAAAGTATACTTTAGTACGCACTGAAACGTTTTCAGTCAGTTTTGTTGGGGGGTCCAAATCCGTGGAGGGGGTCCAAATCCGCTACCCATAGCTTTTTAATTTTCTTACGTCCCCAGCGGATTTGGACCGGGGCGGTCCATATCCGCTGGCGGATTTGAACTGGGGAAGTCCATGTCCGCTAGCGGATCTGGACCGGGGGTCCAAATCTAGGAGGGTCCAAATCCGCTAGGGCACCGGCATTTCAGGAGAGAAATCATGGCTCAAATACCCAAAGCCACTCCAATCTTTGCTTTCTATGAATCAAGTAAAACTTTTTAAAAGTTAAAATTCTCATTAAAATGTAAAAATTCTTTAGTCCCTTATTAACTTTCAATTCTAATTCGTTACACTAACTAATTTTGGTTTCAATTTGTAGAACCCGCGAAACAGGCCTCGTGGCATGGGGAAAAATCTCCACAATCACTTCACGCAGTATATCAAGCCGGGTTTGTCCAGTTGATTTTGATGGTCGCAGGGAATTCGAAATGTCGAGTTTATCGCTCAGAATCGTTGTGGTCCATAAGAGCTTAACATCATCAATGACGGAAACAAATCTGCGGAGAGGAGGGTTAGTTCATTGGATTCCGTCAGAAGGAGATCTTAGTCAATTTTCAGAATCATGCAAATGATCTTTGACACGAGCGCAATTGGGCAATCACTTGGATTTGCGTTGTTTTTAAGATGTTGGTGGATGGAAGCTAGAGATATACCCGCGGGTTGGAGGCAATCCGTGACCTCATTATATACAAACTATGCACTGAGATGCTTTTTCAGCCCGATTAACGCCTGCATTTTGAGAATTCTTTCTTACAAAGTAGTGAATTTTTGATATGCAAATTAATGTCGAAGAGAAGGGTCTCCTCTAATCACGCTGGTATGAAAAATATTTTAGCTGAAGTTTCCATATTTTGTCTGTGAACTCACTGAATACATCTTGTAACTTGTAGCAAGACAAAATCTATGAAATTTACACTTACGATCGCTGTCCACAGGGGTGGTCTGGCCAAAAATCATTTTTGGCTTGCGGCGACGCAAAAAATGAGAATTGGAGAACAACTAAACTATTTTTGAAACATGTGTCCCAAACCCTTTTCACAGGAAAAAAATAAAAGAAAACTTATTTTTCCGACGGGAAGTCGAGAGGACCGCTCTTAGCAGCACCTAATTTGCAACCATACAAAGCAAACATTAATATATCAACACTGACGTTACTTACAATACAAAACCAAACTTATCACATCCAAGTATAAAATAACCTAATAAATAGCGAATAGGATACTAGCTTGGCTTTGGAACGAGCAAACACATTGTAACTCTTATACAATACTCACATAATGTACATCAAACGAAACATTTCCTTCTGAAATCTACTGCTATTAATTTGATACACCATCATTACTTTGGGAATCGATTTGCATACATCACAGACAATTTAATTAAAGAAACATTGAATGATTGAAAACAATTCTATTGTTGTCGGCTTCAGGGCTAAATAACTCTGAGGTACTGTGGAACTATTGTGGAATGTAAAATTGATTACTCGTCAGGATCTTTGATGTATTTGGAATGAAGCCTGGAGCGTTAATGTTTCTTCTTGGAAGTAAGCACTTTTCATTATGATGAGTTCATTTTTGAAATGCATTTGGAACAAATTAGTTTGTAGCTCGAAATCGCTTTTACGTGAGGGCAAAGCCCGACTCTGTCATCACGCGATGAAAAACAAGAGCGGAAAATCAAACTGTGCTAGTTTCAATCGAGCGCATGTTCAAACTCATCTGAAGGAAAGGCTCCTCCTTTAGTTTGATAATGACATAAACGACACAGTACCACAGTTTCAATTTCAATTATACAAGTAGATGTTCACTTCAACAAAAAGTTTGTTAACATCTGTGGAAGATGAGGAAATGAATGTCATGCAACTTATAAACTGGTGGCGTGCCACAGCAGATTAAGAGCTGAATAAATTACACCCTTTCGAAATATCGAGCTGATCAGTGAATTATCGAAATTTTTTTCCAAAGACACTGCTAAAACGTGAAAAAAAGCCCACTATTTTAACGACTGCAAAACAATGTCGGGCTCTTCATTCTCTTAACTACTAAATAATTTCCTTCTGAGGTTGATTTCCCTGCATAGTTTAGGTATTTCACAAGTGGCCGACTCGATTTATTTTTCTTTCTCCTACATGGCTCTCGCTAATCTTGTGCTTATTTCTTATTCCTAAATAACGGAAAATCGCGTAAATCTTTGGACAAAGCGAAGAAAACTTTTGTACGACTTCAGCCATACGTGTAAACTCTAAGAGGTCGTGGATGACTGATCACAACAAATTTCCAGTGTATCAAAAAGACCACCGTATATCATATGCTGGACTGTGCTGGACTCAACTGAATTTGTAAAACAAGGAATGGTAAAATGCTGACGAGTAGAACGCGAATTAGTAAAATGCGAGTAAGTAAAACGAAGACATTAAGAACGCGTCTGGAGTTAAAAGATCATTTCATAGCCAAACAGGGACATCAATTACATGTCTAGTACGTAGCATAGCTTCATATAAAGTAAGCACATTCTTCTAAGTAAGTAAACAAATCGACCACAATTTTCCGTTGTCTTTAACATCAATAATAATAGAAATGACGTCAACGATATTCGAACTAAAGTGAAACCCCGAGGCGCAGCCGAGTTGTTTTAATTTGCATTATATAATGACTTCTACAATCAAATATCAGTTAGGGATGGCAATAGACTCTGTTATCCTGAATCGTTTTTATCGCCCACTTAATTTTAATTTTTCTGTAGTTCGCCCTGGCATCGGCAAGTATTTCTACGAGATCGTTCTCTTTCGACCTTAACGAATCGAGAACGGCTACATTTTACTAATTCTCTTCTCCCGTTTTCCTCCGTTTTTTCTTTTACCTCGACAAGTCGTTTTTTCAAAAAATTTTCAAAGTTTACGGATCTAAAAATTCGTCAGTGTCCATGTTTTAGAAATTTGAAATTGTTTTCACGTATTAATGTGCATACCTGGAGCACTACAGTCGCTGATAAAAACATTGCATGTAACCACACAGATCCTACGAATTTTCAAAATAATTTCGATCGTCTTATGTTACTTATCAGGGCGGACAGTCAATCAAGTCAAAACCATGTTCTTATCTCTTTTTCTGTTATAACAGAATAATAACTACGATTATTTCCCTACCTTTGTTGTCAATATTATTTTTATTTTTGTCCCCCGTCTCACAAGGCGTCAAACTTGGAGCGTGTGCGAGACTGGCACAGCTTCCGTTCGTCAACAACGTTAACAATGCTCTTTAAAAAACCTATGATTATGATTATGTTCATGCTTATGCTTCTGCCTCTGTTAAAAGTGTTGTCATCATTCTTTGGCTAAGAGATGATATTTTGAATATAGACAAAAAGTTTCTTGCGTTTATTTTTTATTAGTCCGTGACACGTCTACTGATAAGTCCAGCCTAGTCCAGTCGATTACATGAGATACAGAATACCATAGCCTGCAGAACAGGAATAATTTTGCGGCGTTTTTTGAGGCAAACAGAGGCACTAAAATCGATTCCGTTCTGCAGCCTAATTATGTCAATTCCAAGCAGTGTAGGACTTCATCCGTATCTACATTACCTCATCTAAACTTGAGTAGAACTGGAAAAAATTTGCGATGGCTTGCCTAAAACAACACGGTCAGACAAGCCTGCTTACATACTCTCATCCAAAGGAACTTAAACTCAGCCTATGAGAGCATACTTAGTATTTAAGTCTCTTAATAGGACCTAATTATGATCAGAAGTAGTCCCCTAAGAAAAAATAAATACATTTTAAGACAATTCACGATTACTAAAGCAAAACAACTAATCTTTAAAAAAAAAAGAATGCTTTAACATTCATGAAAAACTGAAAAACCGGGTTTTAAAGACCAATTTGGCCACCCACTCAGCCTTAAGTGCCCCTGACACAAAGAAGGTTCTAGAGAAGGAACACTAATTACCGGCTGGTAATATTGAGTATTTATGTACATAACGGGGCTTGGTTTTTTTTTTTTTTTCAGGCAGTTTGGTGCTTCTTTCGAAAGCAGAAAGTGTTACAGGTTAGTGTTAAAGTGCATCAACTCCTGCATTATTATAGTGATTTCCTCAAATGATAAATAAACTTTTTTCCATCTGATCGTCCGGGCGTAAGAAGCGCTAAGAAGAAGTTCTATGGGTAGCGAGGACTGACATTTCGAAAATCTCAGTGGAGGTCTTTATCCGTGTAAAGAGTTGTTGATAGTTGGGTATTATTAATCTGTTCGAGTAAACTAATCTTTCAGCTTTGCCAAAATGTCAAGGGCTTTACATGCAAAGCCAAGGAAATCATGGCAAATCTGACCCATCGGTATATGTGAACCTGCTGCTGGACTAAGCCTGCGCTTTAATTTCGCCAAGCTCGACTTCGCCGTTGGTTAGAGCGTATTTTGTAGGTCAAGCAAAGAAATTACTAAAATCAAATTAGGAGAGATTTTATGAAATAATACCAGCGTATTTATTCATTTTCTTTGCTTTCGGGTAGCGGATCGACGGGCAAATCGACATGATGCTTCTATAAGCGAACAACTTGAATTAATTTTTGCTTGCTGTAATAGACACCGACAAGACAAAAGGTCAGGGTTTTTCCTTTCAAAGAACGAGATTATTGTTCAATTTTTGGGCAGGTGTGAATGCGATTTCTTTCGACTGCCTTACTCAAAGAAACTCAATCCGCGGTCGAGATCGATAAAGTTTGATATACTATGCAAGGATTCAACACACGATCGACTCAGGATTTGAATCTATTTTGAGGAGAAATGGCGTACTTGAGGTGCTATCTCTTAGTACGAGGTACGTGCTCTTCGAACAGGTTTCCTGATTACAAATTCAGTGCGGAGTATGAAAGTTACGATTTAGTTAAACCTACGGTCACATTGAGCGAAGAAGAGTTAAACATGTTAAAATAGAGAATAAAAGAGTTCCTCCCTGACCGTGATAAAAATTTAAAATGGCACCCTATTGTGGCGTTTACGGTTTACATTGCAGTGAACACACGAATTTCAGCCCTAACACTTAGAAAACAAACTTTGATAGGTTTCTTCCTTTCATTTGACTACGTTATCAATCAAGAGTACGATAAGTGAGAATTAGAAACTGTACAACAGATCACGCAAAACAAATAGCCAAACTGACTGGAAAAAGTTTTGAAGTGCTTATGACACGAAATTTTTTGTTGCATTTTCTGGTTGATAACTATATTTAAAATTAGATCTAATCGACCTTAGCGCCTAACGAGTTCTCCTTGACCATTCTTTTGTACATTTGAAGTAGGATTTAGTGTCCCCATCAAGTGCGCGGCCGAAACGATCATGTTACATAGCTGTAAAGTAAAAAAACTGTGAGGACACGTCGGCAACTGTGGTAGAGAAAGGAGGAATCTAGAAGAAAGGACGAACGTATTGCGTGGCCAAAGCACCAAATGATGTTAACCTCAAGAATAATACATATAAACTGGGTATTTCTATACACTACTTTCCAAAGGATGTAGCTGTATGGCCAAAATGGACGCGTTTCGATCGTCGACATCGAGGAGATTTTGCTCTTCGATGCCGTCGGCGCGTGCTCCCTACCGACTTCGAAGACGCCTGTTACGAACATATACCACTAGCCAAATCAGGGGAAGATAACCAACGAATTCAGCTAAAAAAAAAAAGCTGATTAAGGGGCCTATTCTAACACTGTATACGATTGTTCAACATTCTTTTCGGCAAACATTTCGCAAGCGAAGAATGGTGAGCTTCTTATTGTTGTTTATTTCACGCGCTAGAGATGGAATCATACTCCTTGTCTTTGAATACAAAATGAATACAATTGCGCTTTTCTTATCGTATGAAAATCTTACCGATTAGAGTTTCCATCGTATTTTAATAATAGAAATACATCATTTGTAATAAAGTTCGAGCCCTTTCCTGAGTTTTCCCAACCGATATCCTGTTGCGTGAACAGTGCGAAACCTCTAGTGGATACTAGCATATGGGCCCTGTATTCTCCTCATCTAGGTTTCCGAAAATCCATCTCACGAGCCATCAATTCCTCCCTGCCCTTAAGAAACTAAAAGTAGCAATAATAGCAATGTCACTGAGATAAAAGCACTGCAATGATATATATAAACACAAATTTTATTGACAGTTAGATGGTAGCAAATCCAAGTGCTGTGTGAAAGTCGATGCATACGAAATATTCATTTACAGTACTGATGTCAGTTATTTCCTTTGAGCGGAATGGGTCTTACGGCAATGCTGAACTTAAACTTAAGAATTTTTTCTCCATTTAAATCCCTACTTGAGATTAACTTTAATCAGATGACTATGAACTCACTCGTCAGTCCGTTCGGTTTGACTGGCTCGACGATCGCGACCATAGCCTATGCAAACTCTGAAGAAAGGAGCAACTTGCTGTGAAACTGCTAGATGACTTCTCGGTGAAAAATTGTCATGCCTCATGATACAGCTGAAAAGTTAGCTTTTGGTTTATTACGGGGAATTTCTCTACTGCAACGAAACTCTAGAGCACTGACCGAGGGAAACCCTCGTTGCACATGCGTACATGGTGCGAAGGAGTAATATGTTATGGCAACAGAAACGAACACAGTTACCCACTCTTAATATAGATTTCGCTATGGAAAACAAAGCACAAACGCATCAAACTAAATTTTAAGGAACAGGATGCACACGGTTCTCCTTCGTAAGGCTGAACCGTACTGGCAACTTCCATTTCTTTTCCACTACTTGGGTACGAAGGTAGGTATATATCACTACAGACATAATTACTAGAGTATTTCAACGCTGGCCGATACAAAATTACAAGACTGAGATGTGAGAGATTTGTAGGTGTCAACTGAGAGTTTTCACAGTTTTCTATGTTAGCACCCGCTAAATCTTTACTAGTCGACCACACACTTTAAGACAAAACAAGAGCACTTTAGGACCCGAAAAAACTGAGTCTTAAGTTTTTTGAAAATTTTCTCTATCGGAACTGGTTTGTTCATATGATAAGCTAAATATTTACGCAAATTCCGTGTCATAGGCGTTTTAAGGATCTTCGCAAAATAACAAAGAAGTGGTTGATCCACCCTGTTCGGGGTAGATATATTTTCCGATTTCCTGCGTACTATCGATGATGAAATGGACTTTACTAAAATCGTGAATCTATTGATTTAATAAAAAAGCCTTTCGATTCAGTTAACGTAACGTTTCTTACTAAGATTTTAGAGGCTTTTAATTATGGCCCGTCCTTTATCGGATTAACCTCTTGCTTGCGATTGAACTGGTTGTATTATAAAACAATGGTTTTAAAAAATCATGAACAATGGTTTTAAAAATCAAGAAGCAAATAATTTTCCATGAAATGATGACCCACCTCGATTCTAATGTTTCGTGACCCGAAATTTTCCCTCTTTGTTTTGCGAGCGCTTCTCTTTGGAATCACCTTTCTCTATCGACATAAGGTAATAAGGTCATCTGGAAGAGCCTTTTTATCGTGGAGGTCGAAGTTTGTCATGTAACGAAAAGGATAAATTTCCGATTTAACGCCAATTCAGTCATTCTTGCTCAATAAACTTTAGCTTCTGAAAATTTTGTCGCCGGTATGTTGACTGATCTCAATGTATAAATTATTAGGTAGGTTAGACGTTCAAGAACATTTCAAGGCTATTGGAGGTTTTATGCTCAAACTGAAAAGTCTTTGCAACGTTTCCAGAGGCCGTCGTGGATGCTATCGAGCAGTATGGCCATTTCTAGAGGGCACAGTATTTCGCCTCTCCTTCCTCAATGCTCGCATATCTTGTCTCAATTTCGCTGTGAGGGCCGCCTTCACAAAAATTACCTCCTTACAGTTATTTGCCTCAAAATTATCATGTTACTAAATTTTACTGCCGAGAGCTTGAGCCTATTATTTTTTCCCCTATAAACCCTAACCAGAGATATTGCGTGAGAACACCTGAAACGAAGACAAAAGGGAACTAGTTCAGAGGTTTCAGCGCGAGTACAGCAATGTGGGCTCCTTAGTCGGTTCAGTGTTACCTATTTTCCTATCTGTACTTTTCTCTCTCATATGAAGTACGTGTTAAAATTCAGGCTGTTTACGAAGAATTGGTACTTAGAATCAAATTGATCAGAAGAAAGCGTAAAAGGGCGTAAGAAATGCGCGGGAAATTGACTAACAACAGTATTTTGGTGGATATGAAATTTGTTGCAGTGGGTTAGGAATGTTTGATAAAGTTCACTTTCTGTAACGGAAAATTTCATGTAATGAGGCAAAGCCTAATCAAAAGTGGCAAGCAGCATTGTGACTGTATTTGAAAAATACTGTTTAAATATGAGATTGCTGAAGTAAATCACAAAACAGCAAAAGAAGCAAAGCAAAGGAAGGGGTATTTTTATTCTAAAACACAGCAGTCGAAGTAGAAAGAAAAAATAACTCGCTGATCTTTCCAATTTTCACTTAATAGGCGACCATAAGGCAAAGGAAACCAAGTGATCTGCGTGCAAGACAAACTACGAACACTGCCACCAATAATGTGACTCGACTGCTTTAAAAGTGCTATTACCCAAACACTCAACAGGCATCGCAGCATTTTACTTAATACATAATAGAAAAGGTTGCCTTCAAATATCTCTAAAAGAAAAAAAGTTGATAAGGTCCCCATAACTTCCTGCTTAGTTCTATTAACAGAAAAAAATTGGCGAGGATATAATTTTTGGGTAGCTAACGTAAATTTACATTTTAACTACCAACAGTTCGTTTAGTGAATCCCAACTACTTGTCATCTTCGGGTCGTGTTGAAGTGCTTTACAACGGTACATGGGGAACCATTTGTGACGACTTATGGGACACGCAAGATGCTGAAGTAGTTTGTCGACAGCTCGGATACGATGGGTCTTTACTAGCACCCCATGCTGCAACATTTGGACAAGGAACTGGTCAGATATGGCTGGATGACGTTCAATGTGTAGGAAAGGAGATTTCGATATCAGACTGTTATCACAGCGGATGGGGCGTCCACAACTGTGGGCATGGTGAGGACGCTGGAGTAGTATGCCGACCTACAGGTAAAACTACGATTCACGTACAAGGTAGTGTAACAATACTAATCGAATAAAAAAAAACCTCGCTGCTATCTCTCACTTTTGAATTTCTCCTTCCGTGTAAAAGAAAATTACGCCTCTTGTGCCAAGCTAATCTTGCTGAACACGCTCAGATCCAATGCTGCTTATGTTCCGTAATGCAGATGTGATTAGGAACAACTATTACTTCTCGTTGAAAATTATCACCATGGGTTCTTTTTTATTTTGATGAGAGAATCATAAGTCTCATTTTTAACAGTGTAGTTCTGTATGAACGGTTAACTTCTTAGAATAGAGCTCTTTCGATGGATTATTACAATGTATTGGTAAAGTCTTCTAAAAATAGCTGACATCTTAATCTTCTTGATTAACATACTTTTTTCTCATCATACCCTAACTCTGACCCCACATTCCCTTCCTCTCTCCTTCTGAACAGTTTTCCACTTTTTTACTGAGATTATGCAACACTTAATGGACTCAATGGACTAAGAAGGGGTTATTACCGAGTTGCCGGTAGTCTTGAATTTCATTTCTCAATATAACTGATAGTGGGTACGTGCATTCAATGCGAATTTAAGCTAACTTGTATCTCCATATCAACAGTTCGTCTGGTAAGCCCTAGTATTTCGCTATCGTCCGGTCGTGTTGAAGTGCGGCACAATGGTATATGGGGAACCATTTGTGACTATTCATGGGACTTACAGGACGCTGCAGTAGTTTGTCGGCAGCTCGGATACGATGGAGCTTTATCAGCACCCGGTGAAGCAGCATTTGGACAAGGCACTGGCCAGATATGGCTGGATGACGTTAAATGTAAAGGAAATGAGACAGTAATAGCGCAGTGCAATCACGCAGGATGGGGAGTTCACAACTGTGGACATAATGATGACGCTGGTGTGGTGTGCCGATCTGCAGGTACGTACACATTTTGTTATAATTCGCTCTCAAATATATCAATGAAATGCGGCAATTTGTAAGGACAATCACATGACGAGTGCAACTTGGGATAAATTAACAAAAAAAAAAAATTTCCAAGGGCTGACCCAATTGCGCTAGCAAAAGGTGCGGATGCAATCTGTTCTCTTTTAGACATTTTCTTGAGTTAATTTATTCCAAATTGCAAGATATGGGTCATATGATTATTTGTTAATAATGTACATGCAAAAGACCGAATCTGTTTTCGTCTTTGGCCGTATTTATTTCCGTCATGACATGGCTCGCCGGTTCCTCCAACATTTACGTTATTTCTTGAAAAAAAAAACAACTTTGATTGACTCGCCAGCATTTGCTTACAGGTAAAAAACATCCTCTTAATCGATAAAGGTCAACTTTTGGAAGCATAAATTATTCTAGAGCGTTTTTATTCTCTGGAATTTAAAGACAAATGAAGAGTGAAAAGACGCCAAAACCTGTTTATTTTAAGAACTCAAATTTTTGAGGTTTCTGGTGGATTCTGGTCGAGACGAGATCGGTAATCCGGCAGTTTCAAAAATTGAAGCTTTTCTAGGAGCTGCTGAGTTTTCCATGTTGAAAGTGACTTGACATTGGTGGCAATGGTTTATGTTCATTAAACACTGACGCTGCTCATTTTGGCCAGATGTAAACCTTGGCACCTGAAATACAAACGGTGTTTGGTTGAAGTTCTTTCCACGTTGAGGGCGCGGTGAGAACATGTTGGAAAAGTTTTGCTGGAGCTTCTAATGCTACTATCAACCGAAGTGAGGCTGTTTCCTTTACCGAACGGGCTGGCAGACTCCGCTCATTAAGAATCAAAGTGCTCTGTGAGCAAACTCGTGAATTGACACATGATTTTTTAGATTATGTTTAATGTTATCTGGTTTAGGGAATTTTGGGTTGATTGTCATATCTAGAGTACGAGCAGTAGTTCAGTGTTCGCTAATGTAGCAAAGAAACAAAGTAACGTTGGGATAAGAAGGCATCACAATTGAAATGATCATGCTATTACATTTGACAAGGGTGGATGATGTCATGTGTTTTAACGTCTATCATTTTTGTTTCTGGTTCAAAAGAAAACGTTGGAAGTAAATGTGGGTGAAAAGTAAAATTTACTGTCTATCATTGTAAATATTAGAAAATCAAGGCAATACTGTCTTAATGAAAACATTAACGATTCCCTCTTCATCAAATGAGACAAACGGGAACGAGTTTTGAGTGATATAACTGAGCCAAGACTGCCACCGTCATTTTGGATCTCCGCCTGGGTAGATTTTAGTCACGTGCTAGGCAACGTATAATCAATAACAAGATAGAATTTCATTTCAGGCCTATTTATCAATTTTGTGGTGTATAACTTTCGCATTTTAGTACGTTATATGTATTTTGAATCTTCAAATTGTCTTGAAACTTAAAAGAAAATTGTTCTTTAAAAATTCACTGAAAATCGGTAGCTAAAATTGTTTGTTTAGGTGTTATTTGATTTTCGTGTTAACTTGAAGAAAATTGTTCTTTAAAAATTCACTGAAAATCGGTAGCTAAAATTGTTTGTTTAGGTGTTATTTGATTTTCGTGTTAACTTGTAATTTCGTCAGTCGCCGGCATCTTCTGTTGCTTCACACAGGAAAAACACACGCTACGAAACGTAATGTTCAATTTTGTCCTCAATCTCACGCCATAACAGAAAAAGATTTTGAACATCTGTAAACTCCGAGCGCTTCGCAGTAGGTGAAACTTTCAAAAAATCTTCGGATTGTTTTCAAGTTCAAGGGTTGTAAATTACAATTTTATGAAAAGCGAAGGTTGTTCTGTTATTTCAGTGTGAATCCTTGCATGCCTGCCAGTCGCTGGCGCCGCTTGTTGAAACTAAAACGAAAAAAAAAAACTCTTTTAAGATTATCATTGGGTCTTTTTCACCCCACCACTATTCTTAGCAGCAAGGGTCGCCATTTCGTTTGTTTATTGCTCGCCAAAAACTATCAAATGCACTCAAAAGCCTAAAATCGAAAAAAAGTTTACAGGAATCGACCAATCGAGCGAGTGCCATTCCCCACATCGTATCTACAACTCGCTCTTGCGCATGCGCGGAATTCACGAGTTAAAAAGGGTGCAAGTGTGTTTAGCACGTACGTAATGATTTGTAAGCTTCCAGATCTTAATGCTTTCACGAAACGACTATTTTTCAGTGCAACATTCTAATCATCGCGTCCTTTAATTTTTTTATTTACTTTCATCGGCTGCCACTTGTACCAAACTTGCAAGGACGGATTTGACCCACAAGACAGATAAAGGGGATCGATCTTACGCATTCTGAGAGGAATACGCTATAGAAACTCGTTTAGAGTTACAAGCAAAACTCTTCGAGCTTTAAGAGCTGTCTGGACTGGCGTGATTTTGTCGGGTTCTCTGTGAATTTGACGTATTCCATATTTTTGCATCCAATGCAAATGAAAAGTCTCCAAACGTCATAGTATGGTCTTCCTGTCGACCTTTCTCAGCTTCTTCTTTCACTCAGCTCATTTCCCTCGATTAACAGACCTCTTCCTTAGCTTGTTCGGCCGCTTCCCTTTGCCTTGTAGTTGGAGAAGTTGTTTTGAACTTGCCTATGCTTTTAAAAACTCTCTCTCACCAATATATAATTGAGCGTTATGCTTTTTTTCCGTTTGGTATCGCTCAACGAAGGTAACATTACATGAAGGATATCAGGCCTGTAATATTTCACTCCTACTAACGAACTGTTGCGTAAAACTCCTTGAGAAATTGGTTGAGGGCTTCCGGTTCGTACTTTAAAATTATTTCGCCATAGCTGTTTTTTAAAGCTGAGGCCACTTTCTCAACAATTGGAAGAATCCCTTGATTGTTTATCCTAAACCTCCTTCGCACTCTAGTTCCTTTCCTGGTTCGACATAAAAGAGCTAAATTTCTCGCGATCTGTATCATTGCTATTAATGGATAAATATCCTTATCGTTACTCGTCTATCAGGGTATCGTGCTTCATTTCATCACAACCGACAACCGCGATCTTTTTTACCATGACTGGGTAATTGATAGGCACTAATTGTGATTTTATGTTCATTGCTTTCTAAAACTTCGGAAATGCTGATGAACGATTTTAAACCAAACAAACACTGGTGTTTTTTGTGTCAGTGATATGAGTAAGTTTTTTAGACTCTGGAACACTTGATTTCGGGAACGTGACTTTTGTCAAAACTCAATTTAGTCCTTTGGTTGCAAGCGGGTTTGATGCATGCGGTTCCTAATTTGTTTATTTTGTTTAACTGAACCATGTGAAAAGGGAAATTATGGTTTACATCTAATTAAGCTTTTTTTTAGACGCTTCCGTTTATCTACTGCATGAATCTATGATTCTTTGCGTTCTTATTCCGCCGAAACAGCTGTTCGCTTGGTGAACTCTTTCAATCACTCATCTTCTGGTCGTGTTGAGATACGATACAATGGTATATGGGGAACCATTTGTGACCACTCATGGGACATGCGGGACGCTGAAGTAGTTTGCCGCCAGCTTGGATTCGATGGAGCGTTATCGGCATCTCGTGATGCATCATTTGGACAAGGAAATGGTCCGATATGGCTGGATGACATGAACTGTGTAGGAATGGAGATTTCGATATCGGACTGTCATCACAGTGGATGGGGCGTCCATAACTGTGGTCACTATGATGATGCTGGCGCAGTTTGCCGACCGACAGGTAAGCTTGTGAGCTTACAGTTAACTGGCTGAGTATCTCCTTAACTTCGTCAAAGAGACTTTAAAGGTCTCTTGATGAACCCCTACGAAGCAAGGAAAACTAGTTTGAATTTCTACATTGACAACAGTTACTTTGAGGAGTTCCACTAATTACTCATTTCCCTTTTTCTCCAATTTTCTTCACTGATCATCATTTGATCGGCAGCATTAGGCTCGTTGTTATTCATTTGTAAGATCCTCAAGAAAATGTTTGATTTTATGATCTAACAAAAAGCGTTCAATCTGCCAAGAGGAGTTGACACACATTCCTACTCATGCCTACAAATCGTATTCTTTAGAGGAAATTAAGTACTGACTATATGGTACAATTCGTGTACTATATAGCTCGTACTAAATTTCCCCTAAAGAAAGTTGTCGGAGGCTATAGGTTAAAGAAGAACTAAAACGACGCGTCTAGATTTCTTAGTGCCTTCAACCAAGCATGGTACGATCTGCAGCCAGTTTACCCTAAAACAGTTCGCAACACAGTTAAGTAGCCTAGTACTATTGTATCCTTATATCGACAACAGTGCGTTTGGTGGGTTCCGCCAATTGGCCATCTTCTGGTCGTGTTGAAGTGCTGTTCAATGGCACATGGGGAACCATTTGTGACCACTCGTGGGACTTACATGACGCTGATGTAGTTTGTCGTCAGCTTGGATACGAAGGAGCTTTAACAGCGTCAAGAGGGGCAGAATTTGGACAAGGAACAGGTCAGATATGGCTGGATGACGTTAGGTGTGTCGGAGATGAGACCTCAATATCAGAATGTCGCCACGGGGGATGGGGAGTGTACAACTGTGGACATAGTGAAGACGCTGGTGTGGTGTGCCGAACAGCAGGTAAAGTGAAGATATCAGCACACTATGTCATGATTCATTGTGTATCTATTGCCTCCAATAAATGCTACCGTGCATGAAGAATACTTTAAAGTTGTCAAAGTATAGAGATTTAACGTGCTTTTTTCCAGCCGGAACGAGTGGTTTTATTGATAAAAACCAAGAAGTGTGAGGATATCGTATGGAGTTTCCATTGTTTGTCACGATTGTTATTTGTATGCCGAGTCTATTTTAGCCCTTGACTGTGATTCATATCCATACAAAAGTTTAATCAATATACCAAAACGACAGAGGAGATTGTCGAATCATAAAGCGTTACTCCAAGTAGGGCCAAAATGGCTGGTAGAAGCAATAAAAGATTTCGTTTTTTGCTTGTTCGAAAACCTGCAAAATGGAATTTTTCATGTTTGATTTGTACCTTTCTTGATTTCACAACCAAAACCTTTAGGCACCCTCGTGTTTAGAACTCTGAAGCTGCAAACAGACAGTACCGGTAGTAAATTTTACGCGGTCGAACGTTTTTGCGCTGAAGAGTTCTACCCACCCAAAGCCATCTAGCTCATGGCAAAATTTAGACATCAGCCATTCAAAAAATTTTAGTTCCAAAAATGGAGACGAAGTTTCAGCCGTTATGGTCCAGAATTTAACCGGCGTAGTGTGAAACGTTGAGCGACATTTTTTAAAACATTAGCTCCGTTTAGGATTCGAAGTGGTAACATATATTGATGTGCTCGCTCTTAGCTTGACCCACAGGATTTTTTGCCGTTTTTTATGAGCCTCTTAGTTGTCTTCATGAAACACGGTTGTCCCCTCTGCAGGTATAGTTCAGTCATTTTCTAAGACATTAATTCTTTCTAGCGACTTACTCTGAACAAATTTCTTGAGGTGTGTTCCTTCTCGACATGACCAAAGTGAGCCGTACCCGATGTTAAAAACTTAAGAGAGTGTCTCTGTAAGAGCGGTCCGGTCGATTTTGCTTGAGACACAGATTTCGCTCATTTCTTGTGTGTTGTAAGACATTCATGTAACTATACTAAAACCACAATCCGTTTGATCGGATCTCTTTATTTTCTTTAGTTACCTTTTCTGTGGCACCTACTTCCTAGCTATGTTAGTTGGATCTATTAAGAACGCCTCACTTTTTCGAAAATTTACTTTGAATTTGATCGGTTTTGGCGTGTGCGACTTAAGCGAACCGTTAAGGTGTCATTCAAGTCTACCTGTTTCCTTGATTGAAACGTGATGTTTACAAAAGTCGCCTCTAATAGGTAAGATAGAGTTAATATACATGGCTGTGGTATTTGTTTTTTGCTGAGTTGCGTAGTTTTTTGTAAACTGTCCTCCAAAGTTGTCTGAAATTAAAGTCTTGAAAAGTGTCACAACAAGCCTTCGCTCGAGTGAAATTTAATTTCTGTAAAACTCTGAAAAATAAAGAGATCCGATCAAACGGATTGTGGTTTTAGTATAAGTACATGAATGTCTTACAACACACAAGAAATGAGCGAATTCCGTGTCTCAAGCAAAATCGACCGGACCACTTTTAGAGAGATATCAGCCGGTAATCCAATTCTGCCAAACTTTCTCTGCTCATCCCTGATTCAACAGTCAATGGGGCTAAATTATACGTTGTTTTCCCCGGCATCTTTTGATACAGACAACAGGTTACATGAGAGTTTGGGCATTTTAGCACATTATGGAGAGCAGCCCTTTTGGCTAACTATCATTAAATGGCACAGTGATTTTTAGGTTTATAGATCCTAATGCTTTTAAGACACGACCATCTCCCGGTGCTACATTCTCATCATCATGAACGCCTTTGATTTTCTTTACTCTCATCGGCTGCCTCTTGCACCAAACTTGCAAGGACTGAATTGACCCACAAGACAGATAAAGGGGACCGGTTTTTATGCATGCCATAAAAACTCATTTTAAGATTACAAAGGCGCTCCCTTCATCTTAAGGGCAATCCGGGCTGGCGTGTTTTTGTAGGGTTCTCTGTAAATGCGACGTATTCCATTCGATTCTTTTTCACTCAAACCAAAGGAAGAGTCTTCAAACGTCATGGTATGTTGTTTCTGTCGACCTTTCCCAGCTTCTTTTTTTTCTCACCAAGCTCATTTTCCTCGGTCAACAGACTTCCACCTTGTTCGGCCGCTTCCCTTTGCCTTGTTGTTGCTTATGCTTTTAAAACTCTCTGACACCAATAATTAAGCGTTGTGCTTTTTCTCTGTTTGGTATTGCTCAATGGAGGTAACATAACACAAAGGACATCAAGCTTTTAATATTTCCCCTTCTACCGACGAAATGTAAAACTCCTCAAGAAATTGGTTAAGGGCCTCCGGTTCGTACTTTTAAATAATTACGCCATAGCCGTTTTTTAAAGCCAAAGCCACTTTCCCAACAATTGGAAGAATCCCTTGACTGGGTCTCTTGTTTATCCTAAACCTCCTTCGCACTCTAGTTCCTTTCCTGGTTCTTTACAAAAAAATAGAGCTGAATCTCTCCTGCTCAGTATTACCATCATTGATGTATAAATATCCTAATCGTCCCTGTCTATCAGAGTATCGCGCTTCACTCCATTACGGTAGACAACCGCGATCTTATCACCATAACAGGATGATTGATAGGGATAGGCGCTAATTGTGATTTCATGTTCATTGCTTTCTAAAACTTCGGAAATGCTGATGAACGATTTTAAACCAAACAAACACTGGTGTTGTTTGTGTCAGTGATATGAGTTAGTTTTTTAGACTCTGGAACACTTGATTTCGGGAAAAATTGACTTTTTTCAAAATTCAATTTAGTCCTTTGATTTCGAGGGGGTTTGATACATGCGGTTCCTAATTTGTTTATTTTGTTTATCTGAACCATGTGAAAAGGGAAATTATGGTTACCATCTAAGAAAGCTTTTTCAGACGTTTTTGTTTATTTACTGCGTGAATCTCAGACTCTGCGTTCTTATTCCGCCGAAACAGCTGTTCGCTTGGTGAACTCTTTCAATCACTCATCTTCTGGTCGTGTTGAGATACGACACAGTGGTACATGGGGAACCATTTGTGACCACTCATGGGACATACAGGACGCTAAAGTAGTTTGCCGCCAGCTTGGATTCGATGGAGCGTTATCGGCACCTCGTGATGCATCATTTGGACAAGGAAATGGTCCGATATGGCTAGATGACATGAACTGTGTAGGAATGGAGATTTCGATATCGGACTGTCATCACAGTGGATGGGGCGTCCACGACTGTGGTCACTATGATGATGCTGGCGTAATTTGTCGACCTGCAGGTAGGGTGGTGATACACTCATATATAACATTATCGAGGTAAGCAAATTTGTAAATGAAGATCACTTTTAAAGAGCATTTTTAAAAGGGCTTTCCCCTTTTGCCCATAGAGCTTGTGAGCTTACAGGTAACTGGCTAAGTATCATCCCCACAAGCGAACGAGGTCTTTTGACGAACCCTTACTATAAAAGACCAACTAAGTTGAATTCCCATATTACCAGGTCCTCGTAAAAGTGTTTGATTTCATGCTCTTACAAGAAGTATTTCAACTTCCAAGGGGAGTAGACCACGTCCCCAATCATACCTAACAATCTTATATTAAATAAAATCGTGTATTAGTTAGTTTTTTTTTTATAATGTCCTGCAAAGAAAGTTGTTAGAGGTTACAGCGATAAGGAAAACCTAAAACGACCGCCAATTTCCGCTAAAACAGTTGGCAAACCAGTTGATTAGCCCAAGTATAATTGTATTCTGATATCGACAACAGTGCGTTTGGTGGGTTCCGCCAATTGGCCGTCTTCTGGTCGTGTTGAAGTGCTGTTCAATGGCACATGGGGAACCATTTGTGACCACTCGTGGGACTTACATGACGCTGATGTAGTTTGTCGTCAGCTTGGATACGAAGGAGCTTTAACAGCGTCAAGAGGGGCAGAATTTGGACAAGGAACAGGTCAGATATGGCTGGATGACGTTAGGTGTGTCGGAGATGAGACCTCAATATCAGAATGTCGCCACGGGGGATGGGGAGTTCACAACTGTGGACATAGTGAAGACGCTGGTGTGGTGTGCCGAACAGCAGGTAAAGTGAAGATATCAGCACACTATGTCATGATTCATTGTACATCTATTGCCTCCTCAGAGATAAATGCTAACGTATACTGAAAATACTTTAAAGTTGTCAAAGTATAGAGATTTCACGTGTTTTGTCCAACCGGAACGAGTGATTTTATTGATATAAACCTAGAAAACTAGGGATGCCATATGGAGCACGTTTCCATTATGTATAATGTTTGTTATTTGTATGCTGAGTTTTTTTTTTTGAGCCCATTGACTCCTGCCTGTGGTTCATATCCATACAAAAGTTTTAGTTATCAAACCAAGTAGCTGAACTGGCTGGTAGAAGCAACAAAAGATTTAGTTCCTTGTGCGTTCGGAAAGCTGCAAAACGGCATTTTCATTCGTTCCTTTCTTGATGTTACAACCAAAAGCTCTATGCACTTTCGTGTTTCGAATTCTTAAGCTGCAAACAGACAGTACCGGAAAAAATTTTAAGCGGTCGAAAGTTTTTGCGCCGAAGTGTTGTCTTCACCCAAAGCTATCCAGGTCATGGCAAAATTTGGACATCAGCCATTCAAAACACATCGATGTGCTTGGTCCTTGCCTTTTTTTTTTAGCCCCTGAGTTGTCTTCATGAAAATCGGTTGTCCCTTCTGGAGTTAAATTTCAGTCATTATCTTGACATGTATTCCTTCTACCGAATAACCATGAACACATTTCTTTAGGTGTGTTCTTTACGCATGTCCGAGACGTTGATGCCACAAGTAGCTGTCTCGACATGGCACAAATGAGGCGTACCGAATAGAAACAACTTAACAATCTAGTCGATAGAGTTTGTCAGCCGGTAATCCCATTCTGCTGCACTTTCCCTGCTTATTCCTGATCCAACAGGAAAAAAGGGTTCAGATGAGTTTGGGCACATTAGCACATTGTGGGGAGCAGCCCTTTGGCTCACTTCCATAAAAGAGCTTTGTGATTCGTAGGCTTACAGATCTTAATAATTTCACGACACAAACATCTCCCAGTGCAACATTTTAAGGCTCGTACTTTTCCTTTATAATATGAGTTGATTCCTCTGAGTAAATTGATATTTTTCTTAAGGTGATTCCTCAAAAGAAAAAAGTTCTCAAAAGGTCCCTACCAGTGTCTGTCTCTAAAAAATACCGGTGATACCGGCAATAAATCAAAAGATAGGTCACCATGCTTTTTAAAGAGATATGATGGGCCAAACTTACCCCATTTATGACTTTAATGGCACCAATTACGAGCGTCATTTCACCGGCTCACGGTACATTTTGCGGTAGCTGGAGGAAAGTGTTTTTTTAAGTAATGTTTGAAAAAGACTTGTTAGGTAGAATTTCTAAAGCGTGTTAAGCAATTTGATATATAATTTGTGGAAAAAATCATGCAATTTTAAATGACATTGAATGAAAACTTTCCTTGAGTCGTTGTTCTTAAGGTCATAATTTGCATCCCCGAGTTACGGGCGTCGTGCACGCTCTTTTTTCCCCTCCGACGAATTATTTATTTCTCCAATTTCAAGGAATATTTTAATAAAACAAAATTATGCAATGAAAAATAAAGGTAACCGTACTCATTCAAGAGCAAAAGACCATCGTACCTGTTAACCTTGTCCATTGATTAATTACAATATCATGTTATTGGAATGAGCGCGCGCTTATTTGCTTGGTTACTTAGTTTTTAAGTGCAGTACAGAATGCTCAGTGCAATACTGAGGTATCACGATAACTGATTACCTTCTTATTCCGCTTAAACAGCTGTCCGTCTGGTTAATTCCTACAATTCGTCACATTCCGGTCGGGTTGAAGTGCAATACAAAGGTATATGGGGAACCATATGTGACGACTCATGGGATTTAAAGGACGCTGATGTAGTTTGTCACCAGCTTGGATACAATGGAGCTTTAGTAGCATTTCGTAGCGCAGCATTTGGACAAGGAACAGGCCAGATATGGTTGGATGACGTGCAATGTGTGGGAAATGAGACATTAATATCACACTGCAATCATTTAGGATGGGGAGTTCACGACATTTACTGTCGGAGCAGTGATGACGCCGGTGTAGTTTGCCGACCCTCGGGTAAGAGGATGATGCTAGTAGACACCACATATCAAACTTCTTTCATAGTCTTTTTTCTTTTAAATAGGCGAGGAAGCGCGACGCGCGAGTTGAGGTTCTTTATACGCTGGTGGTGTGGACGAGGAGCAAATAGAAGGTCTTTGAACAGACTTCCTTCCACCTACCTCCTTGCCCATTTTTTTTAATTGCTTCTTACGTGTTATGTATAAACGCTATTTGCAATAACTCGCAGAAAAATTTATATTACTACCTTTTTTCACGGGCATATCTAATTCTGTGGTACCCATTTTGTTTACACTCCTTGAGAAATATCTAGTTAAGTGCAACGGTATTCCATCACCGCACTGATGAGTCACGTAAAATTGTGTTACGTCTGTGCGAACTAAGTATGTCCCCTTTGGAAGTAAGCAGACGCCTAATCAACACGCAAGCGGGAAATTGCCACGCTATTGCTGTTAAGCGTTAGTTTGCAAATAATTTCCAAAGGCCGACCTGATGTCGACACACGAGAGAGAAGCTATTAAAAGAGTTTGGAATAGCTCTTACGAGCATATCGAAGTCAAAGTCGAAGGTGATAATGACACCAATAGCATGGAAAACCTCTTGAAGAGCTAGCTAATATGGTTACTCCCGTGATGAAAGGAGGCTTTGAAAAGAAGCCAGGTAGAATTGAATAAGTTTAACGGAGCAGAAAACCGCGAGACTCTCACCAAATTACTATAAGAAAAAAACTAACCTTTTAGGTCCAATGATGCAAAAGGCTCATCTTCAACGTTATCGATGCAATGACAAATAAATGATTGAGAAACTTCTGAATCATATATCGTCGCTACCTATCAGAAAGGATTTTTTTAATACACTCAAATGTTGCGCTTTTCATTGTAATGCAAACAGGGAGTTATAACACCGACGTAAAAAAGCTGACTATTACAACACAGACAAACGTCTTATCTATTCGACGCTGGCAATCACTGCATGACTTGGCTTGTTGGAGATCTTCAATTTTTCTAAAACAGGTTCAAGAGTTGACGTAGATTAGCCATATTTTCACATCTGCGAAAAAGCATCAAATTATCAAGTGTCGGAATAATTCATGATTTCCCAAAATCGATAAAAGCGATTCTTTTGTGCTTTATTGGCAGGGCAGATATTAAAAGATCTATCCTAATCAGTTGAGACATTTTGAATTGAATACAATTAACTCAAGAATAAACATCCAAGAAATTAAAAAAAAAATGACTCATGAATCTTAAGCTGATTACATAAAATAAAACCGCTCTCTTACTATAACCGACATCTATTTGTATTCTGACCAAGTGGTTACCTACATATTTGTGAGTACAATGCAAAAATCCGTTTCAATACGCGAACATAGCTCTGGCACTTCACTACAATGAATTTCGAATTCAGCGACTGTCCTCTTAGTTTCCTGATCTGGAAGCAAAATTATCATATCACAAGCGTCTTCAACACAACCCGAGTATGTTTCACTCGAGATGAATTGTAACTGGTTGCATGTTTTTTGACACAAACCATTACCTCAAATGTGTGCGATTTGGGTAGAACACCAAAAAGATTAGTTATGCCAATAACCTTGGTCAAGCTATACAATTCGCTTTTCCGAGGTAGAACCAATTCTTCCGTAAAACCCAAATTCAGAGAAGATTTGAATTACTTCCTCCTCTTTTTTTTGTCCTACCTCAACCGTTCACAAATCTCTTAACTCCTTTTTCTTCAATTTATGCTAATATCTGATTTGACGAATGTGCTAGTTTCTTTTCACACGTTCTTTACTTAACGTGAATTCGAGACCAATTTAACAAATATTTCATATCAGTGAAATATACCCAGACAAATTTGGTGAGCATTAATCATAGAACGCAAACTCTTTTTGCTAACCAAAGAAATTGGAATGTGCTTCGCTATCAAACTCAGTAAGTTTGACCTTAAAATTGGCCAACACACTGCTATCAATATAAGGGAAGTAAACAACGGGAGCACATCATATCAGTGGCAGGGTGGAGTTCAGCTGACAGATTTGCTTAGCGCAGTTACCAATGAATACTCAAGTAAGCCATCGAAAACGGATTGCATTAGCCATTAAATAAAGATTGAATAAGTAAACTAAACTTACCTTTATTGGACTAGACTGGATTCTTATCGTACCCGTCCCTTTACGTTTCGATGACGCTCAAAGGGTTACTGACGCCAATTTTTTTCTTTTTTTTTTTTGTCCCAATACATTCCTCTTACGTTAAAGAATCCTAAATGAGCAATTTAACGAAATATTGCGCAAAACCAAATTTTCTACGAATTTTTTTTGACGCTCAATCGACGGCCATTTTGAAAACGTTCCGATTTTAGGTCACATGATGTGATACGTCACACGTGTGTAAGGCAGTGAAAAGAGTCAAGTAAGACCTGAAAGTAACAACTTCGCCCTCGCTGTCCGGCTGCTGCCGAAATTTACGAGTGGAAAAAATGAAGAGATTTGTTCCATTCTGTTATAGGCCACCATTTAGAGACTATCAAATACGAAGTGAGAAATAAAATAATGAAGGTTGAATAATCGAAACGTGAGGGATTGCATGTCTGTATTCAGAGCCACAAGTGAATTGCACGCTATTCCAAATAGCTGTAAAAATATATATAATCCTACAATTTTTTCCTCTTAACCATTATCGAGTCCTATACTCAGCTAACGACTACCAAGGATTTGGTGCAAAAGTTGCTGGATTTAAAAAAAAAAGCTAAGTTTTTCGTGTGTCTCACGATGTAGTCAAGTGTGATGTAGATCGCGACGTTTCGACTGCATACTGCCAGTCTTCTTCAGGCGATGAGGTCGACTGGTCATGCGTGATCTTATAAAGTATGACGCTCTGCTGTGATTAGTTTTTTTTTTTTTTCGAAACGCTTTTATTGTTATTCACCACGATGAAAAACCACAACTTTTTCAAGCTGGATTTAGCTTTAAGCTGGTATTAAAGAAGTTCCTACTCCTGAGCAAATAAACGAAACTCGAAGAATAAAAAGAAAACTCTCACTGTCTAACGAAAAATTAAGGATAGAAAACTCGAGCTCCGTGGTCACAAAGGAGACTTACACTACACAAAAACCACAAAGCCGGGCCTTATCAAAACTAACAGCAAACAGGGTATGAGAAAGACATTTCTCGCTTTTGCTTATCTTTGCTTTTGTAGACCTGGTATCAGTTTATGTATGTAAATTAGTTGCTTTGGCCATTAAAGTAGTAATGTATTTTTGAAAAAAAACAGTTGATGGTCGAGTTTGATCGCATCAGTAAATATAATGTATCAGTTGCTACATCATCGACAAGCACTTGTGAAGCAGCCCTCGATGAACTACCAGACACAAGAAATGCTAACAAAAGTTATCTCCTAGTGACATAAGTAAAGGTTTCTTCAAGAAGAGGATTCAACCACAAGAATACATGTAGATGTATGATAAAAACTCTTTTCTTTGGAGAAAAATGCTAATGACATAACAAAAGGAAAGAAAAGATAAATTTAACCCTTGCACTAAAGTTTACTCATCTGCATAAGTAAAACCGGTAAAAACCATGTCCTCCTCCAGCTGGTTGGCTCTGGGATGTGGGCACGTATGAAATTCACAGCATAAGAAGGCAAAGGGACCCGGATATTTTGCCCAGAGTACCCCAACACCACCTGACTAGTTGCCTGTAAGCAATGTGGCGGTTTTTCTTATGCTCAGGCCCCCCATAAGCAGAAGAGCCATACTGCTGCTTGTATTGTAGCCAAGCTGTCTGCAGAGCCCAGACATTGAGGCACACTGCCTCAAACCCTGGATGCTGCACAATACATCTGGGTTCTTCCTGCAACCGTTCCTCCATGACATCTTCCAAAATTTTATTCCTGACTGCATCTACTTCTTGGCAATAGATGCTCTCTTCCTCCCTTTCCATCGCTTGGCAGTTTCCACACTGACGCCTTGTAATAAATAATCAGTAAAGTAACGAATTTTTCACGATGTTGAATAGGAGAAATAGAGAGCACAACTTGTTGTTTTCACCAAAAAGGGACAATTGTCAGCCCTGTGACTATCACAAACGTGAAAGACAACTCAAACTTTAGGCTATAAACAAGGTGCAAAGATCACAAGTCAACAATAAGTTATTATGAAGACTTTGTTCAATTGTACATGTGCAAAAATGCTATTTTTCGCTGCATCGTGTTTAAAAGTAAAAGCCTAGAAATCTATAATCGTTCGCCAAATTCAACACAGGAAAACTTAAAACCGATTCAATCGCGTGGAAACGTGTATAATCCATCCAATTCACCTCCACAAGCGTGTTATTTTCAGTCTGTGAAACTTAAGCTTCGGAAGGTGCCTGCCTGTACCATAAATCACTTCGCTTCCAAGCTACTCAAGAGTCTGCACACTTGGTTTTTATTTACCTGATCGCTTCTATGTTTAATAAACGACTGGTTTTCAGACACTATATTTGAAAACGTACTGTACTCACAATTCGTCACTTTCCTGATTGAGGCGGCCGCGGCGCACGGGCTCTTGATTCTCTTCCAACTCTCGCCCTGAATTCTCGGTTCGTCCTGGCGGTACAAATCGCCAGGGCCTAATTTCAACAATAGGTTCATAAATTCTTTCATTATCTTCACCCTCCATAAAGGCCTAAAAATCGGAATAATCGGATCCAGAAGTAGAACTGCTTTCAGTTGAGCTGCCGTCCGCCATATTTACTTTGCTTAGTGCACACACGTGCGACGTATAAGGTCAAAAGCAAAAATCCTTTACATTTGCGAAAACAATCTTTCCTTCTGCAAAACATATGGTTTAGAAAACTGTGCAATATAAAACAAGCTAACTTATATCAACATATTAATAACAGTTCGTTTAGTGAGCCCAAGCAAAATGCGGTCTTCTGGTCGTGTTGAGGTGTGGTTCAATGATACATGGGGAACCATTTGTGACGACTCATGGGACTTACAAGACGCTGCAGTCGTTTGTCATCAGCTTGGATTCGATGGAGCTTTATCCGCTCCCGGTAATGCAGCATTTGGACAAGGAATTGGCCAGATATGGCTGGTTGATGTTAACTGTGGAGGAAATGAGAAAGACATAGTGCAGTGCAATCACGGTGGATGGGGAGTTCACAGCTGTGGACATAATGAAGACGCTGGTGTGGTTTGCCGACCTTCAGGTAAAGCAACGACTCGCGATCATTATCTATTGCCATATCAATAATTCTTACCTCTTGAGTAACTTAAGAGCTGAAAACACCGGCCCTTCAAAATTCACTATGGTGACTTACCTTCTTTCTCTAAATTTTGGGCGACAATCATCGAAGTTAGATTTTTCATTCTTCAGTGCAGGCAATGGCTGGATGTAATTGAGGCTTTTTCCAGAATAGACAGATAAATTTGAGATTGAGTTTAAGTTTGGTTGTAATATTTTTTGAAAAAATTTAGGTCTTCCACTTAGAGCAATTAAGAGAGTGTCTCTGTAAGAGCGGTCCGGTCGATTTTGCTGGAGACACGGATTTCGCTCGTTTCTCGTGTGTTGTAAAACATTCATGTACCTATACTAAAACCACAATCAGTTTGATCGGATCTCTTTATTTTTCAGAGTTTTACGGAAATTAAATTTCACTCGAGCGAAGGCTTGTCGTGACACTTTTTAAGACTTTAATTTCATACAACAATGGAGGACAATTTACAAAAAACTACGGAACTCAGCAAAAAACAAATACCACAGCCATGCATATTAACTCTATCTTATCTATCGAGGCGACTTTCGTAAACATCACGGGTCAATCAAGGAAACAGGGAGGCTTGAATGACCCCTTATCGGTTCGCCTAAATCAAATACGCCAAAACCGATCAAATTCAAGGTAAATTTTTGAAAAAGTGAGGCGTTCTTAACTGATCCAACTAACATAGCTAGGAAGAAGGCGCCATAGAAAAGATAGCTACAGAAAAAAACTTTGCGGCCCGATCTTTACGAGAACTTTATAACTCCATGAACTTTCCTAATCTCCAAGTTTGGCCGCTATTTTGAGGGAATTGTCAACATGAAGCGTAACCGATATAAATCAAGCAGGTAGATCTAAAACCGTCAGAAATACATACGAAAGCAATTCAAATGAACTTTACTTTCAATTCAAGCGGCAAAATTTATTCCAACAATTCAAATATTACAACTTTCTGAATTCCCCTCGTCGATTCCACCGCAAGAAATAACCTCTGCCACCCAAGCTTCGACTCGAATGTGAAGTACGAATCAAATAACATAACTGCTTCATCTTCGCGGCAATATCACGCTGGTATTTTGATTTTCCGATCGACAAGATCGATCGGTTTGTTAACCTCATAAACGTGACCGCTGACCAGCTGCTGAGTGAAAACAGTACGGTTCCGTGGCGAGGGGCGGGGTGAGGGGGGTGGGTGCGGGCAGATTATCAGAAGATGATTGGGAACATTCGAACATATGCATTAAAGTATCATGATAAACATTAGGACTCTCAGTCTTAATGCGAAGGCATGCTTCGTGTCGCAGACAACTTTTATTTTACTTAGTATTCTTTTTTATTTCAAATACATTTCGTTCCAAATAGGACTAGCATCAGTTCATAGATTTAAAAACAAATCTTTACCACGTAAATAAATGTGCTTAGATAATCGAGATAACCATTGAACCTATCGCACCGGAAATAACGTGTCTTGTCCTTGCCCAACTCTGAGAGCGTGGAGCGGCAAAGACGCGACTTTTGTACGAGTCTCGCGTCTCGCGGCTTCTTCATGCTCACAGGATACGCGTGACCTCACTATCTTTAAGAAAAATATGAGACTGCTCGAAGTCTGTATTCCGATCAACCATTTCATAAGAGTGACGCGAGTCTTTCAATTGAGTGAGAAAGTCACAAACCCATTCTTTACCTCACCAGCGTAACCACTGACCACTCACGAATTACAATAGGCTTCTCCTTTGACGCGGAAATTGAAATCGTATCGAATATACAAAGTTACAGTAAGTTCCTTTAGATCTCCCGAACTTGTATCGCGTTGGAAACAATTACAAGTACAGGAAGAAGTTCATTATTTCTCAGGACTCCTTTGGTTCATCGTGTGGCTTAAGTGGTTTGGTACGACTGTCTGAATGCAATGACAAGTAAAACATCATTTGATAGGCTGCCACCTGTCTAAAGAGGTTTTTAAGTGAAAATTAGCTAATCTTGGCAAAGATTGGCCTATTTCACCTCGCTCAGTAGGATGAACAAAAAAATGTGGATTTGCTATAGGCATCGCCACACTCTGTGGAAGTTTTGGAGAAGTGCAAAGGTCACATGTCAGCGTATCCAAGGCAGAGATGTAATTACCTTGCATATGTCTCAGGACATTCAAAAGCTGTTTGGAGTTATTATTCCAGTTGAATCAGGTAGTCTTCAGTAATATTTTCTGTTATCTATTTTTGTCACGTGACATATCTGCTCGAAAAGAGAAGAAATTCTTTATTAGATGAAGGTTACTTAAGTACACATCACGTTGAAAAAAAATAGATCTATGTGTAAGTGCTTTTAATTACAGATGGAAATATGTACAATGTTGCTCGGTTGATAATCAATAATGTTTTTGTAGAAGATCAAATCACCTGACAACGCAATATACTTACTCATGCGTACGGTTCACAATTATTTGCGGTCAGTTTTCCTCAGTTTGTATTATTCTCATTAAACAGTATGATTAAATTTGCAGACTAAAACACCCCTTATTTGATTGAGAATAATAAAAGTAAACAGTGCATGTCGGTTTTTAATTCCTGATGGATGCTACTGGGCTTTACTTTAACTGAGAAATTTGCAATCGCTTACCTCAGCTCTCTGTGTCCCATGCCGTAAGAAGCACAAGAAAAAAGTTGATGATAGTGAGTCTTGGCTGAGATAAGAAGAATCAGAGAAGAATCAACGGTCCCTAGAAACGCCACTTTTAAACACGAGACAACTAAGGTAAATTGAATTAAGTGTTATTTGTTTTATTTAAAACTATCGTTCAGATTATGAGATACCCGAAAAACTCTCCCCACCGATTTTTTCTTCCATTCTGTTAATCAAAAGTTTCAATAATTATAAAGGCTTTCTTGTTGATCGTCTTAATAATAACAGTTTCCAGAATGCAAGGGGAGCAAAAGAGAGAACAATTTTCTGTGTAGCTAGGTAAGGCGACATGCCGGCTTTATACTTCTTCCGGCGTGATAACGATAATGATGACAACAATGGGCAAAAAGCACCGTCCCCTAATGATGACGATTATCATAGTTATTAACAAATCTCAGTTATAGTCCTGAAAAAAATTATCAGGGGGTCCTTTGAACAATCCACTTAATCTCGCCAGAAGTCAAAGTTGCCTACACTCATTCTAAGGTTCGTGCGATTTTACGACGAATTTTCAATTCCCTTGTGTTGCATGCGCGACTTTTGATAGAAAAAACCTGCACGCGCCATAACTTAAAAGAACGTGTCAGCGGAATGAATCAAATCTCTATCACTTTGCATACATTCTTGGGAAAAAATTACTCAGAGCAAACATTCTAAGTATAGTGTTCATTCCGTGCAATAGGGCATAAATAAAAGGTTCTGGTGGAAAAGACACCTTATTTTATACCACCGATGACAAGCAAAAAGGTTATATGAGTACCCGGTTAAAAATATATTGATAACTCTATTAATTAATACCAGTTCTAATTTAAAGGAGAAAGTTATGAGAATAAAATAAAAGTTGTCTGTACCACGAAGCATGCCTTCACTATTTAGACTGAGAGTCCGAATGCTTTTTAAGCGTGTATTCGAATATCTTATGACGATAAGCCCGCCACCCACCCCACCCCGCGCTATGCTGTTTTCACTTAGCGGCTGGTCAGCGGTCACGTTTATGAGGTTAACAAACCGATCGATTCCTGATCACCGTTCTTGTCGATCGGAAAATCAAAATACCAGCGTGATATTGCCGCGAAGATGAAGCAGTTATGTTACTTGATTCGTTCTTCACATTCGAGTCGAAGCTTGGGTGGCAGAGGTTATTTCTTGCGGTGGAATCGACGAGGGGAATTCGAACACAAGTTGTAGTGTTTGAATTGTTGAAAGAAATGGTCGCATGGGGATTGTAAGTTTAACGAACAATTTCAAATTTTTCCGCTTGAATTGAAAGTAAAGTTCATTTGAATTGCTTTCGTATGTATTTCTGACGGTTTTAGATCTACCTGCTTGATTTATATCGGTTACGCTTCATGTTGACAATTCCCTCAAAATAGCGGCCAAACTTGGAGATTGCCGAAAATTAGGTAAGTTCACGGAGTTATAAAGTTCTCGTAAAGATCGGGCCGCAAAGTTTTTTTCTGTAGTTATCTTTTCTATGGCACCTACTTTCTAGCTATGTTAGTTGGATCAGTTAAGAACGCCTCACTTTTTCAAAAATTTACCTTGAATTTGATCGGTTTTGGCGTGTTTGATTTAGGCGAACCGATAAGGTGTCATTCTAGTCCTCCTGTTTCCTCGATTGACACGTGATGTTTACGAAAGTCGCCTCGATAGATAAGATAGAGTTAATATGCATGGCTGTGGTATTTGTTTTTTGCTGAGTTCCGTAGTTTTTTGTAAATTGTCCTCCATTGTTGTATGAAATTAAAGTCTTGAAAAGTGTCACGACAAGCCTTCGCTCGAGTGAAATTTAATTTCCGTAAAACTCTGAAAAATAAAGAGATCCGATCAAACTGATTGTGGTTTTAGTATAGGTACATGAATGTTTTACAACACACGAGAAACGAGCGAAATCCGTGTCTCAAGCAGAATCGACCGGACCGCTCTTACAGAGACACTGTCTTAAAGCCGTTAAAATGGATGGCCCGAAAGAGCTAGATACTTACACCTCTCAAAGGGTGTCAAAATCGTCAATGTTGACCTCCATACCTATGACTATTTTCAACTTGCGAAAAACGGATTCTGAGCGCGTTCAATTTTCATCGTAGTTGCATGTTTGTAAACAAAGGCTTTGTGTGGTTGAGTAGGATCCTTTAATACCCATCGTTTCAACTTAACGATTGACGGTAAAGAATTTTGGCAAACATTTCCATCTTTCTTTAATGAAAGATTAGTTGGGTAAATACTTCCAATTTGTAGGATCAAAATTTTTACTTGGTTCTACGATAACCGATTAACTTGTATTTACGTGATAACAGCTGTTCGTCTGGTTAATTCCTTCAATTCGTCAAGTTCTGGACGTGTTGAAGTGCTGTACAAAGGTGTGTGGGGAACCATTTGTGGCGACTCTTGGGACTTACAGGACGCTGCTGTAGTTTGTCGCCAGCTTGGATTCGAAGGAGCTTTAACAGCATTACGTACGTCAGAATTTGGATCAAGAATAGGTCAGATATGGTTGGATGAAGTGCAATGTGGGGGAGACGAGTCATCGATATCAGAGTGTGTTCACAGAGGATGGGGAGATCACGACTGTTCGTATTATTATACCGCTGGCGTAGTATGCCGACCCAGAAGTAAGGCGATGAGACACTTACAAAGTAGACCCTTCAAAGTAAAAAATGCTCTTTATCTTGCTCTCGAATGCTCCTTGGAAGTGCTTTTTCTTGAACTGGATTCAATTGTATTGAACCAAAGCTAACCCTGCTAGACGGGAATTTTAAAGGATCCGCTTTCTGCTTTAATTACTTTCCTCGAAAACGATCCAATCAAATTTTGGAAAAAGCATTTGAAGAATTCCTAATTAATTTAAATGTTGTTTTGAATTTACTAACTTCATGAAGCTATGTAGATAGACAAATATTTATGTTGAACCATATAAATACTAAATACAGTTCGTCAAGTCAGCTACCTTGTCTCTTTTTCTAATCATAGTTCGTTTGGTGAGCCCCAGTAATTCACCGTCTTCTGGTCGTGTGGAAGTGTGGTACAATGGTACATGGGGAACCATTTGTGGCAATTCTTGGGACTTACAGGACGCTGGTGTGGTTTGTCGCCAACTTGGATACGATGGAGCTTTATTAGCACCTAGCAATGCAACATTTGGACAAGGAATTGGCCAGACATGGCTGGATAACGTTAAATGTATAGGAAATGAGACATTGATAACACAGTGCGGTCACGAAGGATGGGGAGTTCACGACTGTGGGCATGTTAAAGACGCTGCCGTAGTTTGCAGACCGGCAGGTAAAGAGACAATTCACGCACAAAATATCATCATTTGCCTTCTACCGTTCAATTTTTCAGGAGAATATTGCTTATGCATTTTTTGTGATCCATCTTCGGTTAAGTAATGGTCCTGACGTAAAAACAACCCCATATTGCGTGATTGACGCCACTAGCAGTGGCGTCAACCACTTAAATGAAAAAACCAGCACTCGTGACCTTGAGACTAAACTTTGTCAATGAGATGTTCTCCACTGTTATTCGCAAAAACAGTATCATAGACATGCTTTTAAAAATGTTTTGGTAATTTTCCTGAGTCCTTTGTCCTTTCGCTTAAATTGGGAGTCAATGGGTCTTTTTCCAATACGAAAGTCTTTCTGCTGGCTTTACTCCTGAACAGGGAGAGAACGTAACTATGTTCAAAAGTAGGTAAGAATCGTTATTTTACTATCTACAGAGCCACTTAGCTTTTATAGTAATCGTGCACGTTGAAATTAAATCGTTCTAAGCCCAGCATATGTCTACTTGCACTCAGCCAATCAATTGTCAACGCCACATGTACCTTCCCTCTCTGGGTCACTCTTTTTCTGTTTTCAACCACAGGCGGCCCAAATTAATTAATTAATGAAAGCGTCACGCGTTGTGTGACTCGGTGTTAAGTTACGAGAGGAACCGTTGAGAATTCGAACACGTTATGAGGAATAGTATGAGGAACTAAATACGGTCGATTTGCAACGCTAATATTTTTGAAATATGCACATTCTACACGTAAAATCAATAGAACTTACGCACATCTTGTGTGTCTGTTGTAATTTCGAGCGATTTATGCCGTTTTAAGCTTGCTTTGCCACCACTGTTATTCCTGTCATAAGCCGAAGTCAAGGCTGCACACTCCGATTTCTACCGTTGTCCACGCGGAGGTGGTTTGCGCCCCAAAAATCCTTCCGAGGGGACATTTTTTTTGGACGAAACACAAACCTTTTTATTTTTGTGCTGGCATGGGGTGTTTTTCTCAAATTCTTGGAGATTTCCATTTATGAAATGGCCATATTAAAATTCAAATAGAATCATAGGTTAAGGGTTTAGTTCCTGGTTTCCATTTAGCCTATATTCCTCGCAGGATCATTGATGATCACAGAACATTATAAGGTTGTAAGAGGCACTCTTTAATTTTACTCAAATAAGTGATTCGTGAGACAATTCCAATTTTATGTCAAGATTGAAAATCTTTGTTTAACAGCACGACATTACTTAATGAACGTCTATGCTTATGATAACAGCTATTCGTTTGGTGAGTCCCGACAATTCCCCGTCTTCTGGTCGTGTTGAAGTGTTGCACATGGGTACCTGGGGAACCATCTGTGATCATTGGTGGGACCTACGGGATGCTAATGTGGTTTGTCGTCAGCTTGGATACGATGGAGCATTATCAGCGCCTAGAAATGCAGCATTTGGAAGAGGAACTGGCCAGATATGGCTTGAAGGTGTGCAGTGTGTAGGAGATGAAATCGCGATATCGGACTGTTATCACAGAGGATGGAATGTGCACAACTGTGGGCATTATAGAGACGTTGGCGTTGTGTGCCGACCCAAAGGTAAGGCGATACACGCTCAAAGTGAATTTGTCAAAAGTAATGCTATATGCAGTAAACCAACACTAAGATCCGTTTAAGAGTAACCTTAGGTTACGCCACTTTTAAGTGTCCGGTTCCTATTTTGTTCGCATTTCATTTAGATAATATGGTCAGTTACAAAATAATTAGGTAATTTAGTATCATCAACTGAGTTTATAACGTAAATTGGCCAACGTAAAGAGTCTAAAAGCTAAGCTTTTAAATTCTTTACTGTGGCCAATATAGTTATCAACTCAGTTTATAATACTAACTTACCGTGTTATACTCTCCCACCGACGCAGCACCACAGTTTCTTTAGACATTTACCCGCTTTATACAAAATAATTTCTCTAAGAAAAGCATAACTAGTGGATTCCCTCCTGTTATACTGGGCGGAGTTTACAGTATATATAATGAACGCCTTGAATCGAGTATATAAAACCTTAAGCTAAAACGACTTATAACTGTGAACCATACAAACATTAAATACGATTCCTTCACTCTCTCTCTCCATCGGCAGTTCGTTTGGTGAACCCTAGAAATTCACTGTCTTCTGGTCGTGTTGAAGTGCTACATAATGGCACATGGGGAACCATTTGTGACAACTCATGGGACTTACAGGACGCTGATGTGGTTTGTCGACAGCTTGGATACGAAGGAGCTTTATTAGCACCTGGTGGTGCAGCATTTGGACAAGGAACTGGTCAGATATGGCTGGATAACGTTAAATGTATCAGAAACGAGACATTGATAACTCAGTGCAGTCACGGAGGATGGGGACTTCACAACTGTGGGCATCATCAAGACGTTGGTGTGGTGTGCCGCCATCTAAAAGGTCAATTTAATTTTGATCTTGCATGCGATTATTGTGAAACAACTTACTTTTTTGCTTAAATTTTGGTTTCTGATCGTTTGGAAGTTGCAAACCCATAATTTGAGGCGCGAAAATCAGGTACTTATAGCATGTCATGGGTTAACACCATCATCAAAGCCTGATTTTCTTAGACTTTTTTCTCAGCAATTTCTTCTACTGCAGTTTACCTTACGAGGATCATTTCGGTATTTGCTATCACCTAAAGTTCAAAATATAGTGTTTCCAATTTATTTTTCAAAACTTTTTCTTCTTAATGACGACGAACAAGAGTGTAAATTTAACGAAGTTTCACAGTTCTCACAATCCTGTAGATAGTACATTCATTTAGTTTGGATCTAAACTAATTACTCTTTCTCGTCTTGTTTACTAGTGTAGATCTGTTCATATGAGGAAGGAAAGGGTACCTTGGAATTATGATTAAACAAGTGATCTGATGCCTCAAATAGCTTTCTTGGGTTTCTTCTCCACATTTTTCTAGGTCCTGAAAATCAGTGATATAACATGGGCTAATGCTTGTTTAGTAGCGTGAGAGGATGCTTTTTCCCCCTCTATCTCTCTCTTACACTGGTTTCAACTATCTTTTCTAATGAAACTAAATATACTTTTGCAGCCAACTGGATGCAAACAAAAAAGTCACGACAGCGTTACGTTGGACAGACGCTCGAAAAAACTTGCGCGATCAGATCTCAGGATTCGTTACAGCGCCTTCTTGGAAGAAAAAAAATTGCCCTTTTCACCTTATCCATCGAATAGCTTTAAAAACTTTTGTTGTCCGCTGCAGTCCTCGACACAGTCCAGTCCTCAATGAATCGTCAAAAAAGTCCAGCTTATTCGTACAAAAAACTTCTATGTCGATGTCACTTTATTGTCATTTTAAAAAACAACCATGAGACTATAGACTTAGGCGTGAAAAATCTCTGTGTGTTCTGAATCTCTTTTACACGCTCTTTGTCGTCAAGCTGGGTGCTTTCACATTCCAGTTACATGACTCGATAGTCAGATATGGTTCCAGACATGATTGGAAGCATGATACATACGACAAACAATCTTAACTAATGATTCCAGAGTACGAGTCTGTCACGCAGGTACGAAACGTGACTTCTTTGTTCCGTTTTGCTGGTGAAAACGGACCACAAACTGTCCTTTTAGTATTAGCTAAGGTGTCGGTTCTTTAAAACAACTTAAAATTGCTTTCGTATGTTTACACGTTAACCACAGTTCGTTTGGTGAGTCCCACTAATTCACCATCTTCTGGACATGTTGAAGTGCAGTATAGTGGTACATGGGGAACAATTTGTGAAAACGATTGGGACTTACAGGATGCACATGTAGTTTGTCGCCAGCTTGGATACAATGGCGCTTTATCGGCACCACGACTCGTAGTATATGGAGGAGGAAAAGGTCCCGTGTGGCTGAACAGGATTCAATGTGAAGGAAATGAGACATCAGTTTCACAATGCAGTCATGCGGGATGGGGAGAGGACTATTCTTACTGTTATTATCATGCTGGTGTGGTGTGCCGTCGGCCAAAAGGTAAATTTTAATGATACTCACTTCATGTCGTAATGATTTCATTCCTTGTCAGAGATATTTGCTGAATAATTCCTTTGGGAAGAGTTCAAAATACATGATTAAATTGTTTTCGCGTCAAATTTATGAAGTTTTATATGATTAAAATGTACTACGATTTTGTGCTGTAACACGGAGGTAATATCTTGTTGCACTTTAGTTTTGGGCAACACGTTTTTGGAAAGGACTGGTGGCGATTTTCATCAGTTTGTTTTGTGTACAATTTCCAAGTGACAAGGCAAAATCAAGATGTAATTAATTAATGATGAAAAACTCAAATTGGCGAGGGAGCATTTTCTTCAAAGACAGTGATTCGATGCATTTGAGGAAGGGTATCAATTTTACGATTTTAGATAGTGTCGAGAACCATGCATTAGCTATGGTATGACTCTAATAATATAAAGTCTTACCAAAGCCTAAAATGTAATCAATGAAACTAATTGCAAGCTCATACTTGAATTGGTGACTGTCAAAAAATCTCCGCGTTGTATTTTTTTTGTTGTTCTTCTTCTTCTTCTTTGATATCCAAACCAAAGTATAAAACACGTCAACATTAGAATTTAAGGAAAATAACCTTTAGGGCTCTATGTAATTTTATAAATCTGGAAAGCTTCATCTCAAGTCTGCAAATTAACACTTCTCAAAACTTTATTTTGCTTTTTCCACGCCATAGATTTACTTTTCCCCAACCGATTACAATTCACATTCTTTTTTAATTTTTAAAGTTGCATCTTTGGTTAGTTGGCTGGTAGGTGGTTAGTTGAGTGAATGGGCGGCCAAACGACCCTAAATGAGTTTCCTCAAAAAACTCGTGTATACTTAATGAAGACCATTGTACGATGATAAATAATTGAACAATGGTCAAACTCTCACATACCCATTCTTTCTATGACGAAGCCGAAATACAAAATCGAAATGGTTTCTTACCCACACATCAGTACCTCAATTGCTCAAATTTCACGATGAAGTTACAGTTATATTACTCCCGAGCGTTTTCACTTTTCGTTCATTTTTTTATTATCATTTCGAAAATTAGTCTTAATTTTTTTTTTGTAGATTTCTAAGTCTTCTATTCCGTACCAAAAGGTTCGACTTTTGGTACGGAATATTACAAGAATCAATAAATCAATCGATCAATAAATTTTAGTCAACTGCGGAAAATTCATCGGCCATGTACTATATGTACATGACGATAACTATAACTTTGAGCGGATTGCAAGTTTGAACGAAGCGAAGGAATATCACGGATCTTAACGAGTCGTAAAACTGACTTTTTGATCCGTATGGATCGTGTAATGTGTCCACGAGCTGTGCGAACCGCATCTGTAGGGATCGTCTTTGGTATTCACGAGATATGCGAGCCGTATGGCTCGTCTAATATATTCACAGGTCGAGCTGTAGATCCGTGAATAGCCTTAATGATACTGGGGTTTTTGTCAGTCTGGTAATGATGATAAATCGATTTGTACGATCCGTAAGGATCGTCTAATGTATTAACGAGTCATACGACTCTTACCGGTCGGTTAATAGGCATCCCTCCAAAACTGGTGAATCTCGATGGACGTATGGCCAATGCAAAACCATACCATAGAGAGAGTACCAAGCAAAACTTTAGTTGGACGCTGCTTCATCTCTTTTTCAATGCACATATCTTTAAATTGGAAAGAAATGTAAAAGACCAGAAGTGTATCGTGGCTTGAAGTCGGCTTAGCGACACACATGCGCCGAATGACTAATTTGCTCCTACGACAACCTCTTTGTGCGCGTGTGAAACTCAATCTCGAGCAACCAAAGCGCGAAAAATGAATGAGATTACGGCATTTGATGGGTGGAAGCACCCTTCTCCCCCTCCCCCTCCCCTTCCCCCTCCCGAAAAAATATGGTATGAATCGGTTTGGGATAATGTGAATTTTATATCGAGATTCCAAATTGACATTTGTAAAGTATTTGGTTTAGCAGTTTTCCTGTAAATGAATTCTCACTAATTGACGGACCTTTTTGTCTCCAACCATCGTAAATCGAAATCAGGCAGCGGAGTTGGAATCTATTTACAAAACGACCTTGAATACAAACTTCTCGAAGAATGCAAATTTTCAGATCCAGATGTAATTGAGTCACTTTTCTTGGAAATTATTGTTCCCCACGGAAAAAATATTTTTGTTGGTTGCGTGTACAGACCACCAAATCAAAACACTGCTATATTTATTGACAACTGAATTTATTGAGCTTATTTTCACACGCCTCTCTTCCTCTCATCTCCAATCCAACACGCCTCACCTCATATTCTGCGATGCTTATTGACAACATATTTACCAACAACCTTGCCCATTGTGTTTTTCAGTGGCATTATTCTAAATAATTTATCTGACCACTTACCTGTTTTTGCATATTTTGACGACGCAACTCTAACGCGCAGCACAGAAAGAAAAATTGTGATGCGCACATTCAAGGACGATTATTTCCATAAATCCAACGAGAACCTTTCAAACGCAAAATGGTCCTCATTTCGCAACATGGAAGATCCCAATGAAGCCTATCATAATTTTATTGGAGAATACTCCAGAATCTAAAACACCTGTTTCCCTTTAAAGGTTCTCAAAGGAAAACAGGTAAACAAGTTCTTTTCTCCATGAATAAAGGGGTAAGTTTCTAAAGAAACTGTGGTGCTGCGTCGGTGGGAGAGTATAGCAGGTAATTTAGTGTTAACAACTGGGTTGAAAACGTAAATTAGCCACCGTAAAGGGTAAAAAAGCTGACGTTTCGAGCGTTAGCCCTTCGTCAGAGCGATTAGAGGAATTGTGGGTTGTGTGTGGATTTATATGTAGGAAGTGGAGCTACGCCATTGGTGGGAATGTGGTGACGAGAAAACAGGAATAAATTAGTTGAATGAAAAACGCTCGTTGATTCCGTGGGGATTAAGGGTGCCGATTTGGAATATAAATTTTTGTTCTAGTGTTTTACGGCTTTCCGAACTGCCTAGATGTAAGGAAAGGCCGCAAACTGCCATATGCTGTTTAGAATGATAAGGAAGATTAAAGTGTCTAGCGACTGGTTTGGATGCGTCCTTGTCATTTCTTTCCACATCGCGAAGGTGTTCTCGGAAACGGTCACCCAGTCGTCTTCCTGTTTTTCCTTACATCTAGGCAGTTCGGAAAGCCGTAAAACTCTAGAACAAAAATTTATATTCCAAATCGGCACCCTTAATCCCCACGGAATCAACGAGCGTTTTTCATTCAACTAATTTATTCCTGTTTTCTCGTCACCACATTCCCACCAATGGCGTAGCTCCACTTCCTACATATAAATCCACACACAACCCACAATTCCTCTTTTCTCCATGGCTTAGCCCTGGACTTCTGAAATCCGTTAACAAGAAGAACAGACTCTACAGAAAGTTCGTCACATTACCTTCCACATCTTCTGAGACGAAGTATAAAGCCTACAAAAACAAACTCACCCATCTTATTCGCATTGCCAAACGAGAATACTACGACTCCAAATTTGAGAATGCCAGAAATGACCTCAAAAAAATTAAATGCTCTGTGATCTCTGAGAGCGAAGTATAAAGCCTACAAAAACAAACTCACCCATCTTATTCGCATTGCCAAACGAGAATACTACGACTCCAAATTTGAGAATGCCAGAAATGACCTCAAAAAAATTAAAGGAGGTTATTAACAAGCGTAAAAATAAGTCATCTCTTCCCACATCATTCAAATCTGAAGGCAAAACATTAACGGATCCAATGGAGATCGCTAACAGATTCGATATCTAGCACACGTAAAAAATATCGTATTTCTTCACGCGTGTTGTTAGGGCTTTTCTTAGGGCTAGAAATCCCTGTATAACACCGTAGCTCATATGATAAATTGTTATATACACTAAATCAGACTCCTTTGCCATAATCGTTCTTTTTCATAACGCAACGACTAATTCGGTATTATTAAGCTCTAAAGCACTTAATTTTTCTTTATATCGTAGAAAAATACGTGTGCAAAACTGAATGGTTTATAAACCAATCGAAGGCAAAATTATTTTCTTTTTCCTATAGACGAACCTCTGGTTCTAAACTTAGAATGTCCGACATCAATCATTGAGGGATATGACGCGACTCTTCACTGCGATGCAACTGGAAATCCTCCCCCAAATATTAACTGGATACGGAAAGACACAGGAGACGTTCTGGGTACCAATGAACAGCTAACTCTGACAGATGTTAGGCGCAGCGAAGCAGGCACTTATCAGTGCTCAGCGTGGAATGGAATTGGGAATAACTCCACCAGGACATGCAGCGTGGATGTGTATTGTAAGCCATCACTCTCATTAATTGCGAAAATAGTTAACTTTCCACCAAAAAGTAGGTCCTAGGGATGCTATTTTAGGAATTTATTTTATAGTAAAGAAGAAATGATATACAGATTAAGCCAAGATGAATGCAACGTTTTATTCACACCTCCAATCGATAAAGTTGAAATCTCTAAAGCCAGGCGTGTACCTGAATGAGTGACAAAAACTCTCCATGTAATAAATTTTCTCTTTTTCTCCAATTAATTTTAACCAAGATTTAAAGAAATTAACCCAATCGCTTAAAACAGGTTTTAACTGACCTCGAAATCTTCACAGCTTTCAAGTCTGCAAGTTAAGAATTAAAAGAAATCTGAAATTAATACATGAATTTAGAAGCGTTTGGACAGGCCCCATGCGTGTATGGGTGGATGGCCGTAGCAACTATACAAATCGTGAATTTTTTCCTTAAATTTGTTTCAACATATGGTGAAATACATATGAACACTTCAGAAAAATATCTCGTAGTTTGTAAAGTTCCCAGAAATTTTTCAATTTTCTTCAGGTTATAACAAATTTGATTGTTACGGTCCTGTCATTTAAGTGTCTTGCTTAATCTCAACACTGAACATGGGCTGTGTCTTCAAGGAAGTGGTCCTGATCATCTGTTGGCATACGTATGTTCTGAGCAATTCCTCTTTATCACTAGCATACTCTTTTTCTCAAGATATTTTTATGACAAAAGTCCCTTTCTCCCTCTTTATGGGAATTTTACAGGAATTTTATTGACTCCTCATATAATAGGGTAAGAAAAAAGTGAAAGTTTTCTGTTGTAGTGCAGCTGAACCACAGAACGTCGTTAATAGCAAAGATTCGGTTTTGAAGAAAAATACCAACGAATGGCGTGTATACTTTTTTAACAATGCCTCGTTTTTGACAATGATCACCAAACCACTTTCAATACTAAGTATAAGGCACATCACATTTCCTAAATGTCAAATATCCTCAAACGTGTTTTAAATGTGATATTTAGTGATTGGACCGTATTTCTACCTCAGTATAGCACAGAAAAGGAATTTTATCCTATTTTACAGATATTCAAAAGTTTTTAGTTAATTTCATCTTTTTTTTGTTTTTTTTGTTTTTTTTTCAGTCGAAGCTCAAGTTCAAGCCTTACATTGTCCAAGCTCAGTAACTGAGGGCAGTAGCGTAAATCTTCAGTGTAATGCTACTGGTAATCCCTCCCCAAACATCACATGGATATGGCAAGATACAGGAATTGTTCTTGGCAGCAATGGTCATTTTGTTCTGGTTGATGTACATCGCAGCCATACGGGGATTTATCAGTGCCATGCATGGAATGGAATTGGCAATAGCTCGATCAATACATGTTACTTGGATGTATTTTGTAAGTCAATTACCTGTAAAGTTTGCTCAGCATGTTTCAGCTGAGTAACATGCGAAAAGTAAAATAATATAATAATGACAATAAAGTTTTATTTTTTTTTTTAAGAAGTTGTTTCTTTTGTGGGAGTGATATAACATACAATCGTTCCCCCAATCAGGCCCTGAGGCTGACTGCGAGAATAACGAACTATGTTTATTTTGCAGACTTGCCGACTGGTACACGAATGACATCTGACGGGAATGATGCTGTCGTTTTAGCTGGAGGTAGTTTGTTCCTAAACTGCACTTCAGATGCTAACCCCGCAGTTGATGTGTTTCAGTTGAAATTCGATAGTACCCGCGTCGCCACCAGCAGCTCTGGGATGTTTAGTGTTACTGTGAGGAAAGCTGGAATATACATATGTATCCCTGTAAATAAAGTGGGCTCAGGAGACAATGCAACAGTCAAAGTAACTGTTCTCGGTAAATAGATATTGTCTAAACTGACTTTTATCACTGGATTCTATGGTCTAAAATTGTCATCTAAATCAGTTTGAAACAGTAGAACTGACTAACTGCAGAACGGATAACTGAGGAGGACCTTTCAAGTGTTAGCATAACATTTGACTGAGAAGTGCTATATCTATGAATGACACTATAAACTTTGAATTAATCAGAATAAAATCGATTTACTTGAGTTAAGCAGAAAAGCACGTCTAGAGTGCTACTGAATATCCTGGTGGAAATCCTGCAAAACTTTAAGTAGATGTCCTTTCTGGGATCATATGTCTATTCAAAAAAATAGCAAGCATGTGCTTTCGTTCGGTGGAAAATCTAAAAATTTACTTCGTAGATAAAATTGCCGAAAAATTATCTTCAAAGGAAATAAAGGATAGTTGGATCAACTATTGAGAGCTTTTTCTTTTTTTGGAACACTCGGCCAGTTTACGAAGCATTAATCTTAGTGTTCACCACGCTTTAGTAGTGAGTGTGGAAATTGAGGGATCCGTAGATTGTGCAGTTCCGCAGCCCCAGCTTGAGAGTTTTTTTAAACTAAATTGGTATTACCTCTCACGGAAAGATTGCTCCCGAAGTCCCGATCATTGAGACTAAAAGAAATGGAGTACGAAGGAATGAATATCCCCGCCTTTCCACGGCTCTTTAGGGAATAGGTGATGAAATTATGTGTGATGAAATGATTTTTCCAACGGTTCTGTTATCCTGTAGTTAGTGAACGATTAAAGTAATTTTCCGAAGGACGGCTACCGCAGTGTCGCGGTTCTTTGGATCTGTAGTCAATAAATAATTTATATTAAGGTTTACAGGATTTTGGTTCCAGAGTAGTTTTACCTAGAAGTTCATTGATCATATGTATGTATGGTTGTATGTATATGTATATATATATATATATATATATATATAAATATATATATATATATATTTTTTTTTTTTTAATTCCCTTTATATCTTTTTGTAGATTCTCCTGGTTTTCCAGAATTTGTAAACAACACCGTTGACACGATAACTATAAGGTGGTCACCAATTAATCTTCATTATGCTACATATACCGTAAATATAAGACCTGAAGAAGAAACAGCGTGGATGAACGCAACGTGTAAACAGACTATTTGGCAGAATCATTGCATAGTGATGGGCACAGTTGCTGAGGTTGTTGGCCTCGAAGAGGACTCTGGGTATCATTTTAGAGTTTATGCTAACTACAGAGGCGTCAGAGGTGACGCCAGTTTACCGTCAGGAGCCTTCAGAACAGCAGGTGATGTTGGATTATGTGGTTCTCTGAATCGTTGCCGTGAATGAAAGTTGTTCTTCGGTATACTGTACTCAGTTTGGATGAGAGAAAAAATATTTGCTTTCATTAGAGATATATTTTTTGGAATAGGTAGTTAAAATGGAGCATTCAGATATTGGAGTGCTCTGTTTTTACTTCTATTTCAATCTATAATTTGTAATAAGTATTTGCTAATGAAATGAATAGGTAATTAGCAATACTAACAGGCCCAACAAATGAGCCCGACAAGGCGTAAAGATATAAAGAAATAACCATGAAGTGAGTGGTTTTTTTCTTTATCATCATCAGTCAAATTATATCTTTATTGTGTGCAATAAGAACAACACAATAAAGATAAATTACGACTTCATAGTTATCTCAGCCTTTTTGTTTACTTAAGGTATACGTTTTACCTTATTTAGGCATTTCAGGCGTGCTTGCTTTACCATTGGCACTAAAAATAGCAAGTGCTGATAATGGTTCAACCTAATGCAAATAACTTTTTCCCCGTGCGCGATTGATTTTCGAAAATATGGTGACCATTGACTGTTCTACACGAGCTTTGAGTTTTCTCTTTCAGGTTTACTCTTTTGTTTTTCTGCACTGGTTAATCTAATTTGGATGTAGGTGGATTTTCAATGAATTTCAGTGATAGGCGTACTGTTTTGGAGCACTTTAGGGCTGAAATGTCCCCCAATGTTTGGTATGTTCATATAAGTAATATTTTTTTTTTCTATCATTTAATGAATACGATTAGCGATATATAAGTGAAAGCTACGTCATATAGAGCCCTTATGTTAACAGAGCACCATGTACGCCATTCATAGTTTATTGTAGAGAACTGATGTGCTTCAAGCATTGCCTCGTTTGCATCAACTACGATTTTACATATAGATTAATTGAATCGAACTTCATGTCTTATTCACATCGTTGGATTTTCCATTTAAAATGTTTTTTTTTTCGTTCTTCTTTTTAATTGTTGTTTGCCAGACTAACGTTAAGCCCTCCTTACTGACAGAGGATAATGAGCTCCCACGATAGGTAAAACAAGATGGTACGTCTTAGGCGCGATTGTCGCATAAAGAAAGATGTAAATCGTTCCAGTTATCAAATATCTATTTTAGAAGTTTGAAATAGCTTTTTTCCCCGAGCAGTTAATTGTCTTGCCGAATTGAATAGCCACTGCAAGTATATCTCGTGCTCTGTTTTTCTTATCTGAGGATTCCTGGTCATGGGAATAAATATCCTCCTCCAAACGTCACATGCATGGATATGGAGAGATACATGAGATGTCCTTAGCAGCAAAGAGCAGCTTATTTTGTTCGATGTTCAAGGCAACCAATTGAGGACTTATCAGTGCCATACATTGAACGGAATCAGCAATGGTTCCATAAGTAAGTATCGCGGGGATGTATTGTGTAAGTTTATTAACTGTGGAGTTCTCAATGCATACGTCTGCTGAAAAACATGCGAAAAGTAGATATAATTATAAAAATGGAGTTTATAGGAAGTTCTTCTTTTGCAGGGGTGATATTACAGACGAATGAAATTGTTACTACATCATTCCCTCAATCGAATCAGGTTTTCCATTACCAGCCGCAAAAATAACCAACGAAAGATATTAGTAATTCGTTTCATGGAAAAATTGCTTTCAAAGTCCTGCAGTCCTGTTGACAATTAAAGAAATTAAGAGTGAAAGAATGACTGCTCCCGCCTAATTCCACGGTTCTTTAGATCTGTAGTCAATACGGAATTTAATTTCAGGTTCAGAGGACTTTGGTATTAGAATCATTTTATACATACGTTTATTGATTAGTTCTTGCTTTTTTTTGTTTAATTCCGTTCATATTTACATGTAGATGCACCTGGTTCTCCGATATTTGTAAACAGCACTGTTGATACAATTTTTGTCAGGTGGTCACCAATTTATCTTCAATCTGCTACATATACCGTAAATATAAAACCTAGAGAAGAGACAGCGTGGATGAACGCAACGTGTGAACAGGCTATTTGCTAGAATCATTGCATGGTGACAGGCACAGTAGCGGAGGTTGTTGGCCTCGAAGAGGACTCTGGGTATCATTTTAGAGTTTATGCTAGCTACAGAGGAGTTAGAAGTGACGCCAGTTCACCCGGTCAGGAGCCTTCAGAACAGCAGGTGATGTTAAATTATGTGGTTTTATGAAGTGTTGCCATATCATGGAAATTTTTCCTTCATGTATTGTATTCAGAGATATACAATCGATTAATGTATAGATTAAGCCAAGCCTAAAAGCGGGGCACTTGCTAGTTTATTTTAAAACTCTTCAGCACTGGCTGTTTCTTCAAGGGGACTTAGGGACCAGTTCGAGGGTGGTAGGGGAGAAATGACGGGGTCTAGAACCGAGTGACGATGTTCTCATAACTTGCAAAGCGATTAACACGCATGCTAGTCAGCCGTTCATTCAAGAGGACCTTCGTCATTGTTCCTAATGTTTTGATCAAATTTTCGAGGACAGGGAATGTTTCTTCTTCAGATGTAGTATATGAGGCCAGCATCAGCTAAAATTGCATCCTATTGAGCGTGACTGATAATTTCTGTTTGCGAAAATGAGCCAAAATCGAAAGAAACAACCGTAAACTACTTCCAGTTAAGGCATCACCGGTCAATTGAAGGGTATACACGTGAGAACAGACATTCAGTAAACCAATACTCCAGAATCGTATGGGCTTCTCTTATATCTTCTCTTGAAATTGCCTGGTATGACTGCTTACTCCACTGTTTTCCCTAACATTTCAACCTTCTCTGATAAGCGTAGGAAATTAAAAAGAAAAGTCATTTCAACACGAGTTTTTTTTTTTTTTTTTTTTTTTACTTTTCCTCTTTTGGCTATTTTTGTTTTCCTCTAGCTGGAAGTACACGGTGTATTGAGATTTTTCCTGTTATTTAATTCGGTAACCTCTGCTGTAACTACACATAATGTAGGTGTCTTAAAGCCAACTGTCCATGATCTTAGCAACTCTATCTACTAAACTACGAAAATTTTCCAACATGTTTCTTGCGTTGCAAACAGTGCAAGAAACATAGTTACAAGCTGGAACTAGAATATCATAATTAAGACTTGATGACGAAGAGAGACTTTGGAATCAACCATGGAGGCATTTGTAAACAACTTGAGATAATACCTGGATTTCATTTGGACATCACAGAAATCAATTCCAAACATCAACCAGATTTTCTCTTCAGTCTGTTTAAAAGTTGAGCTGATGTTGTTATTGATGTTGTTATTGATGTTGTTATATTAGAGAGGTTGAAAAGTTTCAAATGGTTCTCTCATGTTTAAAAATAATTGAATTTACTGGAAGTTGGAGTTGTTGCACGATGTTAACATGAAACACAACAATAAATTTTATTGATATGTATAAAGTTTTCATCTCTACTGGCAAGTCTTTGTATTATTTTTCAACCCAACCATTTTCCAAAACTTGTAAACAACATTACGAAATAATTAGTCAGGGAAATTAAAAATTTGTGGCACATACACCATGTTTGAAATGCCATGTCCAGAATAAGCTAACAGGAATGAGGAGGGTTTATGTGGGAATAAGCTTACTTGTTTGTGTCATTAATCTGCTAATTGTTCCTGTTGCCAATGTTTTGATGAAGCTGGGCGGTCAGGGCAAAGGAACTGAGGATTTTAGCGGACAAAGTAACTTTTTAAACCCGGAAACTATCATGGTGAAAAGCTATACAAGTGCCTGGTAACTCACTCTAATTCTGATAAACTAGTTTTAAGAAGGATACAATGATACAATATCTTACTTCATAAATTTGATGCATAGGCTGTGCACAAAACTTTAGTTTGACTATACGTCCATAGCCAATACTAATACCTAAACATAATAAAATGTTAGTGGGGTCAGAGGAAAAATCAACGTGCCGTACATCTGCAAGATTTCGTGTAATTATTTTAATGACTATTAGCTGATACGAGGAGATCTACAAATATTCAAAAGAGTAGAAAATTTTGTTGAAATATTAGAATTCAACACTGGCCGGATAAACAAAGTCCTCAAAAAAGAAATGTGTATTAATGAAAAAACTAAGCAAACTTTTCACAACACCTGCCTGTATTGTACTGCAAGTAGTAAAGTTATTTGAAGTAATCATAATCCCGGTTTTAAACACATACACATACAGATTTCCTAAAAACCTGTAGTTCAAGCTTGCCATGACTTCAACATTTGATGCACACCTCAGAAGGTGAGCAAATAGATTTCAAGTTTCTATCTATTCAGTTTAGGTTAGTCAGGTAAAATTAAGTCAGACTTCCATGCGACAACAGGATCAAGAAATTTCCACTGCTAATTTATAAGGTTAGCCTACCTAGAACAATAACCTTCATGTACATATTAGATCAGTTTTGTACTGATAATGGGAAAAATCACTGTTTCACAAAAAATAATGATTGAGAATTGGTAGTAAACCATAGCCCTGGGTCTGCCATTATTTTAAACAATGATCGAGAATTGGTAGCAAACCATAGCCCTGGGTCTGCCATTAATAAATTTACGAGAGTGCTTAAACAATAGCAATTTGCTCATACACAAAAGAAATATCTGTGGTAAGAGGGCAGGCTTTCCTTTCTTCATTTGAAAAGATACAGAGGTTATCATCTCTCACAAGCTCAGTGGACAGTGAGAGTAAATGAGACTGATGGTGACTATGTTATTTGAGTAAATATCCAGAGGAGGATAAAAAGTAGAATATGGTCTGCAAAACTCTATTATTTTAATTTTTTAACCTTTTTAAAGCAGGGACAATTATATTCTTGCCTTGTGCATTACGTGGACGCCAATTAGTTTAACTTTCATGCGTCAAAATACAAAAAATGTTCTCTTTATCTATGTGCCCTAAACACTAAAGGGAAGGAGTCAGGTCAAAGTTAAAACATGAATTAAAATAGGAGAGCCCCATCAATTACAACTCCTAATTAAAGAAGGATCCTTGCTTTTTCAGATTCCCGCCATTCAAAATTCACATATCTTGTGTAATCAATGTTTAGTTTGGCCATGATCATCGGCAAGAAACACAGTATTTAAAAGTATTTAATTTAAACTAAATAATGTTACATGTTACAATGTGGTAACTAACACAGCAAAATTATATAATCACACAATTTCAAACAAAGGAAGTCCGGTTATTTACTCACCTGCTTCAACTTTTGAGGTACAGAGAAATAGATTTGGTAAACAGTAACAATTAATACAAAGTTGAAAGTTTGAAAGCTAGAAGATATACATTACAATCATCAAACCCTATACATCCTAGCTAAAATAGGGTCAATTACCACCATAACATCTCCCAAACATTCATGTTTACAGGATACATGCATTAATTTTGTCATTAGGTGGTACTGACTACTTACAATAGTTCTACCAAGCACAAATCCATTTGTTTTTTCTTCAGTTATCTCATAGTATATGACTATACAGATCACGTGGTTACTGCATAGGGACTTATACTTCAATTACCTCAGCAAACCGTAATCATTAGAATTGCAAACCAAGGTGTATTTGCTCAATTTTTCACCTGATTGTCACAGTCATAGTCACTCCTTTTTGAGGCTATCTTCAGCTGACCATCCTTTTGCACGTGAAAACATCAAATGTTGCTCTACATTCAAATAATTAACTGATTCAAAAGTTATAACTTTTTTAATGTCCTGCTTCCTTTAATTGTGCCCCGGAAATAGTAAATGGTATTGAAGAGAAAGGAAGAAAGTTCTTGAAACATTCTACTTTAAATAAAACTTTGATATGAAATTCAATGTTAATTACTACGGCAATTCACCATAGGAAGCATGATATTATTAAATTTAATTTCACCCAGTTTGAATGTAGAATCCAAAATCTTATTAACTAGCAGGTGAAGAGGAAAAACCTCAATGTGTTTTTCCTGCTACAATCATTCTAAAAATCACAAATCAATCACACTATCTCTCCAGTGTGATTTTTTAACGATGTGCACTTTTTCTTATGGCCATCTATTTATAGTATCTATCTTTTACCAGCTGAAATCTGAGAAGAATCGAATCCACACTGGTAATTTGACACACTGAAAAGTCAGTTGATGTAAAAGAAGTGATTCCTGCTAAGAAACGAAAAACGCAATAGTGGAATGAGACATTCATCCCACTAGTTGAAAAGTTATCTTCCTTCTGGTTAACTTATAGACGGGTAGTGGGAATTTATTTGTCCTAGCTAGTAACGAAAATTCAACCAGCTGCTTAAGAAACTATTTTATCTCAGTGCAAATCTACTAACGTTTTATCACAAATGCTGCAAACCGATTGGCCACGCTGATCCCTATCTATCAAAAAGTTATTCCACGATCGTGCGTAAGATTTGAGAAGATAGATAGCTAAAATCATCTCATATCCAAATTATTTTTTTTCTTCCTCTTGTTTCAGAGTTTGAGGTGAATGTGGTAATAGTTCTTTAGGATGATCATCTCATCACAGAAAACTTTCCGATTAAATGATAAGATATAAAAAGAATGCCGTACGATTTTTAGAAAGGAAAGACTCTTGCAAAAGTGTCTCCTTTAGAAATGATTGAAGGAATGCTTCCACAGTCTAGAGTTTCTTGTATAGGATTTGAATGAAACATTAAATGTATGTCTTTAATATGAAAAGAAATAAATCTGACTTTCTGTTACTTTCGTCCAGGTGTTTAATTAAAGTGCGAATAATATATAGCTGCATTAAAAATTTTATGTATGAATGAACAAGAATTTTGTTGGAGGGTGTGTAGTCGTGCCTTTTATTTTATGTTCCCCCAGCAAAAAGCCTGATTTCCATGTACGAATGAAATTATACCATACTCAAATGCATGACATAGATACGCGAAGGTCTTAGAATAAAAACCTATAGTACCGTAGTTTTCTCCATATGGTCTGTATCTCATTTTCTCCTTTTCACTTCCTTCATCAAGTCTGAATGGCGGGCGGACTCTGAAACTCTCTGTGAGGAGACCTTCATTTGATTGTTTATTGGCAATGACCCCAAAAAGGAACAAATTGTTTTTCTCATTCGCAGTGACAAATTGCACCATACATTATTTTGAGCTCATTACGCAATATTAAAAGTTTTCACTAACATTCCATGGGGACGTTCACTTTTTCCCGTCATGATTAGATTCACCATGCAAATATCTATAATCTCCTTGCATAGGGACAGTTTCTTTTTCGCATAGGGGGATTACCATCTTTCAATTGCCTTTAGTTGCCTCTATCAGAGTTTACGAGATTCAATAAGTCTCTTTGGAGTTCTTATTGTACGACGATGAATTTTTAACTTGTATCAAAAGTGAATTTTTAAACTAAAATTCGAAACGTAAATCGAAGTCCAATACGAACTCGAACTCGAAAACAAACTCGATTACACCTCACTCCCCCTAAGCAGAGACGATAGCGATTGACATACCACGTTAACTATTTCAAACTCAGTCAATCCTTTGGTCAACACACGTGTGAAATTGATTCGACTGAAAAGAGGGAAAGTTTGTTTTTGAGTGCTTTGAACACAGCCGGTGGGTGTTTCGGGAAACTGTTTCAAGCATCCTTAAATCTGCTACTTCCAATTTTGTACACCAATACTGCGCATAATTACAAAGGGAATTTATTTGCATATCTTAAAGACGTTCTCTTGAAAGCCCTGACTAACAGTGGAACTTCCATTTAACGAAGTACCAAGAGACTGGGGAAATTGATTCGTGATATCAAGGGTTCGCTATATCGAAAACCTCAATTAAACAAATTTGCGGAAAAACAACCAAAATGTTCATTATATAGAGGGATGGTTAATTTTTTTTGTAGTGTCAGTTCGTGCTACCCAGCATTTTGAGATCGGAACGATTACTGTTATTAACATTTGTGCTTTAACGTCTATATGAAGCTACAGTACGTTGCACAGGTCTGTCCATAGCTACAGCACAAATTTTCGATAGTTTCAGTTTCGGCATTATAATGAGCTGTTAACTGTGAAGTTGTTCTATTGTTACAGATCTGAGGGATTTTGATCCTTGTTGGTCTGTTTCGCATTTGTCTTTTGTCACGTGTTGACATAGGCTCGTTTTATCAGGGTATATTAAACATTTGGGCCTCTGCATTGTGTTCGTTGTAACGGGGATTTCGTTATATCGAGGTTCGTTATATTGAGCTTCTTTCCCATACATTTTACTGTAACTTTGGCCGGGCTAAAGAGTATCGTTCGTTATACCGCGGACTTCGTTGTATCGAGGTTCGTTAAAACGAGGTTCCACTACAATTGCGACCAGTTATAGAGGAACTATTGTGAACGGCGAAGCTGGTTACTCGTCAGGATCTTTAAAGTATTTGGAATGAAGCTTGGAGCGTTTATGCTTCTTCTTGGAAGTAAGCACTTTTGAATATGATAAGTTAATTTTTCAAACGTACATTTAAACGAACTAATTAGTGGTTTGAGAGTATGGTATGATGACTGATGAGGGCGAAGCCAAAATCTGTTATCGCGCGATAAATGTTAAGAGCGTAAAATCGAATTGTTTAAAATCTACCAAACGTTCAACCTCATTAGTAAGACAGACTCATTGAAGTTGAAATTGAATAATGATCTAAACTGCAATTCCAACGCACGGATAATTGACACTCGCACCTCAAGGCGTTTACCCCTGTGTACTCCTTTGCGTTTTTTTCAAGGATCATTGAAATCTTCATTCGCTCGAACCTGAAACGAAAAGTCTTTTGTTAATAGGTACTTTACAAGTGGCTGATGACTCGATTTATTAATTTGTCTTTCTCATAGATAGCTTCCGCTAATTTTTGTTCTCAAATTCCTTATTTCTTGAAGCGAGGAAAATCTCGTAAATGATTATGCAAGGCAGAGAAAACAATTTTTGTACGACGTCAGCCATGCGTCTGAACTCTTAGAGATCTTTGGTGACTGATCACGAACAGTTTTGGCATAAGTAAAGTTTGTTTCAAAAAAAGTGCGAAGTTCAGATTTTTATTCACGATTTGGAAAACTTGGGAAAGTGAACGAATTGTTTAGTTCAGTAAACTACTTTTTGTTCCCATTTTTTTTTCGACGCGTTCTGATGGGGATGAAACAAAGTACAGATGCATGGAGTAACTTTGTCACGCCATCAACCAATCTGCGCAATGGCTGAATATTTCCCGGACTTCTATGTCTTGCATGACCTAGAACGCAAATATGAAAACGAGCTCCTGGCTTCAACTTATCCAGAACAACTTGTAAATAATAGGACAAATTACATGGAGATAGAGAGAGAAGTTTCGGAACTAATGTATTAATGAAAACACCGAATCAGCTAGTAGCAACAAGAGAAATAAACAACTGTTTGCAGCCATGTCAATCTCCAAAATTGACGAAATTACAATGTGAGCAGAGACGTAAAACACCAAAGAGAAGGTTTTTGAAGGTTCTCACGCTTTAAGACTCTCTCAAGCATAAGTACGGTAAAAGAATTCAAACACTGCTAACACTCATATGATAAATAGTAATAGTTTTCTTCAAAAACAAATCAAACAGGAATGATGAAATACCTGCTGACTCACGGAGCTATTTCATTTTGCGAACCATTTCAGCTTGTGAGCTATTTCAGTTTGTGTGCTATTTCAGTTTGTGATCTTGATGGTTTTACAGTTTGACTGCTTTAATCTTATTTAATCAAATTATATGAACCAATCTAACAAAGGTTCAGATCGGTCTATTTTGGCGTGCTTTATGAGAGTACCTCGTTTCGTTTGGAAATAAAGTTTGTTTTGAAAATTTTCACGAATGCGTGGCGAAATTAACGTTTTCTCCATCATGAAACTAATAAAAAACAATTGGGAAGCGGCCAGAGCACTCAACAAGAAGTTGGGAAAACCCTCGACTACGTCTCGTGTTTCCCTTTCACTCTCCAGCCGCTTCCTGCGTGCTTTACAACAGAGCAAAGCACAATCAAGGCTTCTTTATTTGTGGCCCGTAAAGAGGCATTACTGACTATACCGAGGCTATGTCCACATAACAGGAGTGTGTGCAGCGAATGAGTGACTTTTCTAAGTTTTGCAACGAGTGAATAAAATTCTGTGCAAAGCACTTTCAATGCTGTAATATGTTTATTATGTATAAATACATACACAACGAGAATTAAACATATCAGTGTTATCTTTCCCGAAATCATAGGCTTGCATACAGAACCGCAAAAAATTCAAGAGAGAATCGTAAAAGTGCGCAACATGTTAACGTAATATTCATTATTAAATATTATCCGTATCAGATATAGAAAAACTAAATTTTAACTCATAGAAATATATCATCTTCTTTATGAACGTCAACCGTTAATATAGGTGACCCAAACGTACGTGCATGTGATTTGGGGGTTTAAAGGTCATAAACAGGAACATGTAATACCAGGAGAATATTAACCTCAAGATGTGTATTAACTAGAGTAGTACAAGCTAAAATTTCCTCGGTATGAAATCTATCCCCTTTTCAGATTTATTAAATTTCTCTTTAGTTCATTGAAGTTGAAATTCCCTCAATATTACACGGTTGTGGGATAAATTTAGATTGAATTTTAAGCATTCGCGTGTGCCATGATGATAAAAACGTGACAGCTTTTATTGAATTCCTTTGTACCGTATGTTGGGCATTATACATATCAAGTATAATATCTCTTTAGGCCTTTCCCCCACCCCTCCCCCCACTACCGCTGCCTCTATCTCCAAATCAAACATGGCTGGTTGAATAAACGATCGCGAGTTTCTTAAAGTTAACTATCCCTATTAAGACGCCTGCACTGCAGGCTACACATAGCACGTCTTGCAAAAGTTAATCCAAAAATAAGTTTTCGTGGTTTTTCTTTCAGGTATTGTGGTGCTTCTTCCGAAAGCAGCAAGTGTTACTGGTAAGTGTTGTAGTGCATCAATTTACGTGATTCTCGTCTTTGGTTTAAGTAAAAATGTTTCGGTGAATTTTAGCTACGAAATGACAATTGAATAAGGTAAGATATGTAGGAGATATACGAATTCATTGCCATATTTTATAAACTTTGGGTCAATGAATGTTCAGGCAGTCGACATAAAAGTATTACAAGCAATCGAATTGAATCAGTGTTTTGCTTGCTGTTTTACTATAGACACCGACGAGACAAAATTCCAAGGCTTTCTCCCTTGAAAAACATGATAATTGTTCAATTTTTGTGTGGGTGTATTTGTGTGAGATCGACTTCTCTCGATTGCCGAACTCAGTAAAAACTCGATCCACGGATCGAGATGGGTAGAGGTCGCCTGGTATACCGTGTACAAAGATTCAATACGCGATGAACTCAGTGTTTCTATCTGTTCCCACGTCTTAAAAACACATTTTTAATCTACGGCCGGACTGGTTATAGGCACTAACATCCGCAGCAGCAACTAGTGGTCGTTTAGAACTGAACCACACTTGAAAGTAAATGTCATGTATTATACACGTAACAATCACCAAAAGAGTATGGGGAGAGTGAACTATAGAAGACACATGGTCGACTTATTTGTGTACATTTGTCTTTTTTCATCGGTTATTTACCTAACGAGTACACAACAATAACCGTGGCTTTAAATTCTTTCGACAATACCATACGCATCAGTAATGACTGGATCAGAGGTTCTACTGAGCTTTAAAAAAAACTCCATCAGTTTTTGTGTAAAGGAAAATCACTTTCTTTTCAACGGACAGCTTAGTTGATGCAAAGCTTAGGCTGGCTTTTCTCCGTCAATCACCGGTGCGCATTTCACTCGGACGATGCCCTCATTTTTCAGTTCAGGTCATGAGCGGTGCGACCATGTGCTTTGTTCGTTTTCTCTTAGGCGTGGTTTTTCCATTCACGAAGGTTGCGGGGATTCCACGTTTCTGGCAACGGCTCGGTTACGTGGGATATGGTTTTCGGTCTTCTTTTTTTAAGTTGATGGGCCGGAAAGCTATCTACATCTCGAATTGAAGTATTTGCCATGTTTAGTAAGACGAGATATTTTTCTCATTCTGAGTTCATGGTTTTGCTTAGTCTAAGCATCGTTATCCTTACAACAAATTCTACTTTGCCTTTGGCTCCGCTTCTTGGCTGAGATGGTCATGAGCTGGATGCATCTTGATGAGCGTCTCGATGATTACCATAGTAATCTGAGCTTCTACATGACTCTTGGATACGTCATATTAGTGAGCTGGATTAGTACCCAGATGTATGACTTGTAGTACAAGCGATGAGATTAGCAATGAATCCTTGAGATTTTCCTTAGTTAGGCCAAAACAGGAGTTCTCATTTTTTTAATTAAGAAATTTTCTAAAAGGGCATCAATACGACCAAGTAGTTTCTTCTTTTTTCCCTGCGTCCATCATGACACCTTTAGGGATTTTCGGGATATATTTCCCTGGCACTTCACGACAAGGTAGCAACCTTTAGACACCTACAACATATGGTTGAAAGGTGGAAAAATTTATCAACAGAATGGGCATTTTTTACCGCGTATAAAACCATTCCTGAAAATGTCCAACACTTCCACGGAAACTCCATGCAACGCCAGCGCCGCTCTTTTCGTTAATTCATAGGCGTAAGCATTAGCATGCTGAAATGCATGCGTGTTATTGAGCAAGAGCTATTGCAACGGAATGATCGGTTTTGTTAAATGTCAATTTTCCGAAATACATATGTAGAAAGCCTAAATATTTTGACTTTATGCACTTCAACATAAATTTCCCGTCGATCAAAGTAAGAATTCTTCAAAAACGCACCTATCCGGCGAACTTAAGTAACTTAAGATAAGAATTCAAGGCGTTCCGCATGGTGTTTCCAATTCACACCTATCGTAAATTCCTTCTTGCGACCCAAATACGGCAAATAAGTATATCATTAGTCTCCCGACAGCGAGACTGGCCATTCCGCCGCTTTCGTCGCCATTTATATTATTTGAAAGAAGATGGCAAGGGTAAAACGAACTTAGAACAGATCAGAGCGCACAATTCTGCTTGTTAGTATAACTGCCGAAATCTGCACAAAGGTAAGAAACATCATACAGCGAGAATAGTTATCACAAAGAACACCACTGACAACATAACACTACACTTTCCACAACTGAATAACGCTACATCCCTACGAGACTATGACCTGATAAGGTCCAGCCCATCTCCTTGTAACGACATATTTCGTCCGACGAGCAACCGCCATCTTTTCACAATCATGATGGAGTTTCTTGATCAAAAGTAGTTTGCTGAAGGAAAGGGTAAATTAGTATTATCAACTCAGTTGATAATGCTAAATTACTCTGTCATACTCTTCCACCTACGCAGCACCATAGTTTTTTAGAAATATACCCCCTTTATTTATTTGCTGAAGAAAAGACGTGCAAACATCAAAAGCAAAATTTAGCTTAAACCCGGCGTTTCGGTGACATAATGTGTTTATTCTCGTAGTGTCTCTCATAAACCTAAATAAAGGAATGACATCCACTAGTCGTGGATTCCTTGCCATCAAGTCCATAGACGCGCTCGCGCAAGTGCCCGTGTGTAGTCACATTGGCTGGAATCCTACAAGCTTCGTAAGACAGTTTCACTTGCTTGATTAGTGAGTAAGGAGAAGTTGGACTCCATCATCAAAGAGACGTTTTTTTTACGCAGGCTTGTATTGAATATGTATTCGTGCCATGGTCTATATTTGCTGTATGCAGTAAATTTTCAACTCAAGTTGGTCTTCTCGCTATTTTCTTGGTAATGGTATTATCGTCATGACAACGAAACAGTTTTTGGACAATGTTGCTGTTATTGTTTTGTTTTGTTTTTCTTTTTTGTATGAATGGACTCGAGCCCAATGATTTTGATATTTGCCCTCTGCTTTCGTTTTGGAGGTGCTCCGACCCAATTTCTAAGGAAAACGACAAACAAACGAACTTGGTGTTTCTATGAAAAACTCGCTGCGCAATTTGAGTTTAAGTTCAAATGTTACCTTATGTGATGGAATTTTGGGTTGTTGTGTTTCTACTTTGTTCACACCCTTTGTCAGTATGATGTGCTTGTGTGAAACTCGGATTTCTCTTGATAAACATTGTAAGAGGCTCTCCTTATTTTACTCTGTATTTAATTGTTTACGATATTTCTTCGAATAGCTTGCTAAGATTACAAATCAACCATTACCTCCTTTAAAATAACTGGTTTATTTCTGTTCACACCAAACCAGTTGTTCGTCTAATAAATTCCAACAATTCGCCTTCTTCTGGTCGCGTTGAAGTGCTGTACAATGGCACATGGGGAACCGTCTCTGGCAGCTATTGGGACCTAAAGGACGCTGATGTAGTTTGTCGCCAGCTTGGTCACGATGGAGCCTTGTCAGCGCCTCGCTATACAGTATTTGGACGACGAACTGGTCCGATATGGCTGGATCACGTGCAATGTGAAGGAGATGAGACATCCATATCACAGTGCATTCACAGAATATGGGGAGTTCACTCATACTGGCCTTTTTCAGCTGCTGGTGTGGCGTGCCGACCCAAAGGTAGAGTAACGATACGAGCACTTTTTATTGCCATATTTACTAAGAATGTAAAGAGCCAAACAGAACACGAGAAAGACGTTGCAAAATTTGACAGTAATAAAATTAACCTTTCCTTCACGGACGATGGGAAGCCCACAAATCTGGGCATACTGAGGACGCTGGAGTAGTTTGTCGACTAGCGGGTAAGGAGGTAATACTCCTACATCATACATAATTTAGAAGACACAAACGTCCTCTCAATTTTTTATTTTTCATAACCTATAATGCTAGCAGGGCGAATTCGAGTAAACTAAAATGTTACCGCCCCTTTTCTCAAAGGGCATTTCTAGTGTTGATATGTTCATATTTTCTTTTATTCTGTCGAACGATCTGGTCGAATGCAATTTACCATATATACCTAGCTCAGAGCCGTTGCCTGACTTCAGAACAAGGCGAGGCAAGTTTCGAGCGCCGAAGGCGTGAGCCGCCAGGGGGGTCTGAGGGCATGCCCCCCCCCCCCCCCCAGAAAATTTTGAAATCTAGAGGTTCAGATGGCAGTTTTGGCAGTTTTCTTTAATCTTGGGCCAAAATCAAGACGAGGCAATTGCCTCGTCTTGCCTCACGCTAGCTACGGTCCTGTAGCTAAATTTTATCCTTATACTCGCAGTTCGTTTGGTGAGCCCCACCAATTTACCGTCATCTGGTCGTGTTGAAGTGTTTTATAATGGGAAATGGGGAACCATTTGTGATAACTTATGGGGCTCACAGGACGCTGATGTAGTGTGTCGCCAGCTTGGATACGATGGAGCTTTATCAGCACCTAGAGCCGCAGCGTTTGGACAAGGAACTGGTCCGATATGGCTGGATAAGGTTAGATGTTTTGGAAATGAGAAATCCATATTGCGATGCAGTCACCAAGGATGGGGAATTGAGAACTGTGGGCATAGTAAAGACGCTGGTGTGGTTTGCCAACCCATAGGTAGAGTAACGATACGAGTACGTTGTATTACCATCTCTAGCAAGCATAGAAATAGATTAATCAGAATTAGAGAAAGCCGTTGCATATTCGACAGTAATTCAATTAAACTTTTTCACCGCGCGATCTTATTCCCACACAACAATTCTTTAAAGCGTTTGACTGCAACCTTTAATGAAAGCCCTAAATTGTATTCAGGATGATTGACTTTAGAATCAACAACAACAACAACTGAAGCTCATATAGCTTGGAATGTGTTCATCACTGGGTATAGTAATGAGCAATAGTAAAGTGAAGCTATGTAGTGTATCTAAAGGCTGAAGGCTTTTTAATATCTCTATTACTGGACTCCACCAAATGAGACGATAAAACTCATGAGTTGGCTTTTTTCGACGGCTTTGTTTCTTTTCGACAGAAATACTCGGAGGATAAATATCGACGGGGTTATTGCGTGATAGCAGTCCGGTGATTTTGCACCACTGACCTAAAATAGCCAATAAAATTGCGCGAAAATTAATTTGCTCAGACAAAGACTTAACGCTGAACGTGTCAATCGTTTAAAATGCCAAAATGCCAAAACTCGCTATGGCGGCTTACTTCTTGGTGATAATCCTTGATGTATAGCCCTTTGCAAGGCATTGCGTGAAACAATCTTCGATGTAGCTCTCATTAGGGAAGGTGATGAGGTACTGAAATCGATTCTCTATAGACAAAGAGTCTCGCTAAGACTGGTCCTCTCAATTTCGCGGGATAAAAGCTGTTTTAATTAAGAAAATGCTTTGCGACAAATTATCAAGAAGACGTTTCGTCCTTATTCCCTCAATTAAGAACATTATCCTCTGCTATTAGTCGGTGTATGACATACTGTCGTTCCTTGGTATAAATGACGATGATGAATCGTTCTGATGCCAAGTAGAAGTCTACTACTTCGGCTAAGAAGATTGTTTAAAAGGCCGTTAAGGCGTTTATCTAGAAGAGACGGGTCCTTTTTTGTCGAGTAATCTGCTGTAGTTTTGTAGTTTATGAAAGAATGAAGTAGCGGTTGCACTTGTTCAATAAAGACAGGGATAAAAAATTCAATTGCAGTAGTCCATACCCTGAAAGTTTTAAAATTCGCTCGGTTTGACTCTTTCGCATTTACGATGATGTGCAAGCGAATAGAGCATTTGCAAGGATGATTTAGAGCCAGGATTGATTGAGACAACTCTGCTTAAGACAGGTTGTTGAAAGTTGTTTCTCGAATTAGCGTAATATGGCAGCCTCGAGTGAAGAAAGTGTTATCCTCTTGTAGATACAAGATAGTGACTTCAACCTTTGCACTCCGAGTCGGTTTTCTTGTATTGCTCGACAACACTAAGATGAAGAGGACGCAAAAAATCAGAGAAAGGTAAATCTGATTCGAAGTATAAATATCAACTGTCGTCTTGATAGAGGTACAAAGAGATTTTCCGAGTGCCATGCTTCCCGCCGAAGGGTAAATAATTTCTGTAAGCGTTTTGAAAACAAAAGTCTTCAATATCTTAAAAAGAAGAAACTAGTTCATGCGCCCGTCACCTCACCAGGTTGTCCCATCCAAAATAATTATGATCATTCAAATGCATGAAGCCAAGTTTCTTTTCGCCTCGAGGACCTTCTCATAGCAGCTCAGGAGGCCAGTAGTTAGCCCTGACACAATATCTGGGCTACATCTCCAGTTTGGAAAAGATGCCGCAATTGAACAGCAGATAATATTATTATTTGCAGTCAGTCAGCCAAAATCCGCTCTCTCCTAAAGAAATTGCTCAAAACTCGACAAAAAAGGAGCTCAGCACGAACAAAGGATGACTCATAAGGGGTCTCCCTGCGCCGTGTGAACTAATTTAAGAGGCTTATTTCGATGATTTTCTGGTGCTAGGTGTGACGAAATTCATTCGGAAACAGCGACTTTTAGAGGTCTTGATGGTTTGCAACAGTGACATTACTAATAATATGCGTGTTTGCAGTATCACAAAACCAGACAGGCTACCACAGCCTTACCACTTAGGATACGTTCCTACTTAAGATAAGTTTTCGGTTTTCTTGTATCGCTCGACAACATTAAGATTAAGATTAAAAGGACGCAAAAATTCAGGGAAAGATAAAGCGGAGAAATCTACGTCGGAGTATAAATATAGACTGTCGTCTTGATAGGCGGACAAACAGCTTTGCCGAATGCCATACTTCCCGCCGAAGGGTAAATAATTTCTGTGGGCGTTTCGAGAACAAGACTCTTCAATATCTTTTTTTAACAAAACACTAGTGGAACGGCGGTGGAATGTAAACGATACCATGGTAGACTTACTAAGCTAGTTGCTACAAAGAAGGGCGAAAGCTATGCCACTAACATTTCATGGATCAGGGCAAGAGTGTCCTTTGCACTGCTGAGATCAGCATTACTTTGCTTAGAAGGCTCGCAAGCTTCTCGAAGAGTTCGTTTAGAATTGCCGGACATTGATAGGGATATTGAAAGAGAACATGCAAATATTCGTTATGGAAATTATAGAAAGTGCAAGCTTTCATTGTTTGATAAAGCATCTATAGCCAATGATTGATACATTTCTTGTTACTAGTTTGTTACTTGTTAATTTTAATAAAAAAACTTATTTATCGGTTTGTAGAATTTTAGAAATGAAATTGGTATTTTTAGTTATTAACAAGACAGTTTTCTCTTGAACATGGTCAATTTTCAAGAACTACACTTAGAAGTTGATTTTCCTGATGTAATCATTTTTAGTTCTAATTGGCAAATAAAGATTATTGAAGGCTATTAAAATTGAAAAAAAGACATGTATTATTATCATTATTCAGTGAAAGCCTGCGCTTTATTGAGACGTTTGCCCATACCGAATTGGCGAAGCTGCCAGGCTTCTCGTAATTTCTAAGGTGGTACATTGGAACCTGTTAGTTCTTACTAGTTTTCTGTTAACTTTTATGCCTACTTTACAGCTGTTCGTTTAGTGAATTCTTATTCATCACATGCTGGTCGTGTTGAACTGCAGTATAATGGTACATGGGGAACAATTTGTGGCGACTATTGGGACTTGCCGGACGCTGATGTGGTTTGTCGCCAGCTTGGATACGATGGAGCTTTACGAGCAGTTAGTAACGCAGCATTTGGAGAAGGAACAGGCCAGATATGGTTGGATGACGTGCAATGTTTTGGCAATGAGACATCAATATCACACTGCACTCACTTAGGATGGGGAGTTCACAATTGTCTTCACTATGAGGACGCTGGCGTAGTTTGCCGACCTGCAGGTAATGCGGCGATATACACACACAATGGACAACCCAAAGCCAACAAATTCTCTTTCTCCCTTATATTTTTTAGCCTTTTGTGCAAAGTGGTGCGTATAACGCTATTTTTAGTAAATCAATGTCAAGTAAAATACAAGTAAAACCATCCATAACATACATGTGAAATATCCGCTTACAAGCTATTCAGAATAATCTTTCTTTCAAAATTATTTCAAGAAGGTTCCTGTTATTTTGATAAACATCAAAATCGGTTGCTGACTTAAATAAACTTTTATGAACTGGCTAAGCATCATTTCCAGCACAGAAACAGATCTTTTGACGAGCCCTCACAATGTTAAACAAGCTTGCTCATATTCTCACATCGTCAACAGTTCGTTTGGTCAGCCCCACCAATTCGTTGTCGTCTGGTCGTGTTGAAGTGTTTTACAATGGTACATGGGGAACCATTTGTGACCACTCGTGGGACTTACAAGACGCTGATGTAGTTTGTCGCCAGCTTGGATACAATGGAGCTTCATCAGCACCCCTAGCCGCAGCATTTGGACAAGCAACTGGTCAGATATGGCTGGATAATGTTAGGTGTTTTGGAAATGAGAAATCCATATCACAGTGCAGTCACCAAGGATGGGGAGTTGAGAACTGTGGGCATAGTCGAGATGCTGGCGTAGTGTGCCGCCAACTAAAAGGTCAGTTAGATTATGATCGTGCAAACTATTATTTTCAATCATTTTAGTTCTCTAAATCCAATTCAATTCGATTCTTGAAAGCTTTACAACAAAGAACTTAAGGCATTCCATGGAAGCACGGGTTCAAACCCCCGCCAAAGTTTAATTATTTCATACTTAACTATTTTTCCGCAACTTTTTCAACTCCAGTTCACCCGTGACGATCATTTTGTTACCTGTGATCATCCGATGGTTGAAGTAATATATAGATTTAGCCAAGCCTAAAAGCGGAGCTCGCATTTTTTTTTCCCGCACGTCTCAAGGGCACAACGCATTTCCCTGGCCAGGACTAGAACCCGGGTCGTCCGACTCGGAGCCCAGTGCACTGACCACTGGACCACTGGACAAAGCCGTGGCGTGTGCCCGCGGTACAGTTGACCACGCATGTTAAAAGTAGCACCTTGTACGGTCGTACGGTCGAACGGTCGTACAACCAAATTTTTTCGGCTTGATGGGTTACTACTATTTTGTATAATTATGGGGCTACGCTCTGCGAGCTCCGCTATAACCTATCTATCAAGTATATTATTTTTGAAAACGAACTCTTTTGGTCTCTATTCGGGCCAAAATTTAGGATGCCAATTCTAAACTTTTAACCATTTGCACCAAATTAACGCCCAAAAACTCGACTAACTTGTCGGTCCTCAAATAACTAATGATATATCGCCTGAAAGCCTCAAAACTGTAGATACCATTCCAGAAAATTTTCTACTTTCCGATTCAGAAAATTCAGTTCTCAGTAAGGGCTTAAATTTTGTTTCCATTTCCAAAAAGACCAATGAACTTTCAGTTAAGCAAGACGTTGAAAACTTCCTTCGCCGCGTTCGATTCAGTTAAGCAAGACGTTGAAAACTTCCTTCGCCGCGTTCGATTGAGAGCCTTTTTTCACAACAAACAGGTTGATTGTAACAACTCGAACAAAGATACTTTCGAAACACTTCAGATTGGAAATTCTAAAAAAGACTCTCCAAGAGGGCCAATTTGAATCTTTAGATTTTTTCATAAAAAAATGTCGTCACGATATTAACAAACTTAAATTCAATCGTAACACCAAATTTTCCTACTTTTCTTCGGAAAAGTGGTCGACACTAAAAGGTCTAGAAAAAACGTAAAGACCTAGTTATTAAAGCGACCGACAACGGCGGCGCATTCGTTGTTTGGCGGGCCGACCTCTACTTAGAAAAGCTTTCGGGTAACTTTCTGACACTTCTTTAGATGCAAAAGTTGACAAAGATCTCACTTTCATCAACCAAAACATTGTCAAAAATACGGCTAACGATCTTATAGCTAAACAAGAATTGCCGGCCACCGCAAAAAATCTTACCATCACCACTCCTTGAGCTCCGTGTATTTACTTTTTACTGAAAACCCACAGACCTAACAACCCAGGTCGACCCATCTGCCTGTAGTCGTCCTTCCGAACTCATTTCCAGCGATTTAATGGTACCTATTTATTATGGTACCTATCGTCAAAACTTTACCATATTACATTAAGGAAAGTCAACATGTACTTGAAATTTTTCGCGACCTTAATTTCCTTGGCCAAAACAAACTTACTTTCACTAAGGATATTACATCTCTTTAAACTGTCATTCCCGATGACGAAGTCTCCGGGCCCTCAAACATTTTTTCGATCAACGCACTGTTAAGGAACCTAGCTCTACTCTACTCTACCTAGCCGAACTAGTACGTACACTCAATTGCTTTTCATTCGGTGGAATCTACCACAAACAAGCCAATGGCGTAGCCATAGGTACCAAAATGGGACTCAGCTACGCCAATCTTTTGGTAGGTTTTATCGAACACCAATTCTTCAGTCAATACAACAGCCCTAAAACCTGAGTTCTACGGTCGCTACACTGACGGCTGCATCGGCGCAACCTCCTCTACCAGAGCGAAGCTCACTCAATTTACAACCGCCGCCAATACCTTTAACCTGGCTCTGAAGTATACCTAGGAAATTTCCGACACCGAAAGTAGTGTTTACTACAAACCTACAGATTCACAAAGTTACTTGTTATATTCATCTTCGCATCCATCACGCGCAAAGAAGTCCATACCTTTTTCACAGTTCAATCAGACCTCGTCGTGTATATAATGACGACTCTGATTTTTCCAAAGAATCAGAGGCAATGCGCCAGTTTTTCGATAAAACGTGGCTATCCTGTTTCTGTCGTTCAAGCTGGCCACCGCCGCGCCCAACAAATTGATCTACAGTCAGCACTACAAACGGCTGGGAAGGAAAATACTGATCGCATTCCATTCACTCTCACATTTCACCCTCACAACCGGGTGGTTAAATCTATCATTCTTAAAAAACTTTAAATTACTTTAAAACGATTCAGAGACAGGTACTATCTTTTGAAAACCTCCACTAAATTCATTCAAACGCGACAAAAACATAGGCAACTTTTTGGTCAGAAGTTCATTTCAAACCAATGACCAATGTGGAACTTTCCATGCGCCTGGTCACGATGCAAAACGTATCCTTTCATTCACAACGTAGAGAAAATTTCGGGACCCAAAAGATCCATTAAGATCACTGATCACTTCACATGCACCTCCGCCAAATGTTATCTACTGCATAACTTAGTTGCAGTTATTGAAAAAGTTATTCAGAAAGACGACTAGGTGACCGATTCCGAGAACACCTTCGCGTAGAGAGAAATGGCAAGGATGCATCTAAAACATTCGCCAGACACTTTTATCTCCCTAACCATTCTATGCAGCATATGGTAGTTTGCGGCCTTTCCCTACATCTAGGCAATTCGGAAAGCCGAAAAATTCTAGAATCAAAATTTATCTTTCAAATTGGCGCTCTTAATCCCCACGGTATCAGCACCTAGTGATGCAGCATTTGAACAAGAAACTGCTGGGATATGGCTGGATGACGTTAACTGTGAAGGAAATGAGACATCGATAACGCAGTGCAGTCATGGAGGATGGGGAGTTCATAACTGTAGTCATGGTAAAAATGCAAACGTTGTGTGTCGCCAACTAAGAGATTATGTTCTTCCAAACTGTCTGGCTCGCTGTCTAAACTGTATCCTGGTGTCCTATAGCCTTTTGATCCTAAAGTCCTTGGAAAAAACCCCGACCAACTTAGAACCAATTAGAAGGCTAGATTAACCTCAGGAATGCCTTTCCATATAATAATTGCAATTGTTATATACCTAGACTTCACTTAACAAAACAAGCACTGTGATTGGTTGATTCTTGGTCACGTGCCCCTGATCAAATTCAAATGTATCCCGACCGGGATACGATTGCGCAGTTGTTGCCCGTGCGCCGAATACAGCAGCATGTTTTTCCCATATGATTGTTTAGGGGAAAGTCTAAATATATAACAAAGCGCTTAATGTATGGTCCCTCGAGAAACAAGTTAGTTTTGTTTTCCCTCGAGTCCTGATGTTTCCCTCGACTTCGTCCCGGGAAACATGTTTAGTAAATTTCATTGACTCCTGAACGTTTGAATGTTTTCAGCAAAAATTTTCAACTTCCAACACGTCACGATGCATTTTCGTATAAGAATCGGAATATGAGCTGATAACTGGAGTTGTGTGAACTAATCCCGGCAGAACACTACAAATGCAATACTTAGAGTTAAAAATTTGGTAATAACACTATGGTTTGAATCTTTTGGTCCGAAGTTTTGCTATATTCCTTCCAAAGAGGAATATTTTAATTCAATTTTGGTCACCTGAACGGCCCGGCGTATGATGGACTTCCATCATAAATTTCGTTGTAAGTAAGATAACTCGGCATAATTTAGCAAAGGTACATGAATTGCATGTAATTCAAGGCATAATGCATATGATAAATGCTGTAAATTCCAGTCCACGAATCATTTTGAAATATTGCAAGAAAAATGTTAGATATTTGTCACAAGAGTAATCACGAAATGTGAAAACTACGATCCGTTCCTTGAAAGCGACGTAAAAAATATTTTTTCTTTATCTACATGTTAACCACAGTCCGTTTGGTGAGTCCCGACAATTCACCGTCGTTTGGACGTGTTGAAGTCCAGTTTAATAGAACATGGGGAACAATTTGTGGGAACAACTGGGACTTAAAGGATGCTGATGTGGTTTGTCGCCAACTTGGATACGATGGGGCTTTGTCAGCCCTTAGAGATGCAGCATTTGGACAAGGAACAGGCCCGATATGGCTGAATAGGGTGCAGTGTGGAGGATCTGAGAAATCAGTCTCACAATGCACGCACGCAGGATGGGGAGGTCATAGCTGTGGGCATTACAATGATGCTGGCGTGGTGTGCCACCAGATAAAAGGTAAATTCAATGATGTACGCGGTCTTATCTCAGTAATCTTAATTCATTCTACTCCATGGTAGGGATACTGAAAATATTCAAGAAAAACTTTCGTTGAGAAGAGTTAAAGACAGCATTTTTCTAAAAATTCTACGCCTTACAATTTCTTGTAGCACTATGTAACGCGCTGGGACTTTCATCTTTCATTAATCTTCGTCCTTTTCACTTCTTCTTTTTTCTTCTTTTGTTTAGTTTTCTCAATTCTGCTCTTTCAATCGTTATGATATCTATTATTGGAAGAGCTTGCGTACATGACCGACGCAGTGTTTATTTAGGAATATTTATGATGCTAGTGTTAACTGGGAAGAAACTGAATACATCTTCATAATACGCAAAGGAATGGACTTCTCGTCTAAATGTATTGATATAGATGGCCTTTTTTAATTTTTATGATTCGGCTTAGGCCAATCAGCACGTTATAGGTCTCTTTTTTTATCAGTTAAGTAAATTTAATAAAAGAAATACAATCAAATACAATCAGGGCGGATATAATTTTATTATTTAATAATTGCTTGCACAGTTTGCTTAATGGCAAGAGAAGATAACCATTTTCATTTCCTAAAAGGCCTTTGATATCGAGGTTCACCACGCCATGTAATATCCACCTTCACTGAGAGAGCAGTTCTTCATTCACCTTTTTTGCTTCTAGGTGCACCATCAGCCACCCAGGCAAGCGCCATTATTAAACTGGAGTTAGGAGAAGATAGGTTTATTGGTTGCCCTGTGGACGTTGGAAACCCCCCAGCTGATATCACGTGGTACAAAGGAAATGATACCAACGGCAGAAAAATGACTAACTGCTCAACTCTCGAGGTTAGGAATGTTGCTTCAAGTGACGAAGGATGGTACACCTGTTTTGCAAAAAATGAATTGGGAAATGCAACCGTCGGGTTTTTGCTATTTGTTGGTAAGTTAAATAGGTTTAAGTATGATTACTGACAAATCTAAGCTACTTTTTGAATCTGGGGCCGACGTAAGTCAGCAATATTGTCAGCAAAGTCGTTAGCAAAGTACAAGGCCTCAGTGAATTATACTAGTATTCATTTTCTCTAATGGCATGTTACAGCTCTCTTTCCTTCAACATACTATCAGCAGAAGGAAAGAGAACAAAGGAATTTTTTAACCCTGTAAGAGGTACTAATGCGTATTGATCTAAAGAAATTTTGAAAAAGCATTTATGCTATAACGCTTGTTATTCTACAAGGGAAGATAATTTTTCATACGTATACATGCATACATCCATAATTGCATTAAACATTCGTCACGTCACATTGTTTCAAACTTGACATTACATAATCCACGACCATCGATTCCTTGGAAACCAGTTGACTTAATTTTCCCTTTCATTCTTGTGCTCCTCTGGTTAACGCTTGGAAATAAGTGTTGTTCTTGGATTTCTCAGACAATTTTGCATCGCCATCGTTCTTACACTTTTATGTGGCTTTTAATGGTTATACTAGTCCTAGAAAATTATCGCGTAACGCAGGACCACCTTAAAACTGCTTCTGCGATTGGAGCATCCTGCTGAAATATTGTATTTATCATCAAGGGGTTCGTAATAATAATAATAATAGATTAAAAAATAATAAAATGTCTCGTTTTAAAGTCCAATGGCATTTTTCTCCAGTTAAACCAGCATCAAGTACAGTTACTACATCATCCCAAACAACTCCCACAGGTGATTGCTTTTCTTTTTTATACATTAAAAATTAGAGATCGTATTTCGATGTTACGAACTGAAGCGAATAAAACATTATGAGGTTAATAAACTTGCTCTGACTGTAGACTGTAGACCTCTGACAAGTCATTTCAAGGGTTAGGTACCGTAGTCGAGGCAATCGTATGCAAAGTTTCATGCCAACATCGGTTTTTATGTCAAAATTTCAAACCTCTCTTACTCTGTTTTACCTTTCCACATTGTCGACCTTGTTTAATCTTTAGTTTTAAAGGAAATAGTTGAGAAAAAAACGTTACGTTGTTTGTTTGCCTTTTTCCTTTACGGGACTCCAATAAAACCGTAATAACTGAAGTAAGAAGTATTCGCTTTATTCGCACCAGAAACCCATTCAATGTAGTGTTTTTCTAGACTTCAAAATGAGGTTCGATCCAGGTATAGTCTTTAGCCATGTTTTAACTTTCCTGTAGCATGCTGCAAGAGAAGACAGATTCGGTGATTTTTTAAAGTCGATCCAGACTCAATAAATAGAGAATAATAGGTTGGGCGCGCGTAGATATGGTATTTCTCTTCAAGTGTTTAACTCGATAGCTCACAAGTAAGCACAGCGATACGGATTTTTTAGCGTTTTAGCGTTTTAGCCGCCATAATCCGAGAAAGTTCCGACAAACGACCTTGGATTGAGAATCGTGAAGGCCGTTCATTCGAAAAGCGAGTAACATGTCAACAGCTGATTGGCGATATCAAACATACTTGAAGAATATCGTATTTTTTTACGTGAGTTGTTGGGATTTTTCTCAGGGCTGGAAATCCTTGTATAACACCATAGTTTATATGATAAAACAAGTTTTGACGTCTGCAGATGGATTGGGAATTGCGACCAAAGGTACATGTTACAAGGAAACTTTTTCAGACAAAATTAAAAAAAAACAAAAATTATGGAAATCTTTATCAGTGATTGCCTTGTCTCCTTTTCTTGGTATAGCCATTTCTTTGATGGATATATATGCTCATTATTTTTCGCAGTGTTGATTCATACAAAATTTTGGTTCCCAAACAGGGAGGGTAACACCCTGTTTTGCCTTAGTATTTAGACAGTCATAGTGCGCATTCTTTCGTTCACGTGCCTAAGCCATGTCATTAGATCAGTATTTTAGCCAGGATCAGGATAAAACATTGCTCGATTGTTGCTTCATTAAGCCTCATGAAACCAATCAACTTAGGTCCTGAAGAATGCAAGTGCTCAAGTAACGACGTCATGTTAAGAGCGTTTATTGGTATTCCTGCCTTCATAACCCTTGTTCTGATTATTTACATAATCTGGCTACACAGGAGAGGTGAGTAACAATTTCATTACTTACGTTAGAGTGGTGAGGCAGGATCCGTCATGAAGCAAGACAAACTTTTTTACCCCTACCCAAAGAATTCTGATTTTTACCTTTTTCCCTTCCTTAGGCGCTGTAGAGAAACAAAGGTAAGAATTTTCTCACACGTGGAATGGTTTGAGATTATTCTTCAGATATGGTATCATCTTAAAATAAAATGAAAAAAACTGACGAAGTTCATTTCCTAAATATTTTTATGTTAGCGCCAAAATGGCTGCCGTGAACTTTGAGCTCTCGAGAATTTTACTTCGTTCTCTTTTTAAATAGTTTTCATTACCCGAGCATTTATTCAAGAATGCTTGGATTGACCTCAAGTCTATCTTGCCATATCATAATACTGTTTACCATGATTTTGGGCGAGATCATGGCCCTTCGATTGCTTATATACGCCGAAGTCTTGAATTTAACTTCAAATGTTTCGTCGAAGATTATGAATAATTTATTCTTATTAAAACTTACTTTTCGAGCGAGCTTATGACTAAGTTAATCAATTATCAGTGACTTTCCCTCCTAGAAGTTCTTAGGTTTTTATTTTGTAAATTCACATCAATGCTTGTTATCCTTACCTTAGCTTCATAATTTGTCATGCACATATGAACATACTTGTATGGTATGCGCGCAAAGTAAGTTCTTTATTCACTATTATTAGTATTACTATTAATATTCATTATTCTTGTGATCTTATTTTTCTTAATTGTAGGACTTATGAAGAAAAAAGAAGTGTTTACGACGTAAGTTACAGCTAAGGCATTAAGGTTGCATCGGTGCAAGGAGAAAGTTCGTGATATTACTTTTAATGTGCTACATTTACAAGACATTCAAAATTTTTGAACAAAGAGGAAAAGGATTTTACTAAAAACACAGAAGGAATGCATTTAAAATGGGTGGTAGATACCATGTGATAAATAACCCATAACCGGTTATGAACTCTGTCGTGGATGTTCTCGGTTGTTTTATTAGATTTATCTAAAGGTCTGCTTTCGGTGAAGATTTGCTTTTCAAATAAATCTTCAAATAATTCCATAAATCTCGATCAATCCGCTGACCATGATTCTTTTCAATGGTGGAGAGCATACTTTTTATTGATTTTAGTCATGACAAAGGAAGAAAATAGCATAAGTCCGATGCAAATGCGTGAGCTGTTGTTGCCTAGTATAGCCTGTTGTTGACTTCATTGTTACAAACCCATTTTCCAAACGGTTGAACGGGTACATTGATTTAATAGAAAGTGGTGACGCTACAAGAAATCGAACCAAGTCGGCGCCATTCAAGCACAGTCATGCAGCCTTCTCCGGAAGACATGGATCTCAAAGACCCCAAGAAAGATAATAGAAAAGTACAAAGTACAAGTCCAGGTCACGCGCCTCTTCATCCAGCAAACTGCTCATGGGAAGAAATCGAACCAAGTCAGCGCCATTCAAGTACCGTCATTCAGCCTTCTCCGGAAGACATGGATCTCAAAGACCCCAAGAAAGATAATAGAAAAGTACAAAGTACAAGTCCAGGTCACGCGCCTCTTCATCCAGCAAACCGCTCATGGGAAGAAATCGAACCAAGTCAGCGCCATTCGAGTGCAGTTATGCAGCCTTCTTCGGAAGACTTGGATCTCAAAGAACCCAAGAACGATAACAGAATAGTACAAAGTACAAGTCCAGGTCACGCGCCTCTTCATCCAGCAAACCGCTCATGGGAAGAAATCGAACCAAGTCAGTGCTATTCAAGCGCAGTTACGCAGCCTTCCTCTGAGTACATGGATCTCAAAGAACCCAGGAAAGATAATGGATTTGTACAAAGTACAAATCCAGGTTACGCGCCTCTTCATCCAGCAAAACACTCCTGGGAAGTTCCAAGACATAATGTTACAATCGAAAAAGTAATTGGCAAAGGTTCTTTTGGACAGGTTGCCAAGGGAACGGCAGTAGGACTTCAAGGGAGACCTGATACGACTACAGTGGCCATTAAGATGCTTAAAAGTGAGTCAAGTATTGATTTCAGAATATTTTTTTACCTTTTTTTTTTCCTTTTTTAGGTTTTTGTTATGCATATTATAAATATTTGCATTTAATTCTCCAGCTAACGCTGCTGAATCGGACAAGAGAGATTTGATGAAAGAACTTGAAACGATGAAGAAGCTCAAAAAACATCCTCACGTCATCAAACTTCTGGGATGTGTTACAGAATCTGGTATGTTTTGGTTGTGTAGGTTTTGTTTTACCATACGCATTTTCCTTGTAAATTTACCATCTAAGACTATCTCGTCAATATCATTTGCTTCAAGTTTTAGGAAAACGCTTTCTTTTGGTTTTCAGAGGAACCTCTGGTACTGATTGAATATGTTCCTTTTGGAGATCTGCTTGGTTACCTGAGAAAGAGCCGTGGATTAAATGACACTTATTACAAAGACCCGGATATTAAACCACAAACGAATCTGACGTCACAACAGTTGATGAAGTTTTCCTGGCAAATCGCCGATGGCATGAGTTACCTGTCCTCAAAATCTGTAAGTCACAAATACGAAAGGCATAATATAATTGTAAAAATTCCTTGTGGGGCCTCTGTCATGGTAAGCTTTTCCTTCATGCATACTATTTGATATCTTAAAAATACACCTCACAGGAGCAAACATATTCTTACTGTTTGGTTTCGGACTTTTTCTGTAGGGTGCACCCTCCAATTTTCAATGCTATCACCCATGTTTTTTTGTTATTATCATCATTTTTCTATTTTCGGTTGGCGATCGTCGTGCAGCCTTGCAGATGTACCTCACTCTCGACTTATTTTGGTCTCATTGACTCCTTTAAAGTTTTCAATTGCCAAAAGTTCACTGATTATCGAAAGAAAATTTTCTCCCTTTCTCTTGGAAACTGTATCAGTACTAGCACATTTAATTTATTATCACTTAGGCTTATAAGAAATACGCACGCTGTTGATTTCGCTAAATATGGCCTTTTTTCAGATCTGAACCTTTTTTCAGTTTTTTTCCTCTTTTAATCACTGATCTTCGCTTCCTTCACAATCCATTCCTTTAGATCATCCACCGAGACCTTGCAGCCCGTAATGTGTTAGTTGGAGAAAACGGAACATGTAAGGTAACAGACTTTGGAATGGCCAGAGATGTGCAACAGGAAAATATTTATGAACGAAAAACAAAGGTAATACAAAAATGGGGAGTACTCAGTTATAGAACATTCAGCATAATCACCTTACACAATAACTCTCGTGGCAGAGGTGACATTTTCATGGTTTCGATCATGGAATCTCTGGATTGGACCTGATGAGGAAATAACGGATACTTATAGAGTACTATTTCATCTGTAAATGTCGTTGATTTCTCGCTTACTATTTTTGTTCTGTTACCCAAATCTTTAGGGCCGTCTTCCAGTGAAGTGGACAGCTTATGAGGCGTTGCTCTATGGTGCATATACCACCAAAAGTGACGTGTAAGTATACCTGATCATAACTCTTAAAGATGGCGTCTATAAAACAAATGGTTCATGCTTAGTGTGCGTAAATGGAGGTAGGGATTGGTATGGATGTTTGTGGGAAGTTTGAAGAGCACAAGAAAAGCGTAAGAATAGGAGCGGCTGACAGCAATTCTTCGTTCGTGAGCGCTCCCCAGGCTTTCCAAGTGCATCCACAACTCGATATACGCACAGTTACAGGCATCGACCAATTGTTGTATGATACAACAGACACAATTTGTCCACGATATAATAATCGCGTGCTACCTGAAAACTGAAAATAATAATTACCGATCCGAATAAGAGTCCAAATGGCGCAAAGCCTCACTTGAAATCAGCAAGTTAGTTATCTTTTTCCAACCATTACCCGTATCGCGTTCGGGAATCGAAATATCGTTAACTCTAAAGCTAATTTCGTTGCCTCTAGAGTTAAATGTCCATTCAGTTTCCGAATCTCATGATATTTGGCATACTTACCTTTTCACTATATGCCTCAAATTCAATCTTTAAAACGATTAAGACCCGTGGTTAAACTGGAAGGGAAATTATAGACCTTGTACAGTGATGACTCAATAGTTACCAATAAGATGACAGAAGATAATAGGTTATAAATTTCCATTATGTAAATTTTAATACTAGAAATAAGGATTAAAAACTTTGTCAAACAAAATATTTCGTCTGCCTCATAAAATGTGTATGTTTTCAACCAGCCATTTTACTCATGTTTTCTTTGCCTCCCTGCAGATGGAGTTATGGAGTTGTTCTTTACGAGATTTTCACCATAGGTAACATTTGATGTTGTATATAGAAAACGAATACGAGGGTTTGATCGCGGTATCCAAATATTGAGAAACAAAGGAAAGCATGAGGCCGCTTCGACCGAGTGCCTTTATTTGTTTCGTGATGTTTGGATGCCACCATCAAAACCCGAAGCACGAGGTTTAGATTGCTTCTTAAACTGCCTACATTATTTACCACATAAAATCGTAACACTATTGTTACGTTCTTTTCATTGGTTGCATAATTTTGGAAATCATTATCAGCTATCATACATCTGTTTTCTGTTTGGGGTTTCTTTGGGTAATTTAAAGTGTATGCTTAGTTTATAGTAGTTTTGCTCATTTAGTTTATAGCTCCATGGTTAGTCGGAGCTTGATTATGGCAGAAAGTAATGCAGTTAGCCGTTTTCGTGTCCCAAAAAGCGGTGAAGAGGAAAGTAAACTGCTAAAGGAAAGTGTTCCTAAATCAATCACTATTGATCTAGATATGCGTTTTTATCAAGTATCTAGATTCATGCACGTGACGCAATTCTTTCCCCTCATTGGAAGATAACCTCATGGATAATTAATTAGTTTGAGAAAGAAATTTAAGAGATTTTGTGGATTTTTTTTGCCATACACTTCTTTGAATTGAGCAATTGTGTAACCGAAGTAATTGGGCTCATACTTTTATTTAAAATATCCATACGTCATCGTTACTAAACTTGAGCAAGGAAAATACATAAAAGGGAACTCACAATAGAGGAGAAGATTTTACGTGCATAGCTATACAGGCATTTAAAAAAAACAACAAGGCTGCCTCTAAAAAGTGGACATAAACGTTGATGCACAGGAGTTAATTTATCCACAAAACTTGACAAATTACTCGACATAAAATACGTAGTATTAAGCAACGATATAAATATCAACCACAAGTACACAATACAGCTAATAAAATTTACAAACACTCAGAGGTAATTAACACGCAAACGCAAAACACAAGGGAACTCCGGTACGGCAAAAAGTTTCGCGTTTAACAATGCATTTTCTTCAATTAGATAAACTTCCCATGCAAATTCATACTCCATCGAATGATATGGGTGGTGCTTTCAGTGATGGTCATTGTTTAAGACATTAACATGCCGATTGACTTGTTGATCTCTTTCAGGCGGTTCACCTTACCCAAGAATGGATGGAAAAAAAATTGCCAACTTACTTGGAGAGGGCTACAGAATGCATAAACCACAACACGTGGATAACGAATTGTAAGCTTCTATCAAGTCTTTCTCCTTCCTTACAACAGGAAATATTATATAAACTCTTTCACATCAACTGATGTTTGGTGTTCGCAAGATGAAATAATATCGTATTCCATATAAAAAATTCTAGGTATCAGATCATGATGAGATGCTGGCAAAATGACCCGGATGAAAGACCAGCTTTCACCGAATTAAAAAAACAGCTTAAAGACATGGAAAGTCTACACAAGGTGAAAATTATGGTGGATAATTTTCTTTTACGCTGGAGTATCTTTAAATTCATAGATTGTCATTCAGATGGCCTAACTTGATATTTCCTCATCTCTTCTAATTTGTGCGAAGTTTGAATTGCTTCTTCCTGTTGTTTCCTTGAAGCAAACAAAGTAAAGGTTATTATCGGTTATTATCGGTATGCGAGAAGCAAAATATAATGTTCCAACAACAGAAAAATCTTTATAGTCATTATATAAAAGATGATAAGACTACTGCAAAATTGCACTGAGATGCAAAAAAAAAATAGCGAATGATGACGTTCTGTAATTCTAAAGAATACTTGTACCTGACAGTTCATGTGGATAACTCGTGATATTACGTAAAGGGGGAGCACATTCAGTTTCATAATGTTATTGCTTTCTTTTTCTTTTTAGAGGCTGATCAACATGAGAATGTACGACAAGAGGTTGTACGTAAACGTCGAGGATTTGATAGTGTAGTTAAGTACACGTCCTCAGTGTTTGATTGGCGAACTGTTTGAACATTTTGCCGCAACAAGCTCTATGGAATGACCATCCTCGCTTGAAAACTCTTTTGCCGGGAAAACCAAAGTTTCCTTTTTTCTGGGGAAGCTGTCGAACATTTCTTTTTGCTTTTACTTGGACCGCCAATACTGTTGATACCGAAGGCAAAGACTCAGGCACTGAAAACTGAGCACAAGTCTCATTATGCGGTTTTTTCTAAGTTGTTCTTTTACTGTCTCTACTGTTTAAAAGGTGTACAATTTGGCCGAAGAGCGCGATAGTTTCGTACTTTCCAGATACGACTACTCAATCAGCTGAGCCGATGGATCGTAATTAATTTCCTTCTGAAGACTGACCATAGCCATATTTTTCGTCTCATCTTTGTACCGTAGGTTATCCACTAAATAAAAATATTGAAACACAACGACAACCTAAAGTGGGGCTCTGTCCTATCCCATTGCGCTTCAATACGGTTGTCAATTAGAGCAAATTCCGAAGTCTAAGGTGTTACTGACTGTGAGTTTTCAAAAGTCACGTTATTTGATGCAATTGACCTTTCGTCCCTTGAAGTTCTTTTTTCGAAACTGAATTACATCTGCATAAGTTAAAAATCTCTGCCATGTGTGGAACCCGAGTACTCCTTTGTCACCTTGTAATTTTTGTAAGTGAACGTCGCCTCGTTAGAAGGAATCTATCGAGTTGTGCCTGTTTGTTTTAAAATTTGCGCTTATTACGCGATATTAAGAAGGGGCCAGCAAGGTGATAATGCGATTCCTTATTTTTCACTTTCACGTCATACGGCAACTTTCACCTTTGCGCGTTGAAGTCTACCTTTGACTTCCTTCCTGACCCTTCTCTAGAAGTCCGAGTTTATACTTCTCTATGCTCTACAAGATAAGAAGCGTAGAAGCAGTCTCTTCAAGATGAAAGAGCATTTTGTGTTTGTTGCAGAAGAAGGGAAATATTTGCTTCGTTCATCAAGCCGTAACAGATAACACTCAAAAGAAAACCTCCTGCACCGTAAATAGTAAGCGGTTCGTAAATATTATTTCACGCGCATTGCAAAACTCGAAGGATGATTAACACATTAGTCGCTATTTGGCGCGAAAATATGCTCCTACATTTGTCCCTGGACACTACCTGTTCCTTGATGCTCACAATTTTCCTCGAGTTTCGCTTTCAGAAAACTGTTCGTAGCTTGAAACAGATAATGTCCGCGGACAAATATCCGTGCCTATTTTCGCGCCCAATAGAGGCTATTGTCTATATATTCCCCAAGTGACATTCTCCAGTTTCAAAAGCTTATGTCCAATACGATAATTCTGCGTTTAAAATTTCATTCAATGTGACAGAGAGTTTGGAGAAGAGGAGAAATATTTCTTTGTCTATAAAGTCGTACCAGAGAACGCTGAAAAATGCGGAACATCCCACACAGTAAACGTTAAGCTGATCGTAAACATTTTGTCCCTCGCGCGGCAAAAATATATTAACGATAGCAAATACAGCTCAAAAATGTTTTTTCTCGGAACAGATCGTGTCTGCGGGAAAATATCTGAACATATTTTCGTGCTAAATAGGAGCAACGGCACATATGTCATAAGGCGGCGCATAGGAACAAATCAGGGACTTGAACCCCTCGAAACATGTTTAAAACAGCATAGTTATAACTAAAAGCATGATTTCGATTGTAATTTAGTGTTAATATGCACGAGTAAATCTCACTCGCGTTTTAAAAGGCAACGAAGTTTCAAGAGCCCGTAGGGCGAGTGCGACTTTTAGTCTTTAAAAAATTACAAGTGCTTATTTACACCAAATTGCACGAGAATTGTTACTCGTTAATAGTTTACACGAAAAAGGCATCACAGATAGTCAAGACAGACGAAATTTTGACAGTCTTGTTACAACTTTGCACTCGTTTTACAGGAAAAATGCATTCGTTTTCGGCCAATCAGAAGCGCGTAATGTTTCTAAGTATATTGTTACATGAGTTATCAGGGTCGGTAACCAGGGACAGGTTTTACCATACTGTTTCTTTTGGACTGTTATTGATGTGAACCAGTTGAACAATTTCATACAATTTATTCTCGTGGAAGGCTCTGAAGGGTAACCAACATTCCCTTTATTTTAGTTGTTAGCTTTCAGTCGCTACAAACTTCGTAGCCATGTTACGGATGCTCTTACTCAGCCCCTCAATTCACACCTACTAGTGCAACATGTTTTTGTTGAGTGAGATATGTGACGGAGGAGGTCCGACATAAATTTTGGTTTCAGCTTATTCCACCAAAATGAAAACTGACTATGGGAATTTATAAAATGCCACCAATATGCCTCAACAGTCTTACTTTAAAAAAATTGTCGTCCCCATTCCTTTGCATGCATCAAATTTCTCGCTTGTTACATGCATACACACTCATTTTGCCGCTGTGTCACCTTAAAAGGGAGCATGCGCGAAAGCTGACTTTACCATCACCACATGCATTTGTTGTGTACTTGATCTTACATCACTGTCACCCAATCACAAAACAAGTTCTCTCAATCAAGTTCAAAACAAGTTGTCTTAATCCGTCATCATAATTAAACAATTGGTGTGCAGAAATCCCATCCCACTTATCGATAGCCTCGGCCGGGTATTTATCTCGACACTCCCTGGCGAAAAATCCTCTGAAGGGTTCGTTTAAATCAAGTAGAGAATCGCAAGAACGAAAACTTACACTCTGACTAAACAGGAGGGACTCCAAACATACTTTCTCAGCTTTTATTCTGTGGGCCAAAACCTTTAGCTCTGGTTTACTTCACTTCAAGCATCCATATTGTTCTTTATACATTTCTTAGGGTGCTCACAAGGACAACTTTTATAACAATCAAGGTCTTTTTTCAGCAGGTGATCATTTCCTTTCAGGGGTTGGTTTTTTTGGGGGAGAAATTTGATGCTAGTCACACTACTCTACAATTCGTTAACGCTATTTCTTGTGAACACAGTTTAGACTTTTTGCTACTACCGTGTCAACCTCAATTCAGGAATTAAGTTTGAGGAAAGCACGCCAGAAGCAGGACGTCTGAATCAAACTTAAACTAAGTTCGGCATGGTCTGCCTTGCTAAACGACTCTGGCGCGACAGCGATTCAAACGTCGTGGCTCTGCTCTACAAAACAAAATGTATAAATTAGGCTAATGTATCTGGGTGGGATTGGGTGTTCTTAACTGAGCCTTTGTTGAGTTTACAGGGAAAAGCGTGAACTAATTGTCGATTAGTGTCACCCCTTCTGGACAGAGATGTTTTTCTTAGCTTTTGCTTTTGGTTGAGTGTTTGTATTTCAGATTGGTAAATAGAGACAATACATTAAGATAATCCTATTGTCTTTGGCTGTATGGCTTTTTCCATCAGTTACTCCAACACGGGCTTTACAAGTAATATCTGAATTTAATACATCAGATATATTGTACTATCATAAACTATTGTCCAGTCACTGTAATGTTCACCTTTATGGCGCATATAGTTCAGATTTTTCAATTCTTACTCTATGAGGTTTCGTTTGAGTGGTCTGTCATGCCAAACCTAATAAAAATCCAATAAATCTTCTACCAACGTGAACGAATCATTTTTCTGCGGCCTACCTTGCATCCGTCAGTGGGTTCACAAACTCGTTAGCCACTTTAATCTCCGATGTCTTAACAAAATATAGTTCACAGTCGGGCTAAGCCACCGTTATTTGGTTTTTGGACACGAAAGTTGATTGATTCGGCAGTAAAAGTCCGTTTATAACTATCCAGAGAACAACCTTGGGATGACATGTACTGAGCACAAAAATATCCCGAAGAAATTTATTTCAAGGAAGTGAGACATTTGCTTCCCTTTTTTTCAAAATATAATTATTCAGGGCATCCTATTGTGTAATTCAAAGGCACTAGCACCGAAGCTTTAATTCTTATGTAAAATCCACCCCATCATCGTTTAAACGAAAGAGACAAACAGTCTGAAGTCTTTGCTATGTATTGCGCAAAAGTAAACATCTCGCTTGTATTTGATCACCTAAGCTTGTCATAAGGTAAAACATTTTAGATGATCTCCTCGATAGTTATAATATGAAATCAGCTGCCTTATCAACATTTCAATAGCAAGTCACCAGGCATTGATTATTCGTAATTCACCATGGAGTTACCAAAACTTTTACACTATGCCTGATTGCTCATTTGAAAGGGTTGCATCTTAACTAGTTCTTTTTTTTTTAAGTGAAGACTTGTACTACAAATGGGCCAAAAACTGACAACTGTAATTCAAAAATTATACATCGATGCATGTTTCCTCGATAGAAGTACAGATTACTTCGCAGAATCGCTACTTTAAGGATATTGCTCCGGTTTCCAAAATTCTATCTGGTCATGCAAATAGTGCGACAAAATTAATTTGCTGAAAAAGGTTAAATAAAACTTCCATCTTCGGACCGTCTTAGCCACTGGAATTCATGACCAAGCATGGCAGTGATTTCACCGGAAGAGCAGTCGTCTCCCACTGGCAAATAGGGTGGTGAGAATCGAAGGCGAGGTATTTGTCGGTGTGGGTAGGTTTACGGTAGACATTTGTCTCTAAATTACCCTGTACCCCTCTGGACACATTTAAATCAACCACCATATATGCCATAAAAAAGTCTCTAGCCAAAACTTTACTTAGGAGGGCTGACTGTCTACCATCTTCACACGATTCGAAGGCTAAGGAGAGGAAATATGTTTCCAATGTCCTAAAGGCAAACGGCTATACAAAAACTTTTCTCCGTAACTGCCAAAAACCAGTTACAAATAGTAACGCTCTTGATGAAAGGGAACCAGCGACTGGTTTTGCTGTTATTCCTTACATACAGGGTGTTACGGAACCCATCAAGAGAATTTTGAATAGCCACAACGTTAAAGTTGCTCAAAAATCTTTTCAGACTTTGGGGCATATTTCAGCCAAACCTAAGGATCCTGTCACGAAAGAACAACGAACCGACGCCATTTATTCTATTCCTTGCAATGACTGTGACAACGAATACATCGGACAGACCAAACGTCAGTTTGGTACACGGTTAAAAGAGCACCAAAAAGCGGTTTTCCTTTGCAAAAAGGAAAATTCAGCTTTATCGGTGCATACATGCCTAACTAACCATACAATTGGGTAGGATAATTCTAAAATTATCACCACTAATCGGCGTTACCACCAGCGCCTTTGTTTGGAGGCTTGGCATATTAACTCCGCCCACGCTCCTTTAAATCGTGACGATGGCGGTTTGCTTCCTGACGCCCATTTACACCTCGTCAGAAAAAAGGCCGCTAATAAGTGATCATAGAAAAGGACCTCTTGTTGCAACGTTTAGATCACCCCTGATGAGGGCACTAGACAGGAGTGTCGAAACGTTGGGTCTATGAATTGTAACTTCTTCGGTTACATTCATTAAATCTACAAACCAGAGTAGCATCAAACTATGTCTGATTGTCCACCTGGTTGCCGTGTGAACTTTAATGTAATGAAAAAAATACTTCCAAGTAAAACGTATCACATAAAAGGGTCTTGATATTAGCAGGCAAGTCAGGAATTTAAAGAAAGCCAAAAAACTTTTGAGTTTGTAAAACATGTTTCGACAGAAACTTCTGTCACCTTCAGTTAATTACTGTACAAAGCGTTGAAAGTTGAATTATATAGTAAGTAGAACAATGCTAATTAGGATGAATAGTGACAACAAGAAGAGAGGTAAAGCATGCAGGTGTGAGAATTAAAAAGATAGTTTTAGATTTACATGGTGTAATTGTTGATTCAAAGATGGTTGTTCTCTTTGAATATGAATAGCCTCTTTTATCTTAAGCTGAAAACCGGTAGAGGCGTGATCTAAAACATGGAAGCTGACGGGCTCCATTCACATGTGGTTTATAAGTTTGTATGTGCTGGCTTTAATGCCTGTCACGTCGGTGAAACCTGCCGGCACTTTTCCACACGTGTTAGAGAGCACTTATTCAGTGACAGAGCCTCTCACATTTTCAGGCATTAGAAAGATTTTCCGCACTGTCGCGCTTTGTGTTAAGCAGATAACTTTTCCTCGGAAAAAATTCTAATTAGCCACTAATGGGTGACAATGTGTTCTCGCGTTCAAAAGATCTTAAATTAAATCACGGGAATGATTCTTCAAATTTATCTCGTTAAAATAACAGATATGAATTTTGCGGTTTTCTAATAATTATCTAGAATACCCAGTTTATCAGTGAACAATACCCAAGGTCTCGGTAAGTGTTATTATCACTGCACTTATCTCGACCGTGATTTTTGCATATATCACAAGAGAATGTATGTATGTTCGAATAATGTTTGCTGAGCTAGAGCTGAGCTAAAGCTGTCACGCCATTTGCCAAATTGCTCTGTCCAAACATTTTCAGAGCGAGTGTGATCATGCTAACGGATCCATCGCGGCTAGCTAATCATGGCGATCTCCGGTCATCGCAGTTTTTTATATCCTTTTTTCAGGTAAATTATCAATACGTAACAAAATGATTTCGAGTTCAATTTGATGTAAATAAGCACTTATAAATCTATCAAAGACAATAAATTGCACTTGCCCCATGGACCCGTATAATTTTGTTGGCTTTGAAAAATTCTCTAGATGGCTGAGTTTCCTAATTTCCCCATGCTCAACAATCTAAGAAGCATTAAAGAACTGTCATCTGAGAGTTTGTTGGGACGGGAAAATCTTGTAATTGTTGATTCAAACAAATTACCTCTCGGGTTATGGTTTGAGTAGCAATAGCGTTTGCAAATGCAACATTATCCAATTTGGTACAAGCTAATACAAGCTCTATCTCACGTCTAAACCGACCATTTAGCTTGATTTTTAAATGCCTTTTTATTGACTCTGAACAATCAAATTGCTGAGCGAGTTAGAACTCTTTTTCAGAACCATAAGAGAAATAACTGCGAGCCCACCCGAGGGATGATTACTAGCTTTCAACGAAATCTTAAGCTATCGTATTTTGATTTACGTTACATTTTTTATTTCTAAAACCGAGGTTGTCCTATCTTCTCGACAAGTTTAAGCGAATAAGACACTGGCTTAGAACAAGCACACAATACATTACTTACTCAATACCCTCATTATGTTTTTCAAACAAAATATTTCCTTCTGAAATCTGCTACTTTTAATTTCATACGCCGATAATAAATATATCGTCACAAAGGGACTGATTTGCATATGTTACAGACGTTTTAAGACAAACATTGGTTCCACTGAAGATTAAACAACAGTCTTATTATTGTACGCCCTCAAGGCTGAATAAGTCTGCTGTACCAGGAAACTATTGTGCAATGCGACTTATCAGGATCTTCAACGTATTCGGAATGAAGCTTGGAGTGTTTATGTTTCTTCTTGGAGGTAAGCAATTTTTTCATGATAACTTCTTCTTGTTAATGAATTTTAAACAAATCAGTTTGTGACTCGAGATGTCCATCGCATGATCATTGTAATGAAGGCGAAGTTTGAATATGCTATCACGCGATAAAAATTAACTTTGAGCTGAGATCAAACTGCCTTAGTGCAAATCCACTGCACGTTCATCACCCATCAGCAATACAGGCTCATCTTTTAATTAGTTAATTAGCTAAATCGTACCTCGGACAAACAAATTATTGAAAGCTGCGCCACATTGTATTTTCCCCTGTGTACGCCTTTGAGTTTCATTCAAGGCTCACTGAAATCGTCATTAACTCGAAAGTGGAACGAAGGGCCTTCTAGGAAGCCAACTTCTGTTAAACAAGTAGATATTTATTTACCAAAAGGTTGCTTACGACTGACTGGAACATGATCGAAAAGTGAGTGTCATGCGGCTTACATAATGATAGGGTGCCACAGCAGAAGAGGAGCTTATCAGTGAATTAGCGAAATTATTTTCCATGGACAGTTCGAAAACGCGAAAATTCGACCATTTTGACAACAGTAACACAATGTTTGGCTCTCCCCTCTCTCTCGTAACTACTGAACAATTTCCTTATTTACTCGAATAAGCACCGCAGGCGGTGCATGTCTGGGCAGTTTTAAGTGGCTGACTCCTCAATTTATTCGTCTTTCTTTTATACTTAGCTCCCGCTTGTTTTCTTGTCAAAGTCTCTATTTCCTCGAGCTTCCGTAACAAGCTCGAGAACCTTTGTAGAAAGTACAGAAGAATACTTGAATGGAAGGAAACGGGCTTCAAAGTCTTTAAATCGACAAAGCTGTCTCAAACGACAGATATGGAAATATGTTGACGCGTGATCTCTGTCGTGTGATAAGATTAATGACAAAAGGAAGGTAGATAAATTTCGCAATGATATACTGTATTCACAAAGGGAAACGTGAAGCATCTGTTGGGTGATTCATGCTAACCAGTGAGTATCATTTAGCACTAACACAAGTCGACTTTGAGGGCATACGCGTGACCCAACACTGGAGGACCGAAAACGAGAATTGGCGATATTTTCAATAACAATTTTAGTCCAGTGTTTAGGTACCGGTTTCGCATTCGTGTGACAAAAAATAAGGAAAGGCTACGACCCAGCGCAAAAATTTGGACATAAAAATAGTTAGTCGAAAATCCGCTCAAAATAATTTCTGTGATCTAACAACAACTCTATTAATCAGTAGCATTTGCGAATACAACTACCTCCTACCCCTCTCGCCTACTTAAAGTTCGTCCTCCACCCCTCCCTCAGTAACAACAGTATGCCTCCCACCCTCCCTGAGTACTGATAGACTGCATCCCACCCTCCCTAAATACTAATGGTCTACCTCTTTCCCCCCCTCCCCCGCAATAAAATGGTCCAAACAAATGGTCCCAAAAAAATAGTCCAAATAATAGTCCAATAGTCCGGGGGTCCAATGGTCCAGTCTATATCTTATCCTATGCCGGGAAACATGAGCCTTTCAAGCTAGCCACTCTTAATTATTATTATACTACTTTTGTTATCATTATTATTATTATTGTTAATATTACTACTTGTTACCAAATTGTGCTATAGCAGTAGCCAAATGTAGTCCTAAGCTGTCTTTTTTAATGATTGTCTTCATGCTGATTTTCGCGTATCTATTTAGCTGTCATATGGCTATATGTTACACATATAGCCATGTTTTAGGGTTTTAAAGGTTTCATTTTATTTTACCTTTTTAAGCAATTTTATTCTTTCTTTGAGTTTATTTCGCGAACCATCGTGGCTATATTTTACAAATATTTAGCAGCTCATTTATCATGTTTTGAGATGCACAGATTTCATTTGATTTGACCTTACTTTTCGTCGCGCACCTTGTGTGCGGTGCGCTCCTGAGGCATAAATCTATTGCGTCAGCCATGCGCCTGAAGTCTTGAGGGTCGTGGGTGACTGATCACAACTTGAGTAGTCATCAGTTTACTGAAAGAACAAAAGCATACTGTAAATCATGGACTCGACTAGACTGGACTGAACTAAATTAGTAAAACGAAGATTAGTAAAATACGAGGACTGGTAAAACACGGATGAGCATAGCTCGGATTAGTAAAACACAGACCAGTCAGACGCGACGAAAACATTTGTCCTTATGTAAATGATCATTCTATCACCAAAGAACGATATCAATTAAATGTCCTATATTAAAAAAAAAACCAGCAGAATTTCATCCTTCGTATGTGATTACGTTCTCCTAGGATCAGAATCATTCATGATTACTTTCCTAGAGAGGAGCAAGTTCATTTTATCAACATTTTTAACAGAAACACTATTAAAAGTTTTACGAGTGCATGTGCAACTGAAATAAATAACATTAGATCCATTCAGGTCATCTTCTTACTAAAAAACATTACGTGTAATGAAAACAAATTTTATAAGAGATGCATCAAATATTTAGCTTCTAAAATGTGGACGGATAGGCAAAACTACGTTTCTTTCCCTATTTCTGTTTTCAATATATTTTTTCATTGTTTGTCTTAATATCTGGTCACTTTAGATGTGGATCGAGACGTTTCGACTGCAAACTGCTAGTCTTCCTCGCGCTATGAGATCGATTAAGTACGGGTTATATTTATTTACATGCTGTTTTTCTCAGCTGTGATTGGATGGAATTCCATGGTGCATCCGCTGGTAAGTTAACCCATGTAGGCATTTGAAGACCATGGTGGCCTTTTGTATGTTCCACTGGCGGTCAGGGTTTTCCATTCCTAACAATTGGCCAGTGTCAGCGTTTTAAGTGAGAACGTCAGAGCGCGAGCTACTCTATTCACAATTTTTGCAGCTTTTCTTGTAAAGTTACACGTGAGGCTGTATTTAAGCTTGATTTGTAAGATGAAAGGTCGCCTGGGGAACCAGGTGTCTAACACATTTCATGGCCCCGATTCCAGAAGCCATCTTTTTGGTTAGTTTTTCGATGTGGCAATACCGGCTGAGGTTGTCTTCTATTGTTACACGAAGTGATATGGAGATAAAACCTGTTCCACCCGAGCACTAACCATTGGGAAGTAAGTAAGAACACTTAGCATTTGGCCAGATCCTATTAGCATAAATTCGGTTTCATTTATAGATAAAGTAAGTTTGTTTGCGTTTAACCAAGTATGTAATTCAACAGGTCTTCACTAAAACATGATTCAATGTTGCCCCCGTCATAATCTGCATATGCGAGATGCATGTCATCGGCGTACATCCTCCGTTCACAGTTTGAGAAATAATTTGGAAGCTCATTTATAAGTATAATAAGAATAACAGTAAAACGAGGATAGTTCCCTGAGGGACACCGCTAGTTAGTACACGCTGTCATATAAGGACCCACTAACTGAGCACTGTTGTGTACAGTTCTCCAAATACGACTGAAACCATTTTAATAAATTCCCAGATATACCATAAAGGTCAAGCTTACATAGAGAAATTTTGTGGTCGACCGTATCGAAAGCTTTCTCTAGATCTAGAAAAATAACCCGGTTGACCCTACCAACGTCTATATTATCTGCCCTGGAGTCACTTGCCTCAAGCAAAGCTGTAACACTTAAGTGAATAGCACAAAATCCCGACTGATGTTTGCATAGTATATCGTGCTCCTCTTAATAGGCATATAATAGTTCGTAAACTATTCTCTCCAATACCTTGACCACAACTGACATAACCGAGATAAGACGGTAATTTTTTACGTTGTCTCGATCACCTTCCTTGAAAAGAGGTGTGACTGTAGCAGATTCTCAGTCTCCTGGGAGTTTACTCTGTCTGATAGTTTAATTTAAAGTATCGCGAGTGAGGACGGCGTACTCACGAGAAAGTCTCGCAGATATTCCGTCTAAGCTAGTTACCTTAGATGTGTTTAGCTTGTTCATCAGTGAAAAGACTTTGTTTCCATTGGTTGCAAGGAGATGAAATCGTGTATCTGTGCATGTGAGATATCTTGCTTAGTCTCAGCCATCCGAGTAAATCTCACGGGTAAGTTTTGGACCAGTGGTGGAAAAGTGGTTATTAAACCCATTTTATATCTCCCCCGGATTAGTTATCGTCAATTTATTCACTTTTAAACGTGACGTAACTGGAGTTTTCCCAGATTTCCGGGAAATTAACTCATTGATTGTTTGCTAAGTCTTTCGAGAAGCACCCGTGTGCTCTGTAAAGCTTTTTTGATAGTATGCTGATTTGACTTATCGTATTTATATTTTAGTTACATTCCGCTGTCATTCGTATAACACCCAATCATGGGAAGATTTTTGAGTTAATGGCTTTAATTTTTAAGAAATCTCGTTTATACTTTGAACCTTTTATTCCTAATGTGATTCACGGAGAACCACGCAAGCGAACGCGCTTTGTACTCAATGGAGCGGATCTGATAGCTGTTAGCTTGGATAATGCATAAACGTTCTCTCTAGATTGAGATAAGATGTCATTTAGAAAGCTTTGTGTGTCAAATTTCCGAAAATTTCTTTAAGTTACTGTAATATCTCCATTAGACATCTCGTTCAGGGCTAGTTTTCTGCAAGCAAAACCATAATTTGAGTACTGATCCCGGTGTGACAAATTCGAAATCTTATCCGTAAAATTGGCATAAATTAGATCGATTAAAGTTGCTGAGGTAGGTCTAATCCTTGTCGGTTCTGACATGAGTCGCTGGAGTCCATAAACATCAGAAATACTCATCAGTTTGAGAGCGTTGTTGTCAAATCGGGTAGCATGGGTAGAAGTCATTTTAAAGTTTAAATCTTCCATTACGAAATACACTACATTTTCACCTACAAGTTTCCCGATTACAGATACGAAAGGCGAAAAGATACCAGTAGGAGCGTTTGGTGGTCTATTCCACGTGACAACTACAACCGGTTTTGATCTGGGCCTTCCAGACGCTCCAATTTCCAAGCACAGGTTTCTCAGGGCATGCAAATAAATGTTATGTGAATGATAACATTTATAGAGTTTGTGGCATAAAAAACCGTGATTCTGTCACCACGAATTATCTCGTATCCAGGGACGTGGACTTCATTACCAAATGCATTTTCGAGTTTGGTCTCGTTTATTGACAAAATATCCATATATATCACTAGAAGCTAAGAGTATCCTATGCTAATTTCAGACCGCGCCGAGGAGGTAGACTTTGGGTGAAGTCTGCCCCTTCCCCCCCCCCCCCCCCCCCCATAATTTGGTACCCAAGAACTTCTATTTCTGTATATTCTGTATTTATTTAATTAATTTAAATAAATAATATATACATAATTTAAATCTAGATGTGCTTGAAAACTTAAAAAACTGTTTGTTCTTTCAGGTATTTTGGTGTCTCTCACTAAAGCAGCAAGTGTTACTGGTAAGTGCTATAGTGCATCAACTCCGGCATTATCATAATGATTTGCCCGAAAGATGAGTAAACTTTTTACCGTTTGGTCTCATCGTCAGGATGAGGGTAGACCTGAGAAGAAATTTTGTCGTTATCAGAGACTGCGTTTCGAAAACCTCGACGGTGGTCACCATCAGAGTCGCATAATTTTTTGTCTTTCAAGTGTTGGTAGTCCGTGCGTGCAAAATAATTGATCATGTTTGCCGTTAGCCGTATATCCTTGGCTGTACAGAGCCAATAATATCACGGCAAAAGTGACCTATCAGTTTAGGTTTACCAGCTCCTGGCCATTGTGATAAAAAAATTATCACCGGGTCAAATTTAGCCAAGAAATTAAGAAGTTGGACAGGAGAGTAATTTCAGTTATTTAAGACAGTTGTATAAAGGGCGGACAACGCTGTCAAACGGATAAATCGCTATCTGGCGGATAAGTGATAGAAAACCTATAGCGTAGTCCACCGAATAGAGTTTCATCCAGTGGATATCTCATCAAACCTCTGAACAACCGGGACCTGATGTATTGCTCGCATATAACCATCGAAGAGGTAGTTGTGATTTACCTTCGAGATTAATATCCCAAGATTCATCGTAAATTTTTATACTTTCCGTACCTATAATGGCAAGCTGTATTGATCACTTTTTAAACTTCACGCGTTAAATGCCCCATTTTTTAATCCAATTTACATTATTATACTTGGTTACAGGCAATTACATTTATTAAAAAAGAGAGTAAAAAGTCTATAAGTTGTCTTCGTTGGATTTTCCTTATTCCTAAGTGAGTTTTTAAATCACATAAAAAGCTCCCTCACTTTGCAAATTGAATTTGGGTACACTCTTAACCAAATTCGTCCCTTTTCAATCTAATTTCAGCGAATTTATGCAGCATTTATTCTTCGAATGGTCCTAAACAGTTCCTTATTACTAACCCATTAACTAAAGCTTTGAAATTCTAATTACCATCTCTTTGATGGTTTGTGAGTAACCCATACTTCTCTTTAGATAGCCCAATGAACAAACGACTTGTGTTTTCATCAAGCATCAGCAAAAAAAAAATTAGCAATGGATTATTACCGCGCAGGATTTCCCTGCTGTTGTGCACGAACAGATTTCTTTGTAGAGTAGCCGTGTTACCCTTGTTGGGTTTACATGCAAGTGGTTTGACCTCTTTCACATACAATATATATTCACATCGTCGCCTTCAGAACGAGGGTCATCGAGCAGTGTTCTTATTCAAACCATTGCCGAGAAAATGGGTAGACATATTTTTCGGAAGTTACGCGGTCTTTGTATTGGAGAACGTTCTTTCTGATTGCCGGAGTGAAACCAGCAAAAGATGCAAGTGAGATCTAAACATTGAACTTTCATCAAAAACAATGTTGAAATAGAGTCGTAACTCGAGGTTGGTCGACCATGTGCTTTGTCCGTCTTCCAGTTCGTGGTTTTCCATTTTTTTGGGTTCAGGGGACTCCACGGCTCTGGTAATGGTTTGGTTGCGTGAATTATGGTTATTCAGTAGTTTTTTGGCTGGACTGCTATCTACACCTCGTGTTGAAGCATTTACCATGTTTAGTAAGACGAGGTATTTTCTCATCCGGAGTTAATGGGTTTGCTTTACTTACGCATCGCTATCGTTACACAGATTCCACTATGCCACTAACCCTGAGTTGCTTACTGAGATGGTTATGAGCTGGATGCCTCAGGTCTTGATGAACCTCCAAATTTCGCTGAACACTTACTACAGGCCATTTTTACCGACTACTTGCTTCAGTGTTCCATAGCAAACTTAGCTTCCGATGACTCTTGATAACGTAGAATTGATAAGCTGAACTAGCTTTACTTTTTAACTCAAAGTTTGCCATGTAAGAACAGGAGCAAGATAAGATTTGATGTTAGGCCATCATTTCTGTATAATTTACCTAAGTTTCGTAACTTTGGGTCTTCGCTGGCGCTGGGCTTAAATTCCTCTAGCTCTAGGTCGTTTCTAGGGATGTCAACACCTCTAAGAGCGCCTGTAAGGAATATTTCTTAATCATTGAGGGTTGAGGTTCAGGTCCAAAGGAGGGACAGTATCTCTCCCATGTTAGCTAAACATTTCCTATCTCAATGGCCACACGTCTTATATCAATTTTGTTATGAGTGCCACTGTGACACACCAGTGGCTTTCTTTTTCAGGGGAATACGGTGCCTTGATCGAAATTTTCTGCCCAAAATACACTGAGGCTTGATTCACGACAGCGTTTAAAGATCAGGGGTATTCGGTTGTCGTATTTTCCATCAATGCAACACTATGAATCCAGTGGACTTTGTGAAGATTTTCCATTGCCTATTTCGGCCGTTTTTTAAGTTCTCTCATAGAAACTACCAGAAGAGGTTAAAAAAGTGGTTGTTGAACGTGAGGAGTGGCGAGCTTATAGCGGAGATGGTGTCACAGACAGAGTTTTGGCGAGAAGTTCTTAAAGGCAGTCAATTTTTCATACTCATACCGCTGCACTTTGTTCAGCGCTTTTATAATTATGGAAATGCTGCACTATATACTCCCAGCGACAGAAATTTAACTGACTCAGCATTTATTACAGTCCATGTATTAACAAGTCGCTGAAATTCACTTTTGGCTTTGTGTTAACTTTAGTCTGTGGTGGTGCGTGCTCAACGACTTCCAGGGGTAACTGCTACAACTGTTGTTAGATACAACATTTCGCCAGAGGGAATTTCAGAAGCTTTCCGAATACATATTGACAGCATCAACGGTTATTAACGCATTGCAATTTATTGTAATGAGATCCATTTTCTAAAAAAACATAGTAGGGGGGTCATTTACTTTTCTGCGAAAGAAAAGTTCATTTTGCATTCTAGCTATAATATATGACTCATTACCTTCGCCATAAATTATCGCTGAGGGCTGCAAGCAGGGATTTTATATCGTTATTCTATTAGAAGAGGACAACTCTGCCCTTATTGTTCCGTTACTCTTTCATTGCCCTTCAATACCTATACTAATAAATTAACTAATGGGTTCCTTCCTTACTTAGATCAGAAGAAAATAGTGTCCTATTATCATGATTGTCTCTTGCATAGATTTATGGTTCACAATTTATTGGTTGGTTCTATTCATGCAGAGAATTGGCTAAACGTTTATGAAGTTCAACTACTTAGAATATTCTCTACGTATTTGTTGTCAACAGTCCGTTTGGCGAGTTCCGCCAGTTCGCCATCCTCTGGTCGTGTTGAGGTACGATACAAAGGTATATGGGGAACCATTTGTGACTACTCTTGGGACTTACAGGACGCTAATGTAGTTTGTCGCCAGCTTGGATACGATGGAGCTTTATCTGCACCAAGAAGAGCAATATTTGGACGAGGGGCAGGACAAATATGGCTGAGTCATGTGCAATGTGTAGGAAATGAGGAATCGATATCACAGTGCCGTCACATGGGATGGGGAGTTCACTACTGCCAGCATAGTTATGACGCTAGTGTAGTTTGCCGACCCGCAGGTAAAGTGATGCATGTACACGGAAGCATAAAAATCTCAATCAAATTAGAGAAACCTCATTTATTCCCCTCACTTTTGAATTGCTCCGTCCATATCAAGGAAATGACGCTTTTCGCAATCAACCAACGTGAAAAAAATTCAGTGCAACTAATAGTTATAGGAAAGCACAATAATCACTTGTCTTCGTTCCCTTTCTTTCACCAAGATTCCCCCCCCTCCCTCTAGATCTCTCTCCACGTACAGTTTTCTTTCAATGATTGTGCAACACTAAATGATCGTAGGGGAGTATCTAGGCAAACCGCCCTATATTTTGAATTTGATTTTTGCTGAACATTTTCTGATATTGGCCATATGAATGTTATGTGTCGACTGGCTTTATCATGGATTTTAGCAAACTTGTTTTCCCACACAAACAGTTCGTCTGGTAAGTCGTGGCCCTTCGCTATATTCTGGTCGTGTTGAAGTGCTATACAATGGTACATGGGGAACAATTTGCGACGACTCATGGGATTTACAGGACGCTGAGGTAGTTTGCCATCAGCTTGGATACGAGGGAGCTTTATCAGCATCTGGTGATTCCGCATTTGGATATGGACCTGGCCAGATATGGCTGGATGACGTAAATTGTGTAGGAAATGAGATTTTGATATTGCAATGTTCCCACAGAGGATGGGGAGTTCACAACTGTGGACAGAATGATGACGCTGGTGTTGTGTGCCGACCCGCAGGTACGTAAACATTAGATTATCAATGGTTGTCATAGACATAAACGAAATGCGGCAATTTGTAAAGGAAATCACATGATTTCGAGTGCAATTTGGAATAAATTAGAACATCTCTCCAAAGGGGTAACATGTGATAGTGTAGTCTGATCGTCCGAGTAAATGTAGTCTTGAGAAGGACTGTTGTCGGTAATGGTGACTGACGTTTCAGCAACGAGAGCGGAAGTCATCATCAGAGTCAAGAGAATGTTCTAAGACCGGTAATCGGTCATGATTGGTCTGTTTCGATCCTTTGGTAAAGTTACTGCCACGCCTCCTACATCGGAGAGATTGGCAGAAACCTCACAACAAGAATGATTGAACATAAGCGGGCGACGAGGAAAGGTGATGTCAACGATCACGTTTCTGAACATCATCGACTTAAGAAACGCGCTATTGACTGAGACTCTGCGCAATGCCTAGCCTACAGCACCAACCAACTTCAACTACTGACTCTGGAAACCTGGTTTACTAACTTAGAACAGACTCCTCTCACCAGGTGTCAACAACTACCAGCACCATACAAACGAGTTATTCACGACACGGACATTACAAATGAACAGAACGACCCACCTAACTCACTAACTAAATTGCACAAGCAATTAGGACGAATGCAGTTTCTTGTCTATGAAAAAATGCTTGTGTTCATTTACCCCAAGTTGCAAGAGATAGATCAAATGATTATTTGTTAATAATATATGTGGAAAACAACGACTCTGTATTCGTCTTTCGTCGTGTCTATTTCGTGTCATGGCTCGCTGGTTCCGTTTACATTAAGGTTATTGTTTGAAAACGACACCTTGTTTTTCAATGAATGATGATATTACTCGTTAAAAACTTGTTTATTCTAAGAACTCATCTTATCAATGTTTGTAGTCGATTCTAATTAAGACGAATTCGATCAAAAGTTTGAAGCTTTTCTAGAGATATATCAGAAATACCATCCGCCTCATATGATGTAGCTAGATGTGGCTTTTCAGGAACAGCTGTGTTTCCCATGTTGAAAGTGACTTGGCAATGGTAGAAATAGTTTATGTTTATGAAACACTGACGTTACTCATTCTGGCCAGATAAATAACTTGTCATATGAAACCCGAAAGCTGTTTGGTTGAAGTTGTGACTGAGGCTCGAGCTAGCGGAATGCTGATTTTTCGTGGCTGATAGCGTGAGAGAACTGCTGTTGTGCTCTTTGATATTCTTCCTTTAAACCATCAAGTAACTATTCTTTTCTGTGGCCGGTTATTTTTACGATTGACCTTCGCTTTAGGCCTGTTGTCTTCAACTTAAACAGATTTCCTGGCGCTTTAGTTAGATAAGGATTTCACTGAATCTTCCAGGGTTGTTCCTCTAATGACCAACTTCATCACGTCCTTAATTTTCTTCACTCCCATCGGCTGCCGCTTACAATAATCTTGCAAGGACGAAACTGGCTCACAAGACAGATAAAGTGGACCAGTTTTACGCACTTTGAGAGGACAACGCCATAGAAAATCTTTGAAGATTGTAACGGGACTTCCTTCTTCTCCAGTTGCAAACATTTTTGGAAGAACGCCTTTGAGTTTTGCGAACAGTCCTGACTAGTGTGTTTTTCTCGGGTTCCTTATGGATTCAACGAACTCTGTTTTGTTTTCATCCAATCCAAATGAAAAATCTCGAACTGTCAATACCAATACCAAAATGCTGGGTCAGGAGCCCCAAAACTGTGAGGACAAGTACTTCAAGACTTCCCTTTCCGACTTCTTTTTTCCTTACGGCTCATTTTCCTGTTAGTTTGGTTTAGTTAGTTATTTGTTTCAGCATGGTTTAGTATTTCGTTTATATTTCGAATGAAGTGACTGTATGAACTCGAATTCCGAAGTTATTTAGGTTTAAGCTGTCCGTGATGAGTTTCCTAAATGTGACAGTGTCGGCTAACTTCCATAAATTGACGTATTTAGTTTGTCTACTGGCATACCCACTCATATATATCAATGATGAATATGTAAACAGGGTCTTTTCCTAGCGAACATGCTTTGACCTTTTAAACTCGAGCTCTTTGTCACGAATAATCGAGCTTTTGCATTCTTTCTCTATTAGGTATAGGTAAGTAGTAGTAACATTACACAAGGGACAGGACGCTCGAAATGTTCCCAGTCTCTCTTACAAACGGTTGTGTAAAACTCCTCGAGTACTTTGTACAAGGCCTCTGTTTGGTGTTTTTCAATACTTTGGTCATAGTATTTTGCACTTTGTTGGGTGTTCTTGTTCCTTGCTTCTCCTTCTTTTTACGATATTTACAAGAAGCTTGATGGGAACTTATCGTGATTGTCAAATTTTTTTTTTTCTAGGTAAATTTTGTAATGAACGATTCTAAAATAAAAAGAAATTGGTGTTGTTTTTAGAAGTACAGTGATATGACATCGATTGTTCATAGTCTGAGACAAGTGATGATGGAAAAGTGATTTATGTCAAAATTTAAGTTAGTTCTCAGGTCTAAAGGGCTTTTTAAGGGCACGGTTTCTAATTTGCTCATTACCTCATCAGAACTATGTGGAAAGACAAATTAGGATTACTCTTTTATTAAGCCTTTTTAAATGCTCCCTTCTATTTACCACATAAATCTATGACTGCGTTCTTTTTCCACTAACACAGCTGTTCGTTTGGTGAACCCTTTTAATTACCCGTCTTCTGGTCGTGTTGAGGTGCAACACAGTGGCACATGGGGAACTATTTGTCGCGACTCATGGGACGTGAGGGAAGCTGAAGTAGTATGCCGCCAACTTGGATTCGATGGCACTTTAACAGCGTTCACATGGGCACGGGCATCATTTGGAAAAGGAGTAGGCCAGATATGGTTGGATGATTTGCAATGCCAAGGAAATGAGACATCAATATCAGAATGCTCTCACTTAGGATGGGGAGTTCACGACTGTAATCACTATGATGACGTTGGTGTAGTTTGCCGACCTGCAGGTAAGGCGTCAATACACCTAAACAATAAATCATTCAAAGTAAATATACACTTTAGCTGTAATTGAAAGTTCACTTAAAAGAGCGTTTTATGGGGTTCCCCATTTGCTTATTGGTAACTGGTTAATAATTAATTCCACAATTAACAGTTATTCGGGTGTTGGCTATTACGATTATTTTTCTGATTTTGACTGTCTTGTCCAATTTCCGCAATGTTGTATTTTTTCTCAAGCGTAGTGAAACAAGATTACCCGCCTCTATTTCTTGACAACGAGGTCGTCAAAGACGTTGAATCTCACACTCACTTATGACTAACTTTGCAGAGTAATATGTCGTGGAGAAATCGTATAGTTAAGATGTATAATAATATACATGAAAAAATTACTCGGTTCTGATTGGTTAAGATCAATGCAGTTTTCAAGTAATTCAGTGCAGAAGAGGGTTAATTCAGTGCAAATAAAGTAATAAATCAGACATTCTGATTGGTCAATAATCAAAGAAACTCATAAACAGCCAATCAAATGCGAGCCTTGGATGTCGCAACAAAATTTGCGAGCGAAACAATGGCCGGCGTTTTAGGTAGGTTTTCTTTCGCCACCGCGGCCGAAAAACAGCGCAAACAACGAAAATACTGTTAAAAGCACTGGTTTTTTGTTGTCGGTTTGGAAAAAGTAGTGTTTAGAGAAGGGAATTGTTAAGGAAATCGAAAATTACGAACCGACCCAGCTTAACACTTTGCTCGAGCGATCCAATGCCGAAATTAAAAACAAACATGGTTAAACCTCGGAAACGACGATTCCATTTCATCGAAAGTGATTCGGACACAGACTGAAAAATTCCTTGAACTATTTAGCCGGACTTTGAACTTTTTTGCGCCTTAAGGACGTGGAGATATCATTACATATTATTGTTTTGATCGTACGCGGTTGTTTTGACCGAATGCACGGTTTGAATAGATTATTTTTGCACTTGATGCACGCGCTTTGCTTATGCTTAATTACGATAGGTCATCTCGTATTTTTTCATGTATGTTATTAACACGTAATCACATGATTTTTCTCGTGCAATTTGGAATAAATAAGCACTTATTAATTTTTTTTAAAGACCACGAATTGCACTCGCCCTATGGGCTCGTACAATTTTGTTAGTCTTACTTCTTACTTCTAAACGATTAAATATGCTGAAATGTGTTAAATACAAAGTTGGTAGATCCACTTTAACATGCTTGTCCTAACCTGATTAGACCACTCATGGAAGTGGGGATGTTATCTGGAACAACTGTCATAATTGTGATTTAGCTTTACTGGATAACGTTCAATACGAAGCCGCAAGGGTGGTAACAAAAGCCATTAAAGGAACTAGCTCCGCGAGGTTACATGATGAACTCGCTTGAGAGCCTATTAGTATCAGGAGAGAACTACATAAATTAAGTCAATTTTACAAAATAGTCAAGAATCTTGCTTCACGTTATTTAACTGAAATATTGCCCAAACTATCAAGTGAACGTACTCGCTTTCGTCTCAGATCGAGAGAAAACTTCACTCAACTCCGTTGTAGAACTTCTACGTTTCAAAAGTCTTTTCTTCCATCAGCAATCACTGACTGAAATTCTCTGGACCTAGATGTCCGAAACTCAGTATCTCTTCCCACTTTTAAAGCGAAAACTCGGTCAATTCTCTTTCTGCATACTTTCAATAGGTTATATGATTGTTCTTTTACAAGGCGTGCATCTGTTGATTACACCCCCCCCTCCTTAGACTTGGGTTTTCTTATTTAACGGAATGTCTCTTCAAAATTAATAGTTGTATGTCGCCTATTTGCGGGGGCAGTTTTGACTCTGAATCGGTGAACACTTTTTCTTGTATTGCCCAAGGTATGCTGCTCGTTGTGATATCCTCCTTACCTCTGCTGCTAGGTGAAACATGGTCATTGAGTAGTGATGCTAGGAAACTAAATGTTTTTTGTATGGTGTTGAGTCTGTAAATTACGACGTTAACTGTGCTTTTTTTCGCGAAGTACAAAGTTTTATAATTAACATTAATAGCTTTTCTGTGGCCATTGTTTGATTGTTTAAATAATATATTAATAGCATAGTAAGTTTAACTCTTTGTTATTGCAACTTTTGTGTGTTGTTTAGGTGTCTGTTTGAGAGTGAGCCTGAATGAATTGATTATATATTTGTAATACTGTAATCCCCCTCGTTAACCCTAAGTGCTTTTGGGGAAAACAATGGTAAATATGTTTAAATTAAAAAAAAAAAAGTTTCCGCTAGCGGTTGTGATTAGCTTGTCCAAAGACCTCCTACCGGACTAACACTTAAGTTCTTGTTTTGACTTTAGCACTCAAAGATTAATTGGTAGATCAGCAGCATAAGGTTCGTTGTTGTTCAATAGTAAGATCCTGATGAAAGAATTTGGCTTAAAGCTTTAACGCGTAGCGCCGAGCTGCCTATAAACAGACTCGTGTCCAACGACTCCGAATTTAATAATTGTTTCATTGTATCTCATCAAATTTTGAACGTGTTAACATCTGGAGCTTTTTCAGCCTCGCAACAGGTGGTGCATTGCATTTCCATATGAAGTGACTCGGAGTATGAGCTTATAACCGAAGTTAAGAGAACCAATCAGAACACCAGGAATGCAATATTCGTTATTGAAAATTTAATAAATGTATATTAAAGTGTTTACTGCATAGTTGGTATCAAGCGTATCGGAGTAGGAGTGAGGTTAAAGTTCTACAGTGTCGGAGTTAGTTGGAGATTTAATAAAGAGAGGAGAAACGAAGGGTGAATATCCTGCGAGAGAAAGTTATCGTTTACAGTGTTAACGAAGAACTAAAAGAATATTTACAGAGTTCTTAGCGCCTTCAGCCAAGTATGGCACGCTCTTTAGATGGTTTCCCTAAAACACATAGTAACAAAGTTTATTAGCCTGAGTATGATTGTATTTTTACATCAACAACAGTACGTTTGGTGAGTCCCGCCAAGTCACCATCTTCTGGTCGAGTTGAAGTGTTTTACAATGGCACATGGGGAACCATTTGTGACAACTCGTGGGACTTACAGGACGCTAATGTAGTTTGTCGTCAGCTTGGATTCGAAGGAGCTTTATCAGTGTCTGATGCCGCTGCATTTGGACAAGGAACCGGTCAGATATGGCTGGATGGCATTAAATGTGTAGGAGATGAGACATCAATATCAGAATGCAGCCACGGCGGATGGGGAGTTAACAACTGTGGACATAGTGAAGACGCTGGTGTGGTGTGCCGCAACGCAGGTAAAATGACGATCTATGCTCATTATACAATGATATCTCTATTGTTCCTTCGAGGATAAATGTTAAAATATATGGAGAATTGTTCCAATTTTTTCATTTCCTCGTTTATGAGTGGTTGCTGAATATAATCCAGACTAACGTTATACAAGGGTGGAGGAACTTCTTGATAAACGTCCTAAGAGTCACAACTTGATCGCCTTCAGGAAAAAGGCACTCCAATTGTGGCAAATTCGACAGTGATATCTTTTGTAAGTTTCAAATGTTCTTCAACACATGTGCCCTCTTTTATATCGTAACGAATATATCGCTTTACAAAAACAGTTTGACCAGAAACTGTTTCTGCCGCTGGGGTCGCATCATCTGCGAGAACTTCAGAACCTACTCTACAAAGCCTCAGAGTCGTTTGGCCACCAATTTACAAAGCACACTTCAAATTTAAGTCGTCATAAATCGAAGATTCTATCCGAAATCCAAGCAATTATCGATGTTTTTTACCTAAAACACAACCCAATCCAGCCGGACAAAATTCTTCTGAGTCCATAATCTGTTATTTTCACGACGTAGAAAACTCAAAAGTCTTTGTTCCGCGCTCTTCGACGGTTACACACAATGAATAATCTATCAAACCTAACATATAACTTAAACTAAAAATAATGATGGTTTAAACAGCAAGAAAAAAATAAATTTCGTCCAATCGTTGGCTTAATTCCTGTAAGATAGATTGCCATTCAAATAGCATCATATCATTCTATTGTGTTCATCTAGTTAAAATTTGCATAGAACATGTTGTAGAATAGTTGTGATTGCCAAGCTGTGATTGGATGGAATTGTTCAGAGAGGTCTTTGGTATAGGGCAGGACTGAGGTGGACCGGAACTCGGCAAGGGGTTCAGTGCTGGCGGTCGGTGCCCTGGCTTTTATTACCCTCTGCACGAAAGAGGAAGAATAACCATTAGATACAAGAGCAGATGACAGATGTTTCTTCTTCTTGGAGATAACGGAGGGTTTTTTTACGAGACGTTTCGCACGCACCTTTGGCACTTGTGTCGGCTTCCTGAATACGCCGATGCTTAGGCTGCTGACCCATTGCACTGGAAGTAAGTATCTCTCAATGCAAGGTTCAGGGAGTCTGTGATCTGACTGGGTGTTTGTGTCGTGCGGTTAGGTAGGCTAGGATCGTTTCCAGTTTTTGCCGAGCTGCTTGTACAGCTAAGTCGATGGGAACTTCGTCGAAGAACATGATAATCTCGCTTTCTTTAATACTTTCAAAATTGGACAGAGTTGGCACCATAAATCTGAGCTACCCGTTAGCGGAGATAGGATGTTAGCTTGATAAGCGGATAAATCATACGCGAAGGTATGACACAATTGGTTTCAGAGGTATATCAGCCTTATGAATCCTCGGTAAACCGTAAATTTTAGGCGGCTGTTTGTGTCGTGGTCTGATCTTACTGTAGATGGCCTCTGAGAGAAATCTGCTTCATTTTAAGGTTAGCAGTTAGCAGTTTCTCAGACAACTTACTCGTCAGAAAGTCTGTTGGATCTTTGTTCAAGCGCTGGTACGGTCCGTTATCGATCAGGGAGGACATCTTGGTCTGGTACGTGTTGGCGTCTAAGACTGCATTAGCTAGTCCTTTGTCCGCTGGTAGTACCTTGATGGACTAGTCCTCTTTTAGGCGAAGATGCATGTGACAAGTGCATTCGAAGATGCTACAATCACAGCCGTGGAATTCCATCTTATCACAGCTGAGCAATACAGCATATAGGTGACGGAAACTCAGTCGACCTCATCGCCAAAACAAGACTAGCAGTATGCAGTCGAAACGTCGCGATCCACATCCAAAGTGATTACATTGTGAGACAAACGATAACATTTCTTTAATGAAAATTAAACGTATTGTTGTCGTGATCTGCATCCCGTGCTGGGCTGTTGACGAGATTTGTATGAACCACATTATATTCCTTTAAAAATCAGAAAAACTCCAGTTTTGTACACAGTGTTAGATGAGATTTCTAACATTCTTTTACGATTGAAACTTTCTTTATTGCTTCTGTTAATAGCTCAAACAGCTTGTGAGCTCGGGGTGTAGCACATCATCTTCAGGAAAGTGTCGGTTTCCAATTTATAAAGGTGGCAATTAGAAAGCTGTCAATATTTGACCAACGTCACTATTTCTCACTTCACTAGCGTATCACGTTGAGTTATGCATAACAGCTCCCGCATACTGAGAATGCAGGACTTTCTACTTTAAAATTCATATTTTTGCGGTTAAGATCGGCCAAACAAAAACAAGATTGATAATATAAAAATTATAAAGAAACCGTTGCGTAGATTAGAATTTCAATAAAAAGATCTCTAAAGAGAAATCAACCCATAAAGCTTGTTTCATAACAAACAGAATAAACAGAGAATTCGCGGAAGAAAGGGCGTACCCTAAGTACCGCTCCGTAAGAGAACTATTTGCCGTTCATATGAGTCAACTGATTATAAATTCAGTGCGGAAGATGAAAAGTACAAATTGTATACATCTTAATCTCCTTATAGAAAGAGGTGTTGTACGTGCTAAATTAGTAGCTAAGACTTACTTTCTTGATCGAGAATTCGATATGAAATTAACCTAAAAAACGAGCCTGAGCACTTGTTTCTTGCTTCTTCTTCAATCTCTGAATTATAACGTTGCTACTTTCCATCTTGCCTTTGCGAATCTCCCGTGAATCCCTTTAATTGAACTTTTTGCACTCAATTTCAACTTTCCACACCGTTTGGCTGACTAGTTCTCAGCTAATGAGCATGCTGGATTTTTGGATGCATTTTATTATTGTTCGTGTAACTGAGACATGATATCTGCAATGCGCAGAGAGCGTACAATTCATGTCTTCCAACATGTGCAGATGACATTGTCGTCTGGGAATCTGAATAAATCAACTTAGCGTTCTTGCTCTTAGCGTGGGCCTTCATGCACTCTCTTTGCAATCTCTCGAATCGGAAGAAGTATTTATTCGGTCCCGTGTTTCTTAGGCTTTCCAACACAATAGAGCGGGTTAGTTACCAGGTATCATCGTTATTGGTGGATAAATATCGAAGGCGTCCGTTCCCTAGCAAACCATCATCCTTTATTTCCTCACAGCCGACATTCGCGATCTTTTTCCGATATTTACAAGAAGCTTGATGGGAACCCATCGTGATTGTCATTTTTTTTTTTTTTTTTGGGAGGGGGGGGTAAATATTAAAATGGACGCTTCTAAAATAACAAGAAATTAGTGTTGTTTGTAGAAGTACGATGATATGAGATCGTTTGTTCATAGTCTGGGAAAATGATGTTGGGGACGCGATTTGTGTCAAAATTTAAGTTAGTTCTTGGGTCTAAAGGGGTTTTAAAGGGCACGGTTTCTAATTTGCTCATTACCTTGTCAGAACTATGTGGAAAGGTGAATTAGGATTACACTTTGATTAAGCTTTTTTATATACATCCTTTTATTTATCACATAAATCTATGACTGCGTTCTTTTTCCACTTACACAGCTGTTCGTTTGGTGAACCCTTTAAATTACCCGTCTTCTGGTCGTGTTGAGGTACAACACAGTGGCACATGGGGAACCATTTGTGGCCACTCATGGGACGTGAGGGAAGCTGAAGTAATTTGCCGCCAGCTTGGATTCGATGGCGCTTTAAAAGCGTTCCTACGGGCATGGGGTCTATTTGGAAGAGGAGTAGGCCAGATATGGTTGAATGATTTGCAATGCCGAGGAAATGAGACATCAATATCAGAATGCTCTCACATAGGATGGGGAGTTCACGACTGTAATCACTATTATGACGTTGGTGTAGTTTGCCGACCTGCAGGTAAGGCGGCAAAACAACTAAACAATAGATCATTCAAAGTAAAAAAAACTTATAGTTGTAATTGTAATTTCACTCAAAAGAGCGTTTAAGGGGGGTTCTTTAGAGCTTATGAGTTTATTGTTAACTGGTTAACAATCAATTCTACGATTAAAAGTTATTTGGGTGTTGCTATTAAGATGATTTTTCTGATTTTGACTGTCTTGTCCAATTTCCACTAGGGGTTGTAATTAGTTTCTGAAAAGACCTCCTTATGGACTAACAATAAAGTTCTTGATTGGCTTTCGTACTCAAAGATTAATTGGTAGATCGACTGCACAAGGTTCGCTGTTGTTCATCAGAAAAATCCTCGAGAAAAAAATTGGCTTGATGCTCTAACGAAGGAAGCGAATTTCCTGCCAGGGGAAGGTATTGTTTACAGTGTTAACGAAGAACTAAAAGAATATTTACAGAGTTCTTAGAGCCTTCAACCAAGTATGGTGCACTCTTTCGCTGGTTGCCCTAAAACATATAGCAACAAAGTTTATTAGCCTAAGCATGATTGTATTTTTATATCACCAACAGTGCGTTTGGTGAGTCCCGCCAAGTCACCATCTTCTGGTCGAGTTGAAGTGTTTTACAATGGCACATGGGGAACCATTTGTGACAACTCGTGGGACTTACAGGACGCTAATGTAGTTTGTCGTCAGCTTGGATTCGAAGGAGCTTTATCAGTGTCTGATGCCGCTGCATTTGGACAAGGAACCGGTCAGATATGGCTGGATGGCATTAAATGTGTAGGAGATGAGACATCAATATCAGAATGCAGCCACGGCGGATGGGGAGTTAACAACTGTGGACATAGTGAAGACGCTGGTGTGGTGTGCCGAAACGAAGGTAAAATGACGATTTATGCTCATTATACCACACAACGAATAATATAGCAAATCTGACAGGTTAACTTGGACTAAAAACAATGGTGGTTGACACAGCAAGAAAAAAATACTTTTGTCTAATCGTTAGCTTAATTCTTGTAAGATAGAATGCAATTTAAATAGCAACATATCATTCTATTCTGCTAATAAACGTAACAAGATAGGTTTGATAGCTAAGCTGTGTGTGGCGTGCCGCAACGCAGGTAAAATGACGATTTATGCTCATTATACAATGATATCTCTATTGTTCCTTCGAGGATAAATGTTAAAATAAATGGAGAATTGTCCCAATTTTTTCATTTCCTCGTTTATGAGTGGTTGCTGAATATAATCCAGACTAACGTTATACAAGGGTGGAGGAACTTCTTGATAAACGTCCTAAGAGTCACAACTTGATCGTCTTCAGGAATAGGCACTCCAATTGTGGCAAATTCGACAGTGATATCTTTTGTAAGCTTCAAATGTTCTTCAACACATGTGCCCTCTTTTATATCGTAACGAATATATCGCTATACAAAAACAGTTTGACCAGAAACTGTTTCTGCCGCTGGGGTCGCATCATCTGCGAGAACTTCAGAACCTACTCTACAAAGCCTCAGAGTCGTTTGGCCACCAATTTACAAAGCACACTTCAAATTTAAGTCGTCATAAATCGAAGATTCTATCCGAAATCCAAGCAATTATCGATGTTTTTTACCTAAAACACAACCCAATCCAGCCGGACAAAATTCTTCTGAGTCCATAATCTGTTATTTTCACGACGTAGAAAACTCAAAAGTCTTTGTTCCGCGCTCTTCGACGGTTACACACAATGAATAATCTATCAAACCTAACATATAACTTAAACTAAAAATAATGATGGTTTAAACAGCAAGAAAAAAATAAATTTCGTCCAATCGTTGGCTTAATTCCTGCAAGATAGATCGCCATTCAAATAGCACCATATCATTCTATTCTGTTCATCTAGTTAAAATTTGCATAGAACATGTTGTAAAATAGTTGTGATTGCCAAGCTGTGATTGGATGGAATTGTTCAGAGAGGTCTTTGGTATAGGGCAGGACTGAGGTGGACCGGAACTCGGCAAGGGGTTCAGTGCTGGCGGTCGGTGCCCTGGCTTTTATTACCCTCTGCACGAAAGAGGAAGAATAACCATTCGATACAAGAGCAGATGACAGATGTTTCTTCTTCTTGGAGATAATGGAGGGTTTTTTTACGAGACGTTTCGCACGCACCTTTGGCACTTGTGTCGGCTTCCTGAATATGCCGATGCTTAGGCTTCAAAAAGATTTTCTTCTAACTGCGGTGTTGAGAAAGACGAGGCTATTGTTACTTAGCGTCTCCATGGTGAAGCGGATGGAAGGCTTTTGGGGTTTTAAATGCTTTAAGAAGCTTTCTACGCTGTCAAAGGCTAAGATGGTGAAGGTTTCGTCTACTTATTATTTCCAAATCATGGGCTTGTTGAGTGATGCGTTGCTGCTTGATCTTTTAAACTCTTTATGTGGTGGTTAGCCTCCTGTCTGTTCGTAAGCTGACCCATTGCACTGGAAGTAAGTATCTCTCAATGCAAGGTTTAGGGGGTCTGTGATCTGACTGGGTGTTTGTGTCGTGCGGTTAGGTAGGATAGGATCGTTTCCAGTTTTTGCTGAGCTGCTTGTACAGCTAAGTCGATGGGAACTTCGTCGAAGAACATGATAATCTCGCTTTCTTTAATACTTTCAAAATTGGACAGAGTTGGCACCATAAATCTGAGCTACCCGTTCGCGGAGATAAGATGTTAGCTTGATAAGCGGATAAATCATACGCGAAGGTATGACACAATTGGTTTCAGAGGTATATCAGCCTTATGAATCCTCGGTAAACCGTACATTTTAGGCGGCTGTTTGTGTCTTGGTCTGATCTTGCTGTAGATGGCCTCTGAGAGATATCTGCTTTGTTTCAAGGTTAGCAGTTAGTAGTTTTTTAGACAACTTCCTCGTCAGAGGGTCTGTTGGATCTTTTTTCAAGCTCTGGTACGGTCCGCTTTCGTTCAGGGAGGACATCTGGTCTGGTACGTGTCGGTGGCTGAGACCACATCAGCTAGTCCTTTGTCTGCTGGTAGTACTTTGACGGACTGTTCCTCTTTTAGGCGAAAAAGCATGTGACGCATGGTGTATCTAAAGATGTGGAATTCCATCCAATCACAGCTGAGCAATACAGCATATAGGTGACAGAAACTTAATCGACCTCATCGCCTGAAGAAGACTAGCAGTATGCAGTCGAAACGTCGTGATCCACATCCAAAGTGATTTCTCTACTGAAAATTAAACGTGTTGATGTTATGATCGGTATCCCGTGCTGGGCCGCTGACTAGATTTGGATGAACCACACTATATTCCTTTAAAAGTGAGAAAAACTCCAGTTGTTTTGTGCACTTTATGCCGGACGTGACAGTTGCATATATTTTGGAAGAAGATGGGTTAGCCTTGAAAATTCCTCATATGTACGCATATGAAGATGAGAAACTTGTATGTTTTGGAGTTTAATTCACAAGCGTGTAGGTATGAAAGGGGAGACAGAGACGGAAACAGGAAACGTTTGGCAAACTGTTAAGTCACAATATTTTTTAATGTCAAGAATATAACTATCATGGCCAACGATAACGATAACGACGCCGATGGCAATGCCTGTGGAAACAGCCACGGTCATGGCGATAATAAAGATAATGGCGATGCCTCTGGCAATGATGGCGATAATCATGGTGAGGGTGAGGGTGAGGACGAGCATGAAGCTTAGCGTGTGGGTGAGCTGAAGATGTTTATGATGGTGTTGTTGATGATTGAAATATGGTTGTTGTTTCATTAAAAGAATATAACTATCTTTCTTATGTTACATGATATCAAACCAGGTGTACTCTCTGTAAGACCCCCTCATTGACTGAGCGACACTTAGGCATTTAGCAGGCCAAAAGGAGGAGCCTTTTCTTTCTTTTCATTTGCTAAGTATCGTTTGAAAGTTTTTGTTTTCGTTTCTTTTTCCTTATTTCGTCTGGCACATCTGCTTACTTGCTCTCGTTTCTTTCTCGGGTAATTACTGAGACCATAGTTGTTAAGACACATAGCTGCTCTGAAATGAGCTCATCTTCTCTTGATTAAGATAACGTCTGATACCTTTCTTAAGTTTTATCAAATCTATCACATACCCGTCACCAAATCACTCAAAAATGTAGAGCAAAACTGTTATAAAAAATAGTAGTGTTAAAATGATAGTGCACATACAGCCATTCACCAATATCATCCTTCCTATCCTCCTTTCATCGACCTTTTCTAAAAAACAATAATTTTATTATTCTCGTCTTAGATCTTGCCTCTCCAATATCTTTGATAATTGAAAACGTAGAAATTCATAACCGTAAAGAGGCTTTCAACTGGGGATTTCCAGTTTTGCTTACCTGTTAGATGGCCAATTCCTCAGAATATTATCATTTACCTCAAGTGGGTCTGAGCGCAAAACGAGTTCCCACTGAATTGGCATCGTTAAATTTCTTAGTTCTCTTAGTTCAGTATTAGTCTTTAACTGTTCTTTTATATAGATTGTGCTTGAATTTTTGTTTCGACATGAGGATTAGTAAGGTAAGGTTCAGAAAAAAACCGTTAAACCATTCGATATAGTGTAATCATGCTACATTTGAGAAGACTCTTCCTCATAAAGAAAGTGCGCCTCTATCTGTTTTTGCAATTTTTCCCGTTGCAATTTAAAGATTTAAGGTCTTTACCAACCTTAGCAACAAAGACTGACTGTTGGCTATAACTTCGGCATCATCGGTGTCGGTAGATAACTGTCGTAGATATTCCTCATCCAGCAAAGTATCATCTTCATTGAGATGACGAGCGATTTGCACTTGAAACGTTGTTCTCTACAGTATAAGTGACTACATTGTACGATGACCGGAAAAGCTTCCTCATAATTAAAGTATTTAAGGATGATAAAAGGACTCGTGCGCTCAAATTGTGATGTTTCCGCTTTTTCGCGGCAAAATGTCATAATCTTTTATGATATGATCCGAAACAGCCTTTTCATGACTAAGTGTAAACTTTTTTGAGCGGTTTACACAGTTTCCTGTAGACTTCCTTGTTGGGAATGCGATTCGTGTTTCAGTTTGTCGAGGGATTTGAAAGTATGTAGGTCCACTTTGATTATATTCCTATTGGACTATGATTATTCTTAAAGAAAACGACTTACGACGTTCCCTCGTATCTTATCAAACTCTAAAGTAAGTTGGATAATTCCTCAAGATTTAAAAGATCATATTCTGAACACCTTCTTATTCCATTTAATCAGCTGTTCGTCTGGTTAATTCCTTCAATTCGTCACGTTCCGGTCGGGTTGAAGTACTGTATAACGGTGTATGGGCAACCATTTGTGACTACTCATGGGACTTAAAAGACGCTGATGTAGTTTGTCGCCAGCTTGGATACGAAGGAGCTTTAGCAGCACTTCGTAACTCACCATTTGGACATGGAAGTGGCCAGATATGGCTGGGTGACGTGCAATGTATAGGGAATGAGACTTCAATATTACAATGCAGTCAAATAGGATGGGGAGTTCACAACGGTTATTGTTGGGGCAGTGATGATGCCGGTGTAGTTTGCCGACCCTCAGGTAAGAGGAAGATGTTTGTAAACATCACATAACAAACCTCATCCATAGTTTGTTGGTAGTTGTCAGTTTTGTTTTAATTTTGTGAACAGTGATAGACGAACAAATAGAACGTCTTTGAACAGACCTCCTTCCACCTACCCTCTTACCCATTGTTGATTTGCTCCTTCCGTGTTCTGTTCATAACGTTATTTGTAGTAAAAAAAAAAATGACGAAAACGTTACCCATTTTGTTTACATTCCGTACAACTTCCAGTTAACTCCGGTCCAATAAACTCCTTACGGTTTAAAACAGAATTATGATCCTCTAAGTTTTCGAAAACTATTGCTTCTTCTGTTAAAAAAAAAATGGTTTGGAAAAACTATACAGTGTAAAGCAAGAGAACTCTTATTATCACATTGCCAACAGTTCGTTTGGTGAGCCCCACAAATTCACCAACATCTGGTCGTGTTGAAGTGCTGTTCAATGGTACCTGGGGAACCATTTGTGACACCTCGTGGAACTTAAAAGACGCTGATGTAGTTTGTCATCAGCTTGGATATGATGGAGCTTTATCAGCACCTGGTAATGCAACATTTGGACAAGGAGCTGGTCAGATATGGCTGAATGATGTTAAATGTGTAGGAAATGAAACATCAGTATCACAGTGCAATCACAGAGGATGGGGAGTTCACAACTGTGGGCATCGTGAAGACGCTGGTGTGGTGTGTAGACCCACAGGTAGAGTAACAATGTCAGCAGTTATTTTACTTCTATGTTTTTTAAGCATGAAATATAGCAAATGAGAATACGGGAAAGTCGTTACGTATTTCCGACAACTGCTCAGCGAACCCTTAAACCTCGCGCTGCGATCCTATTTCTGTCAAAGTTGGAAAGTGTTACCATTTCTTGTTATTTTTTCAAGCGTTTGACTTCATGACCGTTTTGATAACCTTTATCTGTATTCTGTGTCATTCTTTTCATCAAGGCCGTGAGATAAATGATAGCTTGCATGCATGATAGAAAGGGAACAGAATATTTGTTTAATATGTCAATGGTGGTCTGGCAAAAAGCGGTCCTCTCGATTTCCTGACTAAAGAAAGTTTGCCAAAGGAAAGGGTTTGGGGAAATAAAAGTAATTCCTTTTTTTCCAATTTCTTCCTTATCTTTGCACCAAAAAAGCGAAACTTGATTTTTGGCTAAAAAGCGTGAGAGAATGGTATAATATCTTTGTTCAACTGCAAATCGAACATCTTGCCTGTCTTCGGTCTCCGTTCTACAGACACCCAATATAACTAATGGCCTTTCACTGAGAGTATTCCTTTAGGCAAAGTAACAAAGGGAACGCAGTTCACTGGTTATATGCTTCAGACACTTCTTTTTATCTGTATTCTTTTTTTAATTCTTACATGTTGTACAACGTTCTTTAGCGCCAAACGCAAACTCTCGGATCTTCAAACCAACGAAAATAAGCCAGCTTGTTATCTTGTGTGGCGTTGACTATGCTAATTAATCACTTGTACTTAATGAGCATGAAATCAATTCTGACGAGAGAAGTTAACATTGGGGTGTCCACTGTTACATTTGTGTTTCGATGACCACATTTCACAAAAAGTGGTCTTTGGTACCCACAGACCCACGTTCATTATCCAAAAAACGACTTTCAAGAGAAATATCATTTATCATTTTTGTCTCAGAGGGCACGGTAACAAATCTTGCAATCTGATTGGTTCTCTTTCGTGAGTCACCGAGAACATTCCTAACTCCGTTGCCATTCGAAATGAATTTGTACTAGCAAATGTGTCATTAAATGGGTTGACACGCGACCTAAAACAGATTTCAGTTAACCTTAGTCTTTCACAAAGAGTAACTCAGAAAGTTAAGGCTGCAAGATGTTTGTTTAAAATTAAATTAATCAATGGAACTTTCATTCATTTTATATCTGAAGTCTCTCAATCAATTTTTTTCGTTGTGCGAAGTTTTTAGTCCTACATCAAATCCGCTTTCATTCATTGCAAGTCGACCTGTTTAATTTGGCCATTTTCACTGTAAATTGCACAAAAAAAACCGATGAATTCAACCGAGAAAAAGCTGAATTAAATTCCCCTCGGGTCTAGTTTAAAAATTCCTCATTTGATTTAAGTTCATGATTTGGTGGAAAAAGGCCTGATTTACATGCGCCATTGCAGCAAACAAACGCGCAAATTCCCACAACTTCAAAACATACATTTGAATTTGCTTTCAATTACTTTCCTTGCAATTTACAGAGGCATTCTTCGTAAACTAATCGTCGATGGAAGTGAATAATACTCGTTGTGAAAACATTAAATAGTTTTGAAGAAATAAATGTCGTGACAGTCATTGAAGCTGAGTTTGTTTGCCAAACCAGTAGCGTTATTTTCCAAAAGTTTTTTTTTTCTTACGCGCTCTCTAACTGACATGTGTCAGATTCTGACTGATACTTTTTAAAAAATGTTAGAAAGTTTCTTTGGAAGCTTACTGAGTCACTTTTTACTGAGTCACTTTTATCGCTAAACAAATAGGGATATTAAGGTGAAGTCTCTCCCTTTAATTTGCATTATCTCTGTTTTAACTACCATTTGCTCACTTAAAAATTGTTCAGTTTAAAGAAGGATTTTGCCGTTATTACAGCCCTAAATCATTAATTTTATTTTGGCTGCAATTTTTTGAAGTTTTAGATAAAAATAAAAACTTTGTTCACCAGCCTAGGTCGGTCCGTATTGGGAAAAACTTTGCCTTCTGTCTTGAGTACCGCGAGTACTCAAGACCTAGGGCACAGTTTTTCCCAATACGGATCAGTTGCTTTGTGGTATCATGAAGCCTCGTCAATACTAATGCACGATAATCGTGTCCAGACGGAAAAAAGTGATCACCGTCTTAAACCTCCAGAGAGCAACTGTCACGACATTTATTTCTTCAAAACTATTTAATGTTTTCACAAAGAGTATTATTCACTTCCATCGACGATTAGTTTACGAAGAATGCCTCTGTAAATTGCAAGGAAAGTAATTGAAAGCAAATTCAAATGTATGTTTTGAAGTTGTGGGTTCTTGAATTCGTTTTGTTATTCTTCCCGACTGAAGATTAACTGAGTTGCTCCTGTTCACCGTAAAACAGCTGTCCGTTTATTGGATTCCAACAATTCGCCAAGTTCTGGTCGTGTTGAAGTGCGGTACCAAGGTGTATGGGGAACCATCTGTGACAATTCATGGGACTTAAAGGACGCTGATGTAGTTTGTCGTCAGCTTGGATACGAAGGAGCCTTGGCAGCACCTCATAACTCAGCATTTGGACAAGGAACAGGCCGGATATGGTTGGCCAATGTGGATTGTGGGGGTAGTGAGACATCAATATCACAATGCAATCATGGAGGATGGGAAAATCACAGCTGTTATCACAGTTCAGATGCTGGTGTAATTTGCCGACCCAGAGGTAAGGCTGCCATTCTCTTCTAAAGCAAATTATTTAGAAAAAGAAAACTTTTGTTCTTCTTCCAATCTTTCTTTTGTTTTTTGGTTTTTGCCAACCGCAATTTAATGGTGTAATAAGTTCACGTAAAACTACGCTTTACTGCATCTAATTTCGAAGGGATTACTGTTGTTGATTTTCTATTAACGTGGCTTACCTGTGGCAGACTGCGTGGTCAAATATAGAAATTGGCAACTTCCTTGAGCTTTTTTTAGAAGTAAAGCCCTATTGGCTGGGGTTAATCCTCGGATGGGTGACCGCATTAACCCGTGCAATTAACTTTTTTTTCTCGTCTTTTATTACTCTCCACATGACACCTGAGTAACTATAGAAAACGACCAATGCATCCGAGGTCAACGCTTTCAGGCGTTCTTTCTGTACTTTCCATCGAATGTTTTGGTCAGTAGAGTTACGAGGTTCGCATTGCCTCGGTTTTCAAAACAATTAAATTAAACGAAACCCTACCATGGATAACAGCTAACTTATTTCGACACTCTTATATCAACAATAGTGCGTTTGGTGAGTCCCACCAATTTACCAAATTCTGGTCGTGTTGAAGCGTTCTATAATGGTACATGGGGAACCATCTGTGACAACTCATGGGATTTAAAGGACGCTGATGTAGTTTGTCGCCAGCTTGGATACGATAGAGCTTTGACAGCACCTGGTGATGCAGTATTTGGACAAGGAACTGGTCAGATATGGCTGACTGACGTTCAGTGTGTTGGAGACGAGACATCGATATTTGAATGCAATCACGGAGGATGGGGAATTCACAACTGTGGGCATAATAGTGACGCCAGCGCAGTGTGCCGACTGCCAGGTAAAACAACGGTTCATAAAGAATTCGTTCATGTGTAGCGGGAAGTTTGGAGAGCACGAGAGAAGCGTCAGAGTTGCTCGACACGCAGTCGAAAGCAATTCTAGCTTCTCTGTAAAATGTTACGATTTTAAAACAAATCTCTTGAACAAAACTTTTGTATAACTTAATATAATATTAATAACAATATCTACCGTTCTAAAGAGTCCTCGACGTCGCAAAGCCCGAGTTGAACTCAGACATTTTTTTTTCAGCCATAATTCGTAACACGTTTGGGAATGAAGTATCTTTAACTCCAAAGCTAATTTTGTCGCTTGAAAGAGCTACATGCTTATTGTTTTTAGAAACGAGTATTAGCATATTTAATTATTATTTTGAGCTCCAAAAGGTCTTTCTCAATCAGTATGGAACAAAAAAAGAATATGAAAATTTAAAAACTCGGGTCACAGTCACTCACCAATTAGTTACCAGGGCAGAAACAGATGAGGTTAGTCGGCTATCGCCATGACGGTCGGCTGAATCAAAGAAGGGAAAGAGGCAAAAAAGGACCGGGGGGGTTGCCATTGCTCAACAGCCTGGAGTTCTCTGACTAAAGTAACCTGGACAAAAAATATGAAGCTATTATATGCATAGATGAGGACGCTGTATACTCACCACAAGCTTCCGCCTATTTGATAGTTTGTTTGACGGGACTTCATAGTTGATGGTGTAAAATGCTTTCCTTTACTCGATTAAAACCGACCAGTTAACCGACTATGTCGTTAATGTTCGTACAGATTGCAAATAAATAAATAAATAAAAACTTTATTTAAGGAGGGTAACACATAACAGTAATTCAACCGAAGAACTAGTGGCCCTCGATCCTAAAAGTACCATAATTAGAGTTAAAATTGTATTCGAAGATTATAAATCTGGTCGACAGTTTTTCATAAAATAAAATATGCCGCTTGGGTCAGGTTAATTGCATTCGGACTGAAATTTTCTACTTCATCATAGCTCGTAGAAAATGTTTGTCAAAGGCCTTTCTGTTGTCGCCTCTTTCTTTAGGTTAATGGCTTGTTGGCTCCACAGTCTTGTTGCAGATACGCTAAAGGTCCTCCCTCCCTAGGTTTCGCGATTGAAACGAGGACAGGCGAGATTTAATTTACTATAACGACCAGTTCGGGAGTGTAGGTGTGCATGAAATTTGAGTAGATCGTACATATAAGCAGGACAGCATCCTTGTTAACGCTTTAAGACTAAAGTACTTTTATTTAATTTAACTTCGTCGTAGAAAGGGGAGCCACGATAAATTCTTAAAGAGGCGGTGTAGTAAAACGCTATTCTTTGAGATAGTTTCTTACACATGCAGTTCTTCAACATGAGCATTAAAGCTTAGATGTCGGTCAAAGGTAAGCCCTAGGAGTTTCTGACTATCCATCTGTTCTATATTTGAGTTCCCAAGATGAAAATTTAATGAACCATCGACGATCTTACTTGTAAGGTGTTTCCCGGTCACTGAGAGACATTTCGTCTTAGCGGCGTTCGTAACCATCTTGTTGGCAGCTGACCACTGGGAAAGGTCTTCTAGGTCTAAAAGGGCTAATAAGATGCCAAGAAGTCTATTTGTCACGTCGGATGAAAAATTGAGAGTGGTGCAGCAGTTCAGCACATCGTTCTACCGTCGGACGGTAGAACGCTGAGCTGCCAAGGGTAGGTCGTTGATGATCAGGAGAAAAATAATGGGGCTCAGTATGCTCCCTTGTGGTGCTCCAGCTGTCACAGTTCTTGGAAAGAAATGACATCCGTCAATGACTACGTACTATTTGCGTCCACTCAGATAGTTGCGTAGTAAGTCTAGTTCGTGGCCACACATCCCAGAGACATTCAGTTTCGTTAGAAGGAGACCGCGGTCTATGCGGTCAAATGCTTTCTCGTAGTCAATAAATACTACCCCCGTTGCTCTGTTTTTGTCTGAGTCAAGGAGCAGCTGGTCGACTGGTCGAGTAAGGGCGGTCTCGGTGGAGTGGAATTTACGGAATCCGTAATGAAAGTGATGAAGTAACGCATTTTCCTCAAGGAAGTGCGAAATGGGGGTCACTTTACCTACTTTTCCCTTTCTTGGGAATGTCTGTGTGTCGATGCAGTACAATTTATTAGCTTACGAAGGAAATCAGCAATGGCTAGTGGTGTAATTCTCAGCACTTTGGCACTAACACTATCCCCACCAATAGCTTTATGCGCTGGAACAAAAAGAAGGTCCACAACTGTCTCCTTAGATATGTATGGGAAATTTAACGTTCCAGACACTTGATATGGCGCAGGAGGGGATGCCTGTTTAGATATAGAATTTCAAGGTCGTCCGCTTCGAGGTCTCCGCGTCTTTTTGCCTCATAGGAGTTGTTTACATAGGCTAGAATTTCACCGTCTGTTCTCGAGACTTTTTTTATTCCGAAATTTTCTAAATTCTGAAGGAAATCTACTTTATGTAATTGACTTTCGAAAAATGACCTAGCTTTATATGTTAGAAAAATTCTCACGATGTTGTGAGAAGACCTGCACTAACACCCGTTCATTAATCCTTAATCCTTAGGTCCATTTCTCCCCCTTTGATATTTCACAGCATATAAACTGTAAGAAATAAGATGAGATAAGAATTCAGCGTATCTCAATCGGCTGTCACATCTTATTTGATATATGTGGGAAATTTAACGTTCCAGACACTTGATATGGCGCAGGAGGGGATGCCCTCTTCTTATTTTCTGATCTCGTCACGACCGGCTACGATCCAAATTTGGGTGGACAAGGATGCTGAAGTCCGATTCGTTCCGCTCGCATTGTTTCCATCTTTGTGATACTTCTTGACGATCAGTTTCGTGACTTGATGTCTTCAAGGAATAATTTTCCTTGAAAATCAGCATCGTGAGATAAGAATTCAGCGTATCTCAATCGGCTGTCACATCTTATTTGACCTTCTTCATCTAGTCGGGGTTGTAACGGGAGTGGCTTGCTCTTCTTGGGTAGTTCCACTTTGTTAACAGGCCACACCGAGTCTTCTTGCAACCAAAAGGCCATTTTTAAAAAATTAATCCGCTGGGTTCTTCTCTGTTGGGACAAATCGCCACTGCCTTGGGTCCGTTTCGGTCTGAATCTCTCCAACACGATTTACCACGAACGATTTGAATGACTGACTTCGTCCTTTTATCCACCATAGCACATTTACGCTGTCCGACCAGAAAGTGACTTGATTCAAACTGACACTAAAGGTTCTTGAAATAGATTCCATCATCCTCAGTCCTAAGACTGCTGCCATCAATTCCAAATCGAGGAATGCTAGTGGCTGCAAGTGATACTACTCTTGTCTTTGCCGCAACAACTCTTCTCGTGGTTGTTCCGCTTTTGTAAGTTGTCCTTGAGTAGACAACAGCCCAATGTGCATCTTTCGAAGCGTCTACAAAGGTGTAAAACGTTTGTGACAGCATTTCTTCCCCCTGTCCTTATCTAAGACTCCGCGAGACCTTAATGGTGGATAGATCCTCCAATTCGCGAAACTGTGATCTTACTTTGTTAGCCATCTATGTTTGGAGTAAATTGTCCTAGTCCATCCCCACGAGCCTCATTTCTTGAAGATCTTGGCTCGGATGATGAAAGGCGCTAGAAATCCGATTGGGTAAAATGCGTTGGCTATTTTCTTCAGAAAATTTCGTTTGGTGAGAGGAAGATCTTTCTCAGAAGAGTTCGATCTGAGAGTAAAGACAACTTCTTCTGGTAACTATGCAACACCTAATGTCTTCACCATGGTTGCCCTAGTACTTGCGTAATGCACCACTGATGCTCTACTTTCAGTTGGGATCCTTTTGAGAACTTTGGGAGAATTTGTGAGCCACTTGTGAACTTGCATTCCTGCCTTAGACCAAAGCTCGTTTAACTCTTCGCAAAGCCTTACTCCCTGGTCATCGTTTGCGACCAAATCCATGCTGTCGTCCTTATAAGTCGATTTCAAAACTGTCTCCGCGCCCATTGGAAATTCGTCTCTGAGTTTCTCCGTATGCGTCTTCACAACAAATTGGGCTTGGAATGAAGAAGAGTTAAGGCCAAAGTCAACTCGGTTGAATTCGTACTCAGTGGGCCTCTCGTCTTGATTCAGGACTCTCCAAAGGAAAGGCAAGTGTGGTCGATCTCCTGGAGCGACTTCAATTCTCAAGTACATCTCCGGGATGTCACACATCAGAGCTACAGGGTTTCTTCGAAAACGGAGCAGAACACTTTTCAGTGCTCTTTGAATTTTCGGCCCTTGATGGATGCGTTATTTAAAGAGACTCCGTCGCACTTTGCAGAGGGATCAAATACGATCCGTATCTCCGTTTTTGTTAGTTCTGGCTTCACATCAGGAAAGTGGGACAAGTAGTACTTCTTAGATGAATGCTTTTCTGTAGGGTCTACTTTGCGGATATAACCCTTCTTAAAGCACTGGTTGATGGTCTTTCTGTAAATCCCTCTCCCATCTCTGAATTCTTCATTAAACGCTTCTTGATGTTTAGAAATCGTCTCAGAGCCATTTTGTAATTGTCTAGCAATACAGATCAGTCATCTTTCCAGGGAATCGCCTCTTGATATTTGCCTTCGACGCGTGTGATGGATTCTTCCAGTTCCTTTACAGCTGATCTCTCATCTGGGGTCAATACTTCTAACACTTTTGATATCCCGTAATCTTCAAAGCAAGCTATCCACTAACTTTATCTGACCCTTCTCGGTGCTGTTTAACAAAGTAGATGTGCGTAAAATTGGTCAGCAGACTTCCGCTTTTCTGGCCGTCAACGGGTCCCACGCAGGTCCAACCTAAGGGGTTAGCCTGGCTGCTGGTTCGCCTGTGGATTGGCTGAGGCGATCACGTGTGATCTTCCTGTTTTCTCTTCGTTTGGTCCTTGAGAGGATTACAGAACTACTTGGGTCGTTTCTCTTCCTGGTTTCGGTTCTCTTTGTGTGTTGGTGTTGTTTCAGTCTTCACTAGGTCCTCACGATTTGTGTCAGTACGGCTCTTGTCAACGTGTAAAAGTCTATTATGAGTGTCTCTGCAGTTGTTCATTCTACAAATCCTAGTCCTGGTACATGTTTGTCCGCGATGGTCAGCTCCTAGAGAATGAAACAAAAAGCTCAAACGTTTTGCAGTGTCCCATCTTTGCTGAATTCCTAGCTTTTTGAGCTTGTTACATCGCCAAACGCCATGTGGTCCCTTGCACACTTTTGCATGGGCGAAATTTCCGAGTTTCCGACTCTTGAGAAATCCCGAAGAATAATCTCTCGCCACGGGTACGTCTTGAATCAATGTTCTTTTTGAATAATTAACTCCTCGAATAGTCTCCGAAGCAACAGTTTGAAATTCTGCTTCCCGCAATACAAACTCCTTCAGGGTCTCGACCAATTCCCAGTGACTGTTTTCAAAATGCCAGCGATTGTATTGGGTGAGCATCGCCTCGTTCTATCTTTTGCACAAATTAATGTACAATGTTCCTTTTCCGAGTTCTTCGTAGCGACCAGTCTCTTTAAGGTTTACCACGATTACGTCCAAAAAATCTGCAATTTTTCGATGTCTCCCGCGTTTCCACGACGGACGGTTTTGATGTTTTCCAGTTCTTCGAGATGTAAGGCTATTTTTCTGCCCTCTCCGCCAAATTTGTGTTTCAGTCCAGCCAGCTTCGTAACCCGCAGCAGAATATCCTAGTGGTTCCACGATCTTTTTTGCTTCTCTAGAAAAATGTTGCCGTAACTGAGGCAATTTATACTTGTGTGTGGCTGGATTGCCATGGATGCTGCTTTCCATCCTTTGTATGCCCTTTTGTAACCGTTAAGACGGGAATAGAACCACGCTTTAATTGATTCCACATGTCTTGTCCCAGTCTCCGTTTTTCGTGCAGTTCTTTGATTTCAACACCTTCGACTTCCTCGTCAATTAAGCGTTCTTTATACTTTTGGTCTTAGTCCCGAAGGGAGATTAAAGTATTTAAAATGATTGAGACACTAAACACTTTAATCTCCCTAATCACTCTACACAGCATATGGCAATTTGCGGCCTACCCCTACGTCTAGACAGTTCGGAAAGCCGCTAAACTCTAGAGCAAAAATTTATCTTCCAAATCGACACTCTTAATCCCAACGGTATCAACGAGCGCTCTTCATTCAATTAATTTATTCTTGTTTTCTGGTCACCATATTCCCACCCGACAGGCCTTTTCACACTCCAGCCTTTACTCTTGAGACTTAATCTCGTCCTTTACAATTAGCTTACTTTTCTTTTCGATGCTTTTTTCAACATGGCGTCGATGAATGTTCAATGAAGCGTCCGTTGCCAAGCTCGATAACTCATCCTTTCGACCGTCCAAAAATACTTGCACTCTATCGTTCACATCTGAAATTCCGTTTCTAGTTTGTCCATTTCTTCGTCGACTTTCCTTTGACTTTAAACGTCTTCTTCATCAACCATGTTAAGCACTTTGTTTTTACGCGTGTAAAGGCGTACTTCTGTGTGGCTTTTTCCTGATATTGATTCTGCAGTCTTTCTTCGACGTCCTCTTGAAATGTTTCCTCGCTGCCGTCCTCCAAGGAATCTTCGCTCGCTGACATGACCTTTTAGAAAAGCTCGCTTTGCTACCAGAAAATGTTCTCAAAACGAAATTGTTCTCAAAACGAAATCTACTTAATCTTCTTGGCCTTCGAAAAATGACCCGGTTTTATATGGTAGAAAAATTCTCACCATGTTGTGAGAATACTTGCACTAACACCCGTTCATTAATCCTTTTGTCCACCGCCTGACTTTCCTCTCGATGAAGCTGAAAATCCATGAATACCATAGAAGGAATCAGGTATTTTGTGAGAGCAAAAGGTATCCGATAGGATCACAATATCCAGTCTGTCCTGGTAATTGCTCGGTCGTCTTAACATTGCTCGGATCTCCTCTAGCTTACTATCTATCAGGTGCTGTACATTCCATTAACAAATATGCTGACCGTTTAAGCTCTGAGCTTGACCGGGACCAGGCTGAATCTCTACATCATTAGCCAGCTGAACGAGTAATAACAAGATAGAGATATTGAGCATTAGTCGGTAACCGAGGAGAACTCGCGTAGAGTTTGAAACGAGTCCATTAGATCTCGTCGCACTGGAGTTTCGTGTTTGATAGCCATAAGTCTCTATTCTTGGTCTAGAGAAAATGCTTGAAGTGTAGAATGCTTGGCTTTGATGTTGCTTAGATTTCTGAGAGCTGTAGTTAATAGAACAGAGGTAAAAAATACAATATAATGCAGACTGAACGGTGAGCTCAAAGACCACGACCACCCACCATCTTTTTTTTTGTATCGGCAAAGCAACTAACGACCGATTTAGTGAATTGAAATTTTTGGAAAACGTATTGGTAAGAGCTAAGAAATCAGTGAAACTGGAGATAATGGTTTTGGAAATCAAGAAACTGCCGAAAACCTAGAGATTTATATGTCATTCACCAGCCGGGAGGCCTGTATTGGGAAATACTGTGCCCGACGTCTTAATACTCGAGACAGAGGGCATAGTTTTCCCAATACGGACTAACTTAGGCTGATGAACAACATCTTTATTTTTTCTAAAATTTGAAATGCTTGCTAAACAAAACATAACGCTTAACAAAGGAACCCAAATTATTTAGGGTTGTTAATACAGTAAGATCCTCCATAAACTGAACAATTCCAGTTTTCCTCCCAATTGCGAGTAGATGGCAGGGAAAACAGTAATAATGCAAATTAAAGAGAGAAGCCTCTACAAAACATTTTTATTTGGGTAATAATAGAGGTTTTTTTATAGACTCCTGAGCAAACTTTCAAAAATTTTTTTACAAAAGTCTGTCACAATCTTACACCTGTCAATTGGAGACGGTTTTAAGCTGCGTGTCTTTAGGCGACCAAACTGTTTTGAGGGGGAAAGAGAGGGAGAGAGAGAGAAGAGGGGAAAAGAGGCTTAAAAATACTGCCCAGTCGATAACACAAAAGATATTTTAGGAAAATGGCAACGAAGCTAGGGATGGACTCGGCGACTCACGAAAGCGTTATTGGTGTTCAATATAACCAACGAACAGATTGGCGAAGCTGGGTCCCATTTTGATGCCCATAGCTTCACTATGAGTTTGCTTGTAAAAGTTGCCCCGAATGAAAAGCAATTGGTCATGAGTGTTAACACTAGTTCAGCTAAGAGGAGTTATGTTTCTGAGCTAGGTTCCTTAACAGTAGGTTTATCGTAAAAATGTTTGGGGGCCAGGACACCTTCGCCATTGGGAATGACGGTACAAAGAGATTTAATTTTGTGTTCGCCTTAGAAATCGAAATCGCGAAAGATCGTGTCGGTTGTCTTTCGTGTGATAATTTGACGATGGGTGCTATAACATTGTTTAAATAGCTAGAAATAAGTTAGGAGGGACAACTTCAAGAATGACAATGGGTTGGTCTTGGCTGTTAGATTTGTGGATCTTAGATAAAAAGTAACTACACAAAGTTTTTAGGAGTGGCGACGGTGAGAATTTTTGCTTTTGCAGAAGCAGGCGGCTCCTGTTTTGTTATAAGATCTCTCTTGGTTCCTGAAAAAATCTAATTTGAAATCGGGCGACAAAAAATATTTCGGTTGTTCTCACGCACCGAGATGTCTCAACAAAAAATATTTCGAATTTCGTAAAAGCATTCTACAGTTTGGTGCAGTAGCATCTGACGAATACTCTGTCCAAGTTTCACCAAAATTCCACAAAGGTAATTCGCGTAAAAACCAACTTCGAGTTAATGGCTTCCATGAAATTCACAGCTTTTCTCAACTGATTTAGCACGCATCAATGCGGTCATGCCGCCAACCAATGAAACGCTACCTCGCCAGAAAAACAAAATTTAATACTAAAATGAAGGCAAAAACTTTATTGGTAAAAACAAAGAGGAAGGTTAGCCTATTTTCGCTCAGTCAAAATCTTTTACCTTTGATATCAACGGTCCAGGCTTTCTCTTAGATTTTTCCCATACCAGCTTTTCACTTCTTGACTATTTCATGACGACTATTATTTTCAATGTTTTGAGAAAAGATAATAGTGAACCACGTGACAAGTCCTCAACTATGAATTATGAATTTAAAAAAATACATACATGTATCATACGAAGGGGTAAACTGTCCGTTTACATCTCGTAACTATCACAAAAATATGAAGTGCAATTGAAAATGTTCCCTGATTAACATTATTCCTCCATATACCTAAAATAGAATATTCACGTTTATAATTTTTTTGACAGTTAACTTTTTATTATCTTGAAACAGCTGTACGTTTAGTGAATTCTTATTTACCGAGTTCTGGTCGAGTTGAAGTGCTGTACAATGGTACATGGGGAACCATTTGTCACCACCATTGGGACTTGCAAAATGCTGATGTAGTCTGTCGCCAGCTTGGATTCGCGGGCGCATTAGTGGCAACGTTTAGCGCAGAATTTGGAGAAGGAACTGGTCAGATATGGCTGGATGATATGCAATGTAAAGGAGATGAGACATCAATATCACAATGCGCTCACTCAGGTTGGGGAGTTCACAACTGTTGGCACTCTTCGGACGCTGGAGTAGTTTGCCAACCTGCAGGTGAGACGATGATACCCCTACACAATGGATTATTCAAAGTAAACAAACCCTTTTATTAAAATGCTGCAAGTGTGTGTGGGTGACGCTATAGGTAATAAACCAACGCTAGGAAAAGTTCAATTAAAACCATCCATAGCAGGAAGTTTAGGTCTGCGGTTCCTGATTTGTTTAAACTTCATCAGAAATTACACTTTGAAAAATTTTAAGGGGATTCATTTCATTTGGACATACATCACATACCCCGGTTAAGTATTATTTCCACTTCAACCAGAGATATTTTGGCGGACTCTTACGAAGTGAAACAAGCTAACTTATACTTTCAATTGGGCAACAGTTCGTTTGGTGAGCCCCACCAATTCGCCGTCTTCTGGTCGTGTTGAAGTGCTGCACAATGGTACATGGGGAACCATCTGTGACAACTCATGGGACTTAAACGACGCTGATGTAGTCTGCCATCAGCTTGGATACAGTGGAGCTTTATCAGCGCCTGGTGATGCAGCATTTGGGTTGGGAACAATTCAGATATGGCTGGATGACCTGCAGTGTGTAGGGGATGAGACGTCAATATCAGAATGCAGTCACAGAGGATGGGGAGTTCACAGTTGTGGGCATAGTAAAGACGCTGGCGTTGTGTGCCATCCTTTAGGTAATTGATTATTATGATATATGAACTCCCCCTTGACAAATGAATGGCTTACAGAATGTGTTGACTTTTCGATGGTAAAAATGAACGGGAAACCCTCACGGATGAACTGCAATAGGACCATAGGGGAGCCTGTAGAAAAAGAAGCCTTATATAATTAAGGCTTGGGGTATGATTCGAAAATTTGCCTCGTAGATACTTATTGGGTTTAACCACTCGTGGGTTACAACTATCGAACGATAGACAATTTTAAAGCGCATAGTTTTAATATTTGGTGTATCATTTCGCAAAGTTGTTTGAAAGGCACATCCAGTTCGGAACCTTCCTAAAGTTTCAGGTGGCTTTGAAGTATTTGTGAAGAGATTTTAAAATTTGATTAAAGTATATAATTATGTGACATACAGATAATGGCGGTTCAGGAATAAGACACTAGGTCTCCAAACTCGTTTTTTGAGTCTCAGGCGCATATGAGTCAAATCCAGGGTGCTTCTAAGAGGTTGAGATGTTTACATAAAAGTAATCAAGTTACAGTCAGAAAAAAATGGGATATTTAATTTGAAATTAGTTTCGAGGTAGCCTTCATAAAAAAAATATAGTAGTATCATCGAAGAGTTCACATTTAGAAATAACGAAACCAATTTGAGCCACCTGAAATAAACTCTGCTTAGGAGTGAGTTCAAGTTCAGAAGCAAAATAGCTATAGACCGATGAAAAGTGAATTCGTCATCCTTGATACCAATGATAATAATCATACGTATACATGGTGCATAATTCTATACGAATATCTTCTGTTGTGCATTAGTTACAAAAAATCCCCTGTGAAATTCAAAATGAATTTCAGGGTCATTGGCACCCGCATGTGCACTCAGCCCCTCTTTCAACCGTTACTCTTGCATGCCATGATGTCCAGTAGCCGTCTTGTCATCTTGAACTGTGCTATTGCCGTCGTTTGCTGAAAGGGCAATCTTGTTTATTGTGTTAGTGAAGATCTGACTTCGTATCACGTGATTCCTCTTAAAAACTTGTTTAAACACGTTTCAGGGTTTCTTGAGATTGTCATGCCACAGGATCAGCATCAATGCTGTATCTTGTTATGAAGATGTTGTGAAAATAATCTCCGTCTTGTTTTCAAAAATATCCTCATAAATAATGATCATCTGTATTAATTCCTCTTTCAGTTAAGTTGAGACGCTTTTTTCCGTTACAGCAGAAAGAAGTGTTTACTTCACTCTTCCTTCTGCTGGGTTTGCCCTTTTATTGAAACTTGGTTCAATATCAATGAAATCTTATCTAAAACCCTCTCCTCTCTGAATTCTGAATATTTTTTTGTTTTCTCCAACGACAATGAATGGTGCACTTTGTCTTGATTTTGGTCTTGTCTCTCCAATAACATCTCTATCTTTTTCAAGAGAAAGAAAAAGAAAACTTAAAGGTCTCCAATGAAGCTGTTTCTTGTATATATTGCTGTTCTATTTGAACTCCATTTATTTATATTAGTAACACTCAAGACACTCACGGTATGAGGAAGATGATCATTACAATGATTAAATTTTTATAAAAGGAAGATCGAATCGCCAATTTTAGGGAAAAAGAAAAAGTGTCTTTCGTTGTTTGATGAAGTGGATATTTTGGTCTGAGTGAAATTGTATTGCTTTGTGTTGTATGGTTGCTCAATCCTGACTGGTCGAAAGCATAAACACTGAAGTAATAATAACGAAGTTCTTCACTGTCTGAGTTTTGGTTTTTGTGATACCAGCATTTTTCCTTTTCTTTGACGAATGCCTTGGTAAAGAGATTTCTGTTTGCACATTTTGACAAAAAAAAAATGAAAAGATTGTTTCTATTTTTCGTTATCTACATACTTCTTGTTTGCAGCGTCTTCGTTTTCAGTTGGATAGGCAAGATCAAACCAATCGAACTTTAACGATACCATTATTCTCTTACATGTCCCCTTATTGGGATTTTTTTTCTCTAAGGTGAGAGGTTCGGCAGCCTTGAATCTACTTGCAACATCAACAATTGTCCATGCATGCCTATAGACCTTCCTCACTCTTGGGTGTCTGTGATGAGGAAGGAAAAAAAAATTCAGATTGATGAGCTGTATTCGAGAATAGCCTCGAGGCAGGCAAATAAATCTACCAGATGGCTAACTTCATCGGCCAAAGCTTTGCAACATCCTCAGACATTCTGCCTTCTTTAGGCAACTTCTTAAATTCATCGGCCAAAGCTTTGCAACATCCTCAGACATTCTGCCTTCTTTAGACAACTTCTTAAATGAAGGCAATTCCTTCCATAAGCCTTTTGAGCTATAATAAACTCTTGAAATCTTTCTTCCCATTTTATTTGTGGATTCACAAAAAACTACTGACAGCCAATCCCAGACCAAAGCTCCAGCCTCAACTTAGATCACTCCACCTTGCTTTTGTTGTGGTCTAGGCTTGTAGAATTCAGAAAACTGTGGCTCAAGATCTTGATTATGTGCCTTGTTTTCTAGCTTAAAAGCCTAATCCGTATCAGTAAAATAATGCTTTTCCTGTGCCTTGACACGGTCATTAGCTGCAATCCAATCGAGGAGCCTTGTTCAATTCTCTTTAAGCTTCTCAAAGACCACCTGATACTTCTCCATAGCGATATCATGTCTCTCCTTCTCCTCTTAACGATATTCTGGTCTTCACTCAAATACTTTGCGAAATAGCTTCCACCAACAAAGGCAATCGCATTGATGAGCGCTCCTGCAACGACTATTACTATTCTTGCCATATATCTTAAAAGAAAATCATTCTTTTGACTCAAGGAGAGCTTTTCAATATAGCTCATAAAAATCTTGACGAAGCCGCCCTTCTCTTTCCAAGATGTAAAGTGTGAAGGCAGCTTCACGAAGCAAGAAGATAGCACCAAACTTCAAGATCTTCTTTGTAAATTCATTGACCATTTTTGAGAAGGTAACATCTTTTGCAAGAAAAGCGGTTTCGACCACTTCACGCAGTTCATGAGATTAGAAACTTTCCTAGAAATCCATCCGATTATAGTTGCAGCATTAGTCACTGTTTTTACCAGCTTATTATCAGACAGTTATTTTACTTAGCAAACAAAAAAGAGTCCACTGGTTTTACTCTTTCTTGAATCTGTGATTGTGTTGGTTGAGGGCTTTGAGGCTGTAGTTCTGGTTTTCTACTGAGAGCCATCACCTCTTTCCTTTGATTGCAGAGTCCAGCCAGATCCTGTCTTCTTTTCCTTTTCTCAGCTGCAACCCCCCTGTGTCCTTTGGTTCTGTTTTGTTCTCGGCTAAGGCCACCTTTTGAGCTACTGGTTCTCCTTCAGTCTTGAGTTCTTCACCATCCATTTTATATTTTGAAAAATAATTTTGAAGTTCTTACACAAGAACGTACACAAGCACTTACTCAAGTTCCTACCCAACACCTGACACAAGTATTTACTCAAGTTCCTATCAAGTCATGATAAGAAATTGATCAGCCTCTTTACAAGGCTACTATCTTCTGAAGCTGATTCCTTCACAAAATCAACATCCTTGGCGGTCAGAAGAACAGTACTTGCAATTGTCATGTACTTTCCGTACCTTAGACTCAATCCACCAGCAATCATTTCAAGTTCTCTCTTAACCATGAAGTTATCGTTCAAATCCTTCAGAAGCTTTCTTTCATCAAGAGGAAGAAGACTTGACAATGCTTTGCATGAGAGCTCGAGAACCGTTCCACGATGGCTTCGCAACTTTTTGTTGAGAAGGAAGTCTCATATCTTTTGAAGTACTTCTCAACGACTTTTTCGGAAAGCTTCTTGACTTGATCCCGAGTGAGAGATAAATCAATCGTTTCATTCGCTTTACCACTTGCAACGGGAATTGCAAGCTGCTCTCAATGATCCGAATCATTTGTGGCTTCAGCCTCGAGAATACTTGTAACATCTTATGTGGCTTCTTGTTCGGCCGTATCACCTTCTAAAGAAGTCACATGTTAAATTTCAAAATCAATATTGAAGGGGTTACCAAGTGAAAAGATGATAGATAAATATTTCGCTCCAGTGAGCTTTGCTCTTAATTCCATCTGTTCATTATTCGTCAACTCACTCGCATAACTCTCTAATATGATCTTTATGTTCTCTCTGAATGGTTTTGCGATACTTGTCATCTGCTGATGACAAGGAGGACCGAAATATTTATTCCCTCATGTCTGGCGCCGAATGCCAAGTTAAAGAGTTCATTCGTCCTGTGCTTCGCATCTATTAAGGCAGCACAGTCATCGAGATTGATCAGTGTATTAGTTCCTCCGAATGCTCAGATGATCTTGAGACAATCATCGATCTCGTCTTGGAGTGGAGTCAAGACAAAGAAGTCCTTATAACTTCCTGCAAAACCATCATATGAAATGTTGTGGATAAATGTCGGGAAATTATGAAGAAATAATCAACCATTCCTCGGAAGGCGCTGCTCAACAGGTTTACCAAGTATCTCGTATGTCCTGAATTGTAGGTCTGACTGTTAATGAAGTGAATGGAATATCATCAGGATTCAAATTGTATTACATTTGAAGATTTGATTGAATAGTGTCTTTGAGAGAAAGAGCTTATTTCATATTTTACTATTATTCTCTTATCGTTGTTAGCACTCAAAGCTATCTTTTTGATAGTTTCAGTGAAGATTTTATGCTTATGTGATCCGACTATATTCAACTTTCTCATTCGCATAGTTCCGTTGAATAAACCCTCCCTATTGTCTTCATGAGAAATATTCTTTTTTATCAAATGTTCTTTACCCCTTTACACTTCTTCTCCTCTTTTCCCTCAAGCATCTTGGAACTGTAAATCTCTGCTCTCAACCAAAAGAAATCTTCACTGATCTTTCCCCCAGCTTCATCTTTCATTATGCCCACAACCTTCTGGTTGCATCCGGTTAGAATACCAGAAGGGTGATCTTTAGGGTAGTTTCCTGTTTCAAACTTGTCTTTCACATCGTAGTTGATGTCTTTCAAGAAGTCATCGCTTTCAATCTCTTAAGCAAGTCCGTCAGTATCTGTGGAGAGCAGCTTTGCACGATCTCCATATTTAGATTTGATCAAGTTGCGGTGAAACTCGCACATCAACATTTCGCTAATATCGAGGATGCTCATTCCGCAAAAGACAGGCTTATTGAATACTTCGTTCGCTTCACATGGATTTCAAAGACATTTTCATCGAATATGGTCAATCGCTTGAAGTTTGGTTTTGCTTCAAGTTTCAATGCCTTCATGCGGTTTTTTACTTATCTCACATCCACGTGATTCCTGGTGTTTTCCATCGTCTTTCCAAAGACAGAGATATTCATAGGCTTGAAGAAATCCTTTTTGAAGCAATTTTTTTCATTCGCGCGCAACCTCGTGTTGAACTCGGTGTGGCTTTCTACCCAAGGCTCCTCTTTGAAGATTATTCCTCTGTAAATCTTTTCTATCTTCAAACCGCGATCAAGATATTCTTTGCAGTTCTTATGGTGAATGATATACCTCTGTTTGTAATTGAGATCCTGATTCAGCTTCTCTACCCTATTGATTAAAAGCCTATCATGAGCAAGTAGGAAGTCGTTATGCAAGTCATGAAGCTCTTTTAGACATTCAAGGTCCAACTCAAGAATGCAAGCAACATCTCTACAATTTTCAAGTTCAAGGTCAATCATCCACTTGAAATATCCAACAGGAAGAGAGTAACACATTGCCCATCCGTATAAATAATTCGCACAAAGATAGAAGATGTATTTCGTTGGCTTTGCATCATCACATATCAAATCACCCGTATATGTGTTGTTTGCCCTTTCATAGTGGTTTGAGATCACTGAGACCCCTCCCGGAACTCCTTATTTAATCATCAATTAAACTGTTAACTTTTCTTTGCTTGAGAAGTGGTTCAGATACCTGAGGCAATGTTCTTTTGCTTTCTTATCCTTGGAGGTTTGACTTGGGAGTAACTGTCCATGTCACTTATCAGGCATTAGTGCTTCATTTCACTATCTGATATGAGAAGAATGTTGACCTTTTGCCTACTATTTTCCTTCTTGCCAACACTCTCAATTCTAAATTGTCTCATGAAATCTCTCAATCCGCTGCCTGGTTGACTAATTCTGCGTTGATTGCTTTTATCACTTATCTTTTTTATTTCTCCTTATCGTTCCTCGTCATCTGATGACTACATAGTTATTTTGTAGAATTAAGGCGGAATGGACAATCTAATCAAAAATAAAGTAAGAGATCAACACTATCTGTAAGGTACCTTATTAAAAAGCCAAACTTAAAAAAATAGGTGCTAATAGGAGCTAAAAATCCATTCTACTGGTTGTGAACATAGACAAAACGATTCAGCAGCAGGACACCTCAAATAACTTCTTAATTCTACGAATGCAATAAAAGTGATAGACAGCAAATGAACAAGTCCTTTGGATATGGCTTAACCATTTCAAAACAGAGCAGATTTTCAGGTTTCAATCCCCGATTACAATTAGCAGTGCGCTGCTCAAACATCTTGCTCTACATCTGAAGTGACTACATCATGCAATAAGCGACAATAGTGAACAACAGCAACCTATTTAGGAGTTAAGGCATTGAAGGGCTTGAATTCCGATATTTCTCCTTTCTCTGTGTTGAATTTTCGCGGGGCACTGCATAGTAAATACGAATCATAGTATCATAGTCATTGTTGGGTTAGGACATTTTTATAGTTTGCAGTTTGTGCTTTTTTAAAATTCCTACCGGGAGAACGTTGAAAAGAACAGTTATGACATAGGACGTTTTTTGGGGCGCGCTTCCACCCTAAGAAAATTTTTTTTTTGTTTCAATCGTCCCAATTTCTTACCAGGAAGACAAAATTTCATTTGCTAGCTCTGCGTTAATAGTTTGTTACTATTTTCATTCTAACAGTTATTCGTTTGGTGAACCCTTACAATTTCTTACGTTCTGGTCGTGTTGAGGTGCTGCACAATGATACATGGCTAACCGTTTGTGGCTCTCATCACTGGGATTTACGAAACGCTAACGTAGTTTGTCGCCAGCTTGGATACGATGGAGCCTTACAATCATCGCGTTATACAGAATTTGGACGACGAACTGGCCAGGCATGGTTGAAATATCTGGATTGTACAGGAAACGAGACATTAGTATCACAATGTCCTCTGAGATGGAGAACCCGTCGTTGCTGGGACTATTATAATGCTGGCGTGGTGTGCCAACCTACAGGTAAGACAGCTATAAAACTATACAGTACATTGATCAAAAATTAATAGTAACCTTTTGGCCCACTCACATTTTGTTAATTGCCCCTTCATTTTGGTTTAAGCAACGATATTTGCACTGAATCAACGTGAAAATGTTAATGCGACGAAAATTACATTAAGAAAGCTATTTGATAAACGTTATATTGAATTTGTCGAATTAACCCTTTTTTTGTATTGTGTAATAACTTCCTTATTAACCGACCGTGAGGACCGAGGTCGTATTCCTTGGTCGTGGCAGGAAGGACCATAAGAAGCTTCTTATAGTGGATCTTACAGTGTGCGCATCGTGGCCCCATCAGTTGTCAAAGTGGTAGTAACCCATCAAGCTGATAAAATTTGTTGACCTTATGACCATACTTACGGGGTGCTACTTTTAACATGTGCATTTCTACACCATAGGTTTACGTTTTTATAAGCAGGCGAGTCTGTAGCCTGACGTTCTTTGATTGAATTGTGTGAATATACTATTTCGCTGAAGTTACCTTAAATATAATGATATTTGGGTGGCGTTTAAATACTCAGGCTCAGGCGTTCAATTGTGTTATTCTTACAAATGCTGATATCCATTCCTCGACATATGCAATTTTTCACAAAATATATGAGTTTTGCCTGGTGGGAATCTGGAAAAGGAATTATTCTCCTGACAAGGCCATAAATTATAGAGCGTCCCCATCTTTTGATCCGTGTGTTTAATTTGACCTGCCTCAGACCCTTTAATCCGTAGGGACAACGAGATTTAGGGTTGCTGTTATGTATTTTGACGAACGAAGTTTAAATCCACTAAAGGCTAAAAAGAGCTTGACTTCCCGCCAAACTCTATACAATTAATGACTGGTCCCTAAACTCCCATTAATAAATTCTTTAACAGCCAATGAGGAATTCTGAAAAAGTGAAGGGCTAACTAGAGCTTCACTTTAGGCTTGCTTAATCTGTATATCACTAAGAATAAACTTATTTATTTTGAATTTGTCGGCTTTCTCGACAAAATACATGGCTTTCACCGATTCCGTGGAAACAGTTCGAATGGCAAAAAACGGAGCAACTAGGAACCAATCAGAACACCCGAAGTGTCGGCAAGCTTCGCGGAAGGTGTGGGTCACAAGAAGCAAATGACGAGTTAATAAGTATTGACGGACCTGTACGGCTCCTGCCGTTCGCAAGCGATTTTAAACTTCTGTCTTCAGAGATTCCCTCTAAAAAGGATATATCTTAATGATTTTCCTTTGAAATGTGATTAAGTACGTTGGTTTTGAATGGTGTGCCATTTCCCTTTCAGTAAAAATTCTTGATGTTCACTGAAAAAATTTTCTGTGTGCTACTTTCTTCGTTTTTACCTACCTTTTTATCTACCGGAACAGATAATTCCAGACATAGCAGGGTAATTTAGTGTTATCAACAGAGTCGAAAAAGCAAGTTGGCCACAGTAAAGAGTTAAAAGGCTGAAGCTTCGAGCGTTAGCCCTTCATCAGAATAATGGGAGGAACGATGGGTTGTGTGTGGGTTTAGATGCAGAAAATGGAGCTACGCTATTGGTGGGAATGTAGGGAAGAAAAAACAAGAATAAATTAGTTGAATAGGAAGCGCTCGTTGATACCTTGGGGATTAAGAGTCCTGATTATAGATAAAGATAAGATAAATTTTTGCTCTTGAGTTTTGCGGCTTTCCGAACGGCCTAGATTTAATAAAAGCTGCAAACTGCCATATGCTGTTTAGAATGATTAGAGAGATTTAAGTGTCCAGCAACTGGTTTGGATGCTTCCTTGTTATTTCTTTCTACGTCGCGAAGGTGTTCTTGGAATTGGTCACTTAGTCGACTTCCTGTTTCACCAATGAATAACTTTTTGTAATAAGTGCAAGTTATGCAGTAAACGACAATGGCGGAGGTGCACGTAAAGTGACCAGTAATCTTAATGGATCTCTTGGGTTCCGACATTTTCTCTACGTTATGAATAAAAGGACAAGTTTTGCATCGTGAGCGAGCGCATTTGAAAGTTTCAGATTGGTCATTGGTTTGAAATGAACTTCTGACCAAAAAGTTCCCTGAGTTTTTGTCACGTTTGAATGAAATCACTAGAGGTTGCGAAAAGATAGTGCCAGTCTCTGGATCGTTTCGGGGTAATTTAAAGTTTTGAAGAATGATAGATTTAACTGCATGGTTGTGAGGGTGAAATGTGAGAGTGAATGGAATGCTATAAGTATTTTCCTTCTCAGCCGTCTGTAATGCTGACTATCGATCGATTTGTTAGGCACGGTGGTGGCCCTCTTGATAGACAGAGACAGGATAGCCACGTTTATCGAAAAACTAGCACATTGCCTCTGATTTTTCAGAGTTATCAAGTCTACTTGCTTGAGTTCCTTCCGAAAGCTTGAGAGATTTTTTTTGTAATTGAATTTTTTTTCAAGCTGTTATTCTGTCCAAAAGCGGTAACTCCCTTTTGGCGTTCTGAAAATAGGAAAATTTCTTTGCAGTTTGCATCGTAGCGGAAATATTGTTCACTGATCGTGATAGAGGTTTCTACTAGACATAAGAGATTCAGTGGCCAGAGTCTATTTCCATTGAAGTTCCTATAGGCGCTAGTTTGCGAAAAATATCGCCGAAAGTCCATCATTTCGGGTCGCATTGCACTTCGAGAATCGATCAGTTAAAAAGGTGTGTTGTGTTTTTATTGTAGAACTCCTTTCTCTGCCTGACCTCTTTCCTCTTCTTTTTACTGTTTGAAGTGCCTTCCAAATCGACACATAAAGTTGCATATTCACACGAGTTACACTTATTCTACTTGACCTACATGTAACTCATTACATAAAGTGTCTGCTCTTTGCTTTCTAGCACACTTTAGCGCCGATAGGCAAAACATTGTCAGATGGCTTCCTCCAATATGACTCGATAACAACCTTCACAGGCGTGAATTGGTAACGCGTTTATTTAAACAAACACCGACGCCCCGAAAAAACTTCAGTTCGCTTTTTCTTGTTACAAAGTGTTTTGGTTTGAATTCTGGTCTTTGAAGAGTCTGTTCTCTGCTGGTAATCGATCGATTTTCGTAAAATTTGGAGATAACCACGGAAAGACCCTGACCCTTTATAATAAGTATTCATCCAAAAATGGAATCATGGGCAATTGATTTCTGAGGCTGCTTCTTAAAACAGAACATGCATTGACCAGGTATCTATAAGTTTGAATGACGAAGCTGTTGAATCTCAATTTCCTGATTACAATCTTGTTGGTGTGATACTGCGAGAACTTATAATGTTTTGATTGATGTTTTCCCTTAAAATAAAATTAAAATGTGTTAACTAATGTGAAAAAGGAGCATTTATAAAAATAATTCGAGAATTGTTTTTATAGAAGATTTCTCAAAAATGACTTCTTGTTTTAGGTTTGCTTAGTGTATAATTTGAAAGGATAGCTGGTTTATGGTCGTTTATGATTTAGTAATTGATATCATTATTGTATTTTGAGAGTTAGAATTATTGATACTGAAAAAATTCTGATGTTATTTTTCTTAAATGTTCCTAATAATATGCAACTATAACATGATTTTGAGAAAAAATATAACTATTTCTTATTTTTCTTTTGTAGTTCACATAGTGTTCACAACATGTGCGACACCATAAAACAGATTGAATAAAAGTTTAGTTAAATATATTTTAAAATTGAGGTTCAGATATTATGGACAAGCTAAACAAATGTTCTCAACCATGCTAACCATGCTACAAATGAAAGCAGTGGCATCTTAGCGAGTGAATAAATAGGGTACGAGTATTATCATAGCTTCCACTACTGATGTTAGAAGAACTGGGAAGGTGAAATGTTCTGGAATAATGTGACAATTCTTTTTAGCAACCTATGTGAGAGGTTTGGCTTTGTCAGGCAGTTCTATAAATACAAACCGATCTTAGAAAAGAGTTACCGAAAATACTCTAAGGAAAGTCATAACAGATTTTTCCACGCATCATTGCCGCTCAATTAATGACCGCAACAGGATTGATTAAGCGAGCTCAGTTAAATGTTGCTAAAAATTTCTATGTAGCAAACATGCAGAGTTATTAAATAGTACAGATTGACCTTTTTAGTCTTGTTCACTTAAGACCCAAGGCAGTTTACTCGTCCAATTTTAACTTAATGCGCTTATTACTGTACTATCCCACAAATATAGCTTTAGGATACCTACCTTTTTAGGGAACATTGCTCAGGTTCAATGATTCAACATTTGTTTTTGAAAGAAAAAACATTTTTCTTATAATAACCTCTCTCACTATCTTTTTGTCAGAAGTTGAAGTTGATTTTCTGCGAATTTAGTTCACATGGGGATCATTCCATTCGGTGCTCTTGAAATGTGTTATAAAATTGTTTTTGATTTAAATAGGTAATTAGTTTGTATACAATAGACAGAACATGACATGTCCGCTTGAGGATGCACACTTAACTTCTCAAGTTGCAGTTATCTTTTCTTGTTCACATTTTGACTTTTTTTTCCTTATTCGTGATATTGGTAACACTATTTGTGGCAACACTAACAGAAGTTCATATTATTTTATTTTCCAATCGAACAATCTGATTAAGTACAGTGATGCTTACACTTGAAAAGTGTTAAATGGGGGTTCCTTTTACTTTGATAAACATTTCATGGCAATATCATAAGTCTTTTTCAAAAACCCTTACAAAGTGCAATTTCCTAATTTTAATCTGTCATCTGTTAAATTTACGAGCTCTACCGGTATATTAATTGGTTAACTACAACTGCTACGCTAAAAAAAGTTCGTTTACGAACTTGGTGAGCCCCACCAGTTCTCCGTTTTCTCCTAGAGGCTTGAATTGCAGTCGTTCAACGGTAACCAAAAAGCTTCTGTAATCTCTCTAGTTGGGCATTTGTCCAGTACCTATTTTTATATTTGTTCCATCGAGCTATTTATTAAATTCCATTTATCATATTTTTTTTATACTTTTTATTCAGCGTTTGCGATAATTACGTCATGTTACATGCGTTACATAAGTTTATAATTTATTATTATTATTATTATTATTATTATTATTATCGATCTGGTGAGTACGTAAGTAGGAGGATTATTTCAGTGAGGTAAAGTGTAATAGTAACCACAAATACGAATACTGATCTAATGCAATGAGTTTCACTGTGATATTTTTTTTTAGCCATAAAGACATTTAATTAGACGAACCTTTGTCACGTAAAGCTTGCTAATGTACAGTTATGTTCTCATATTGACCACAGTTCGCTTGGTGAGCCCCGGTAATTCACCGTCTTCTGGTCGTGTTGAAGTGTTTTACAATGGTACGTGGGGTACTATTTGTGACAATTCATGGGATTTACAGGACGCTAATGTTGTTTGTCATGATCTTGGATACGACGGAGCTTTATCAGCACCTGGTGATGCAGCGTTTGGACAAGGAACCGGTCAGATATGGCTGAATGACGTCAAATGTGTAGGAAATGAGACAATGATAGCTCAGTGCAGTCACAGAGGATGGGGAGTTCACAACTGTGGGCATCATGAAGACGCTGGTGTGGTGTGTCGACCCGCAGGTATGGTGAAAACCTGTGCACATACTATTACCATATTGCCTAACGAGTTAACACTGGAGACACCAGCTCTACAAAATTCGCGGTTACAACTCTGTTTTAGTCTTACTCTAACTTCTTGGTGATAATCAATGAAATTAAGGAAGTTGGCATTTATGTAATTAATAATGCCAGAGTGAAAAAAAGTGTGTCTATTATTCAATAGACTTAATTTCCTATGATAGACAAGTAAATCGCAGATTGAGGTTAAAAATTAGTTAAACCTTAGATAAAATCTATTCGGTGTTCCGTTCAAAATGAATAAAATTCTGTTCAGTCAATCAGAAGGCTTTTTGTATCGTTTCGAAGGAAGACACTTGTTTAATGGGTCTCAATAACTTGATTTTAAGCGTAAGATGGTTTTTGTCTTGTCAAAAGCGTAGAACAAAGAGTCTCTATAAAGAATCAAAGTGCTTTATTCTTTTTAAAATATTCGCTGCGAGAATCGATACAATCTGTATAATCATTACAAATTTATCAAGATTATTGGTTCTTCAGTAACCGATTAATTCATATTTCTGTAATAACAGCTGTCCGTATTGTAAATTCCCTCAATTCATCGCGTTATGGTCGTGTTGAAGTGCTGTACAAAGGTGTGTGGGGAACCATTTGTGCCGACTATTGGGACTTGCGTGACGCTGATGTAGTATGTCGCCAGCTTGGATACGAGGGAGCTTTATCAGCACCAATATTTCGTTACCCAACATCTGGACAAAACACTCGACAGATATGGTTAAATGGAGTAAATTGCGAGGGAAATGAGACATCGATATCAGAATGCAAGCACCTGGGATGGGGAGCTCTCGACTGTCGGTATTATTTTGATACAGGCGTAACATGCCGACCCACAAGTAAGGCGATGAAAAAAATTTTCTTCCTTTCTTTTTTTCGTATGCTCCTTCGAATCGATGGTTATTAAACGAATTACATTGTATTCACCCAAGGCTAACCTGCGTAACGGGTGCTATCATGAATCCGTTTACTTCTTTCTAATCAAATTTTAGAGAAGGTATTTTGAGAAGTTCTCCTTCATTTGATTTAATTGTCTTTTCGAGTTTTCCAGCTCCATATTTTAAAACTACCAATAAAAAAGTAGAAATATATATAACTATAAACTATAACAAACATTAATGGTGAACCTTTAAAGCATTGAAATAAACTGTAGCACGTGAAGTGAGCTGCATTGTTTTTCGCTCTGATCATAGTTCGCTTGGTGAGTCCCAGCAATTCACCGTCTTCTGGTCGTGTTGAAGTGCTGTACAATGGTACATGGGGAACCATTTGTGACAATTCGTGGAATTTACAGGACGCTAATATTGTTTGTAATGAGCTTGGATACGATGGAGCTTTATCAGCACCTGGTGATGCATCATTTGGACAAGGAACTGGTCGGATATGGCTGGATAACGTTAAATGTGTAGGAAATGAGACAATGATAGCTCAGTGCAGTCACGGAGGATGGGGAGTTCACAACTGTGGGCATCATGAAGACGCTGGTGTGGTGTGCCGACCGGCAGGTATGGTGAAAACCTGTGCACATACTGTTACCATATCAATAACTGTACACTTTGGGTGACTAACGAGTTAACACTGGAGACACCAGCTCTTCAAAATTCGCGGTTACAACTCAGTCTTAGTCTTACTCTAACTTCTTCGTGATAATCATTAAAGTTAAGGAAGTTGGCATTAATGTAACTAATAATGCAAGAGTGAAAGAAAAGTGTGTCTCTATTATGCAAACGACTTAATTTCCTATGACAGACTAGTAAATCTAAAATTGAGGTTAAAAATTAGTTAAACCTTAGTTAAAACCTATTCGGTGTGTCCGTTCAAAATGAATAAAAATTTTGATTCTGTTCAGTCAATCAGAAGGCTTTTTGTATCGTTTCGAAGGAAGGCACTTGTTTAATGGGTCTCAATAACTTGATTTCAAGCGAAAGATGGTTTTTGTCTTGTCAAAAGCGTAGAAAGAATCGAATTTTAATTTTTTTTAAAAGATTCGCTGCGAGAATCGATCCAATCTGTAGGATTACAACATTTATCAAGATTATTGGTTCTTCGGTAACCGATTAACTCATATTTCTGTAATAACAGCTGTCCGTATTGTGAATTCCTTCAATTCATCACGTTTTGGTCGTGTTGAAGTGCTTTACAAAGGTGTGTGGGGAACCATTTGTGCCGACTATTGGGACTTGCGTGACGCTGATGTAGTTTGTCGCCAGCTTGGATACGAGGGAGCTTTATCAGCATCACTATTTCGTTACCCAGCATTTGGACAAAACACCGGTCAAATACGGTTGAATGGAGTAAATTGCGAGGGAAATGAGACATCGATATCGGAATGCAGGCACCTAGGATGGGAAGGTCACTGTTGGCATTATTTTGACGCAGGCGTAGTGTGCCGACCCACAAGTAAGAGGATAAAACACCTAAGTAAAGAATCAAAAAAATTTTCTTCCATTCTTTTTTTCATATGCTCCTTCGAATTGATGTGTAACAGTTACTATCAAGGATCCTTTTACTGCTTTCTAATCAAATTTTATAAAAGGCATTTTGAGAAGTTCTGTTTCATTTGATTTAAATATCTTCTCGAGTTTACCAGCTCCATATTTTAATACTACTTTCAAAAAAATAGAAACATGTATGTAACTTCACACTACAAACATCAGTGGTGAACCATCAAAGTATTGAAATAAAATACAGAATGTGAAGTGAGCTACATTGTTTTTCGCTCTGATCATAGTTCGTTTGGTGAGTCCCAGCAATTCGCCGTCTTCTGGTCGTGTTGAAGTGTTTTACAATGGTACATGGGGAACCATTTGTGACAATTCATGGGACATAAAAGATGCTAATACAGTCTGTCGCCAGCTTGGATACGATGGAGCTTTATCAGCACCCGGTGATGCAGCATTTCGACAAGGTATTGGTCAGATATGGCTGGATGACGTTAATTGTATACGAAATGAGACCTTGATAGCGCAGTGCAGTCATGGAGGATGGGGTGTTCACAACTGTGGGCATGGCAAAGACGCTGGCGTAGTATGCCGACCTGCAGGTAACGCCACATCTTGCGTTCAATATATCAATATATATTTATTTACTGAGGATATTGCTTTTACAGTTTTGCGACTTGGGTTCAGTATCGGTCTTGACGTATGAATTGGCCCTTTTCACTGGGTGGTTGACCGCACGTGCAGGCTAGATGAGGCGAATCATGCGCGCTCTCATCTGCTACCATGGGAGCTTGGTGGGGGCTTGATGAGTACGCTACGAGAAACAAGTGTTGTTTCCAGTTCATATGCCCCATGACCTTGATAAAACATTTTACCTTATAAAATGGGTTTCTAGCGTTGTTGCATTACAGGATCACAAAAATTTTTCAATGACAGTCAAACAAAGAAAATATGACGAGACCAGTGAATGCTTTTAAAAAAATCTGGCAATTTTCCATGGCTCCTTGCTGCTCTCACTTAAGTAAGTCACTGGTTTTACTCCTTTCAAAGTCCTATCTGCTGGCTTTACTCCTAAACAACGAAAGAACCTAATAATGAGCAGTGGAAATCGGTACTGTCTTATTTGGAGAGCCACATGGCTTTCGTAGTAACGTTGCACGTTTTAACCGTCCTAAGTTCAGCCTGTGTCTCCTCGTGCTAAGCTAATCGTTTGTGAACGGTACATTCAAATTCTGCCTTCCCTGAACAGAAATGGGCTACTGTTTCCTGCTCTCAATATAAAATTCCTTCATGGCCAGAGGAGGAAATCAACTTCATTGCCAACTTTTAATCACAAAGCACCCATATCCATGACTGTGAAAACGCTCGAGACATTTTTAGAAGGGAAAAATCACAACAAGCATCACTGGCCTGCATGACCCCTAACATGTTACACCGATCCAAGATTCCTTTCCTCCACCGTCAACAAATTCCTCACAAGAAGCTGCTGTGGAAGGCATAATGCATGTTGCGACTTATGTCAACAGTTAAGAGGGTGCAACATGGGTTAGTAGGATGCGCGATGAGTCTTAAAATCGAGGCGGGATGTGGGATATGAGAAATTTGAAAAGAGGGATGCAAGATGAAAATAGGAAGGCGAGACCGTGATATGCTCCGTTTCGAAGGCGGTAAAGGGGAAAGGAGGAGTATAGGCGGGATCATAATTTAGCTCAAGTTACGCCTCACCCGACCTCAGAGACATGAGAAAGTATTTATTTTCTTAATAAACGAGCGATTTGTTGGCACTTTTATTGAAGATTTGAGTTTCAATTGTAGAAATGAAGGTGTTTGAATAAGCTTCTCCCTTTTTGGCGAGCATGGCGGTTCTGTTCGTTTGCAAGTACTTTTGTTCGTGACTTTGAATGAGTTTCGTCCAAGTGCTTTCTCTAGCAAGGGCTTTGGAATGAGGGAGGCATCTCTCTAAAAATTCTCGTACTCGCTGCATACTTTGTTTATGCCTTCAACTTGCGGTATGTTTGAGTATAAGCTCGTAATATGTATTGAAACGAATATCACTTCTTTCGGAAGCTCTTTTCCCTCTGAAGTTCGCGAAGTTTGTTGTAATTGAGATATGATCTTTATTGTTGTGCGATAGGCTACAGAATTTGATAGCTCCTCTGTTGGTCCTCCTATAGATGAAGTTCTTTTAAGCCGGCTTAATATGCTTAAGCATGTCTTTGACTTTTTCCATGATAGGAAGAGTACATTACCAATATTGCAAAAGCTGTAATTTTTCTATCAGTTTAAATAAGGCGGTGAACTTGAACAACTTGGGTTTAACAAGGCGAGGTCGGGATGGAAATGTTCATTGCAGCGGGATGACGGAATGGGATGAAAAATAGCGGCGGGTTGCGGGATTGGAAAAGTCTATTTTGGACCCTCAGTTAAAGGTTTCGAGGTACAGATTCTCCAATTTTCTAGTATTGATGAGCCAAAAATAAGAGGAGACTCTCCGGCTGAAATCGCTGACATGGTTATAGCAGTCGTTTTTCTGTCGATCCAAGCCGTTAGAATCGTCAACTAACACTTATGCATTTATTGTGGAATGTAGTAGACATTATAATCACCGTGTCCTTGTAGGAAGCTATTTTGCGCTACGTTCCTGATGTCAGCAGAAAAAAACAGCGAGATTATATACAGAGAGTAGGGGAAATTTAAAATTCCATCAAGAGAGCTGTGTAATAAAAAGAAATTGACATAATAAAACAACAATCAACTGCCAAAAAAAGGCGCAGATTAAGCTTTACCTATTGAGCCCCAAGATGCCTTGGCCTACCAATATCTCAGGCAAAGAAAAGGCAAAAGACAGATACCGCGACATATAGAGCTGTATGGTCGTTTGACGACCTATCGGCGTCTTACTCCCCCCCTACCTAAACCCTCTTCGATTGAGTTTGCTCGAGGAAGTGATTAACGAAGATCGAGTGCGCTACTTTTGATATGGGAATGGAAACCTTGATTAATCATAAAATGTGTAATAATACCTTCACACTATTTCTAGAATATATTAAGTTCGTTCTCTACTTTGTGTCCGTCTGATTAAATTTGACCGTGGATAACTAGAGATTACCACCATTAGCCGCGATCGTGATACATTGGTGACATGTATATACAGGGCCATTCCGCACAGGCTTCACTTTAATTAAGAAACAAACTTAAATTCATGTGACAGCCATTTCAAAGAAACTTTAAAAAAAATAGCTTACGTCTAAGGTACAATTTAATTTAAAATGAAAGCGAAAATTATCTAAAAATTCCTAAAATCTCTCAACATTGTACGGGCCGAATGCATTAGCCTTTTTGGATGCGACCGCTGAGTTTAGTTCAAATGGTAAATGCGTGGGTGTGGGACTTAAGCGAGGAGAGGACTATTTTTGGACCAAAAAAATAACCTACTTGGGTGTTGGCATGATTTGATCTTGGAGGTATCTGTTTTTAAAAGGACGATTTCGTAAACGAGGACGATTTCGTAAACGAGTTGTGTTTAAGTTTATATTCCAGTCAGGAAAATGAATCGTTTCCGTCTCTAAGGTTAAATGGGTCCTTATAGTTTAATCAAATTTATAAAATAATTTTACGCGCTTGATTGGCCATTCCATTTTACATGGAAAATGAGACACATTTTGGTTTCCTGTTTCATTAAGAAATTGCATCCTAAACACGCGGATGGGTCCTTATAGTTTAAAACATTTCTACATTTCTTCAATATGATTCGTGAGACAATTCCAATTTTATATACAAATTAAAAAATCCGAGTTTACCATTTCCACGATATCTAGTTAAGGTCTACATTTACGATTACAGATGTTCGTTTGGTGAGTCCCGACAATTCCCCGTCCTCTGGTCGTGTTGAAGTGCTGCACATGGGTACCTGGGGAACCATTCTTGATTATTCATGGGGCATACGGGAGGCTGATGTAGTTTGTCGTCAGCTTGGATACGATGGAGCTTTATCAGCGCCTAGCTATGCAGCATTTGGAAAAGGAACTGGCCAGATATGGCTTGACTATGTGCACTGTGAAGGAGATGAAATTTCGATCTTGGACTGTTCTCACAGCGGATGGGGAGTCCATTACTATTGGTATTATAATGACGCTGACGCTGGCGTTGTGTGCCGACCCACAGGTAAGGCGGTGATACACTTTCAAAGTGCATTGTTTAAAGTGATTCTATCTACTGTTTCCGATTTTCTAATCGACGCTAACCCAATTCACACCAACAAAACATATCTAACTAAACTTTCAGGATTAACTGAATGAAAATCAGATCCAAGTAGTCACTGATTTGTTCATTAAATGTGCTAAATTTGAAGTCGTCAAACATCGGTTTCGCAGTTTCTTTGTAGAAAACAAATTTAAACCGTTTCTAACGAAACAGATTTAAAACATGTTTAAGCTTTTGTGTGAATGGGGTGTAAGATCCGTTTAAAGAAGTCTTAGGTAACGGCCCTTTTTACTGTCCAGTTCTTCTTTCGCTTGCATACCATCATAATAATCTGATCAGTTAATTACTCGTAGAAAAGCACCAAAGAGGGAGTTCCTCCTCATTTAAATTGACATTCTACTCGTCGAGTTAACTGTCATTATATGATCTCTCGAGTTTATCGTATCCATATATTGTCTGCCTAAGGTGATTCCTTAGAAAAAAAAATCATCCCATAATTTTTTTTTTTTTTACACTTTCAGTAAATGTTCCCTACCAATGCCTGTTTCCAAAAATACAACGAGAAAGATAGGTCAATGATACACACCTTATATCTTTAACTCTTTCTTCTCCTTGTCACAGACTTACGCTTGGACTTACGGGAAGAGTTCAAACAAATCATTTGATCATTTCCTTGAAAGGTTACGAAGTTTGGCCAAAAGCCAATCTATGAAGCCAATCGCAACCCCGTACTTGAATGGGTGACTGTTAAAAAAATATCCTCGTTATGAACTTTTCGTTGTTCTTTGAAGATACCAGTCAGGCTGGAATCGATTAGTAAAAACCCATCAACATTGCCGGATATTCGGGTAAAACAGGTTGCTTCGGTACCATTAAGAAGTGGACTTCATTTTAAGGACACTACACAATTTTAAACACCTGAAGAGCTTCATTTCAAATTTACAAATTAACTTGTAAGAAGTGTCTTTTTCTTTGCCTTTTCTATGAAATAGATTTATCTCGCTTCAGGCGAGTACAAGTCGCATATTTTTCACAATTTTGAAAGTTGCGTCTTGGGTTGATAGTTTGGTAGGTAGGTAGTGAAGTAAGTTACAAAGTGAATGGCTAGGTGAATGCCCGTAAACACAGTCAGGTTCGCAGCTCGTGCATATATTATGAAGGTACTAAGTCCACTGGAAGGTACCCGAATTCCAACATTTGAGCCTCAAATGGCTACCTTTATTTTCACGGGACAAAGTAGGAGTAACACGAAGAATGTACGGCGATAAAGAATAAGGCAGTGGTCAAACTATCACATACTAAGTCTTTCTCTGACAAAGCTGAAATACAAAATCGAAGTGATTTCTTGCCACCCTCACATCAGTACGTTGTTTAAAGTTTACGGTGACGTTACAGCTTTGTTGCTCCCGATTTTTGTTCCCCGTGAGTACATAATTTTGTTTGAATATTTCGTGCATCAGTCATACTTCTTTTTTAAGATTTCCAAGTCTCTGATTCTATGGTTCGAGTTTGGGTCCGGATTATCACAAAAATTTTTTTGTGAGCTTAGATTTAAAGTAAGAGTGTGTGACGAATTAGCGCAAACGATCTGAAATAACTCGGTTTCCAGCGTCTCTCATTTAAATAGATAATCGTGATCTTCTTGAATTGTATTTGCTGCGAGCGGCGATAAACCATCCAAAGATTTTATAAAAGCAAATCTTTAATCGGCCATCCCTTTAAGATGACGTCAAAAAAAACTCTATATGAAACGAGTAAGCATTTTCTGAATCAAAACTGGTCAAACGCAGTGGTAATCCAAAACCCTGAATAACAACTGACAATCTTGAAAGTTGCAACTCGGTGGCCTCATGGTTGAAAAGACCGCCTCTGTGCACTTCTGAAACCTGAATATCCAGTATGGGAACCCCGCTGGGGAGCGCGAAGTCCAGCTGCAACAGTCACTGTTACCTGCTACGTCATTTAGCTTACGAAATAAAGACGCGAGAAGAGTGAAACCCAGTTCAAGAGATATAGGAACATTGTCAAGGCCCACTCCCTATCTGGGTGATGACAAGAATCAGTAGGGGATAGGAAAGGCTCCAAGCTCACCACAAACCGGCCCAAAGGTATACACAGGACAATAGTTCTGCAAAAACTTCCTGTATGCACTTGAGTCCTAAAAAGTATACGGGCGACGAGCCAGAACCGTGAATCATTTTCATGTAGAACGCTGGAAAAATATCCTGCATATTAGCCGTCTGGACTAAGTTCCATTGGAGGCATGATTTATTTACACTTTCAAGCTGGACCACCTTGGGCGTTAACATCTTCCATTAGAGGCGGTTTTTAGCTTCATAGACTGGCTTATCAGGCGGTTTGCTCCACCACGCGTTATAGTTACTCTCATGACTTGATCGGTGATAGGGTGATCTCGGTGGTCTAGGGGCCAGTCGCAGTTTTGATATCTTCATACATCCTTATGGCGTTCCTTTTTACTGCGGCTTACTTTATCTAACCATACCTTCCAAGCTTCGCTGTCGGCTCCCTATTTAGCGTTGACGTTACCAAGAAGGTACATTCCTTCAATGAAGGGGAGCCTGGAGATTGCCTGCGAGGATCTCTTAATTTCGTTTCTTAACCGCAGTGCAAATATATGAATTTCATATATCTAAAATCATCATTTATCACTTGGATGGTTTATTTGGACCCAACACATTGATCAGCTCCCAGTTGGCTTGTTAGCTCAGTTGGTAGAGCGCTGCACCTGTATCGCAGAGTTCATTGGTTCAAATCCCGTACGGGCCTGAATTTTTTTCAGGTCCTATTTTCAACTTCCAGTTCAGTAGTGTTCTTAGCTACGAGGATCTCTTAATTTCGTAACTGATACAATTTGGTAACAGATGCAAGAATTGCCGAAAGGAGACGCATTACGCCCTCAAGTATTGATTAGTTATCGAGCCCTCTTGGAAAAAACAGCAAGTCGTATTTCCACTGTCCAAGAAATCCCGCCAGCTAAATTGGCCATACCACTCGGATCACGAATATTATTTTTAAGTCTGAATTCCCCCTATTTTACCACGTGTCCTCACTCGTTCAATCATGAGCACACTTACCAGGCATAAGATCCCTTTTGAACAACGATAGTTACTTGCATTACTATTTTAGATAAGAAGGGAAACTATTCTATACCACAGTATTTTTCTCGCGCAATTTCACTCGACATACTGACATCTTTCTTTTCGCAAGTCGATAAGTCTTGAACATGAGGCCGTTAATATAATACGGAAATTATTTTAAATTTATTTTTTAACTGATATTTTTCTTTTCTCTCTAGCGGGACCCCAGATTTTAAACATACAATGTCCAAGCTCTCTAGTGCAGGGAAGTAACTTGACTCTTTATTGTAATGCTACTGGTAATCCTTCTCCGAATATTACTTGGATATGGGAAGAAACAGGAGAAGTTCTTAGTAGCAGTGAGGAGCTCACTTTTTCAGCTTTTAACCGTAGCCAAACAGGCAATTATAAATGCCTGGCGTGGAATGGAATTGGTAAAAGTTCCACCAGAACATGTCGCCTGGACGTACCTGGTAAGTTAAAATCGTGTAAACCAAACCCTTAGGGCCGGTTATTTAAACAAATTTTAGCCTTTGTTTAACAAAACTACGTTCTAGGCCATCTTCAATTTAGCCGAACCTTTTATCTAAGGATCAATTGTTTGTGAACAGTGTCAAGAGGCCGAGACTTTGTAGTGGAAGGACATTTATTTCTCTGAAATCAACCCCCCTCTGGAGAATCACCGAGGTTCACTGCTTGCGTAAAACCGCAATTTGGGTTGGATCATAAAAATTATTGTCACATCAATAACTTATTTCAAAATCAGAATCAATTGTAGAAAGGGTGAATCCAGGAATTACTGAAAAGGAGGGTTCAAAGAAATTTTTTTCTTAACAACTTTTCATACGACCCAGGCTCGCCGAACCCTCCTCCACCCCACGGTCACACAGCACACCCCATTATCAAGTTAATACCTTACCGTGTCCATGAATTGTACTCATAAGAGGAGGCAACTGTAGACCATTAAAAGAAATTATACCAGATGAGGAGTAATATTTCATCCCTTCAATGCAAAACTTTGGTGGGAAAACTCACTAGTCTGATAAGGGGAAGGGGTCTCCGCACCTCCCAGACATCCCTCTGGATCAGCCCTTGAAGTTCACCTTTAAGACCTTTAGATTCTCAAATGCCATAGCGCGTGGGATATTTCCACTGAAGCAATTTCTACCGATAGGGGCTGACCTTGACGGTAAAGTGATCGAGTCGCCGAGCAATTCATCAATATCAAGCATTATAACACTTAATTTTCCTTTTTTTCGTATAGACGAACCTTTGGTTCTAAACTTAGAGTGTCCAGCATCAATCATTGAGGGACATAACGCGACTCTTCACTGCAATGCAACTAGAAATCCTCCCCCAAATATTAACTGGATACGGAAAGACACAGGAGATGTTCTTGGCACCAATGTACAACAGCTTACTCTGTTGGATGTTCATCGCAGCCAAGCGGGGACATATCAGTGCTCTGCATGGACTGGAATTAGCAATAGTTCGGTCATTACATGTCAACTGGATGTGTTTTGTGAGTCAATTAACTGTAACGTTTTTAGTGCACGTATCAGCTGAGGCGCATGCCAAGAGTAAATGTGATGATGACTATAGAGTTTAAAACTCTACTGTAAGAAATTGTTTCTTTCGTGGGAGCGGCATGACATACGAATGGAATTTTTGATACAGTCGTTCCCCAATCAGGCCCTGATGCGCGACCGCGAGAACAACGAACTCTGTTTGTGTTGCAGACTTGCCATCTGGGACAAGAATGACACCTGACCTAAAGGATACTGTCGTGTTAGCTGGAGGCAGTTTGTTCCTAAACTGCACCTCAGATGCAAACCCTACCGTTAGTGTATTTCAGTTGGTATTCAATAGTGCCTTAATCGCCACCAGCAGCTCTGGGATGTTTAGCGTTACTGTGAAGAAAGCTGGAATGTACACCTGTATCCCTGTTAATGAAGTCGGCTCAGGAGACAGTGCTACAGTCAAAGTCACCGTCCTCGGTAAGGAGATATCGTCTAAACTCTCTTTTATTACTCAATGCTCCGGCCTGAAATTGCCATTTTAATTTGAATTAATACAACTGAATCATCTAACGGATAATTGAGGAGGACCTTTCAAGTAGTAGCATAACACTTAACTGGGAGGTGCTACATCTGTAAATGATACTATCGGCCGTGAAATTAATCAGAATAGATTGGATGAATTTGAGTCAGCGTAAAAATCACGTCTAGATTGCTACTGAGTTACTTTGATGGAAATCATGCAAATCTTTCAGTAAATGTCCTTTCATAGGAACAAAAGTCTATTTAAAAAAAAGTGGCAAGCATGTGCTTCCGTTCGGTGGAAAATCTAAAAAGTTACTTCTTAGACAAGGTTGATAAAAAAAGTAATATGTAAATCAACTATTGAGAGCTTTTGATTTTCGGAATAATGGGCAAGTTTTCGGAGCACTAATCTTGGTGCTCACCGCGCTTTAGCAGTAAGTGTGAAAATTGAATGATCCGTAGATTTGTGCAGTTCTGCAGCCCCAGCTTGAAAATTCTTTTTTTTTTTTAAACTAAATTGGTATTGCATTTCACTGAACGATTGCTCCTGAAGACCCGCAGCCCTGTCGCTGAGAATAAATGAAATGAAGTGTGAAGAAATGACTGTCCCTGCCTTTTCACGGTCCTTTTGAGGATAGTTGATGAAATTAGGTGTGATGAATTGACAATGACAGTTCTGTTGTCCTGTATTTGAAGAATGATTAAATAATATGCGGAAGGACTGCTACCGCGGTCCCTCAGTTATTTAGATCTGTTAATAATTTATGTACAGGTTCAGAGGATTTTGGTTCCAGAATCATTATTTTTCTCAATACGTTCGTTGATTATATCTTGTTTTTGTTTGTTTGTTTGTTTTTTTTTTCTCAATTCCGTTTATATGTTTTTGAAGATGCTCCTGGTTTTCCGGTATTTGTAAACAACACCGTTGATACAATCACTATCAGGTGGTCACCAATTTATCTTCAATCTGCTACATATACCGTAAATATAAGACCTGGGGAAGAAACAACGTGGATGAACGCAACGTGTAAACAGACTATTTGGAATAATAAATGCACGGTGACAGGCACAGTTGCGGAGGTTGTTGGTCTCGAAGAGGACTCTGCGTATCATTTTAGAGTTTATGCTAACTACAGAGGAGTCAGAAGTGACGCCAGTTTACCGTCAGGAGCCTTCAGAACAGCAGGTGATGTTGAATTATGTGGTTTTATGAGTTGTTGCCATGTAATGGAAGTTTTTCCTTCATGTATTGTATTCAGAGATATAGTGTTGTAATGCGCACTCGATCATATCTTATCGCATGCTAGACTGCGCAATATAAGAAATAAACATTATTATTATTATTATTATTATTAGAGATATTTAATTGATTATAAGTATTACTGACACGAAGCATTCAGATATTGAATGTTCTGTTTTTTTATTTGTATTTCCATTAACTTGCAATTTGTATTGGTATTTGCTAATCAAATGAACGATCAAATAGCAATGCTAACGAGGCTCGAGAACCGAGCAAGTGTAAAACATACTGTGTAAAGAAACCCACGAAGTGGTTTTTCTTTATCATCTATCACTCAAAATATGTTGTATATCTTTATTGCGTGTAGCGACAACGACACAATGAAGATAAATTACGACTCTAGTTACCTTTGTCTTGTTGTTTATTTAAGGTATAAGTTTTACCTTATCTAGACATCACTTATTTTACCCTGACTGGCACTTTTATAGCAAGTGCTGGCCATGGTTCAACCTGCTGCATAACAATTTTTCGCCTGTGCGCGTTAGACTGTCGAAAATAGGGAAAACGTTCATTGCTATACACGGGTGTGGAGTTTTCTCTTTCAGGTTTACTCTTCTTTTGTCAGTACTGGCTTTACTAATGCTGTAGCAGATGCCTTTCACGTTTGTGCTGGATTTGAGTGGTTGGTTTACGGTCTTAAAGCACTTCGGGCCTTGAAATGTCTACAAACGGTTGGTATGGTAGGCTATAATTGTTGAGCCATGATCATAAAAATAGCAATACTGTATTATCAGATGTACATAATTTTTTTAATATTTCATAATATGCTCCGGAAAGCATAAAATTTCTTCCTCCACCATTAAATTCCAAATTGAAATTATGACACTGACTGCGTTCTGGTACCCTAAGAGTAAACCTACCTGCTAAGGTTTTCAATTGTACCGAAAATCAGTTTCAGTACAGAATCCCCATGTTGAATCTCTCTGTAAAATGAAGAGAGTATCTTTATGGATCTATCTCTTGAAAAGCAACTCTGACGAGGGTTTTTTTCCTTCTCACCTTTGTTTATTTTTCCAGAACAGAAAAGCTTTTAAAACAAAAGCTGACAGGAGGCGACAAAGAGTTGGAACTTTGACTCATGCACGTGCTGCTGTTCCTTTGGGCCTATAGTACAACCAAACTAAAGGGTATTGGTTTTATTAAGCAGGCAATGTTTTATAACATAGTTCGAACAATTCTCTCTGACTCTCAAAGGCATTCATTTTTAGTTCTAATATTTTTAAATAACTAAGTCTGCTAAAAAAGGGCATTTTAAACGCTGCTTTTTGCCAAGAATAAGTTAACCGACTCATAAGTGATAAGTGTCTGAATTTCGCATTGGGTGGCACACGATCGGTTTTAAATTTTCTGTGACATCCAAAAATGTTAGTATTTGCCAGTGGTGATTTTCAGATGAATAGAGAGGAACTAGATTGACTACTGTCCTTTTTTTCGTTTTCGAATCCTGCTCCTATTCCTAGCATTATCAAGCCAAAGCTAAAAAGTTGTATACTTTTTTATCTTTTACCGAAGGTGGAAAAAACATGATGAAAATTCCTGCAGAAAATTTTCAGCCGGAGTAATATGCTAATCACGATGCAAGAAAAATTCATGTCAATTTCGCAGAACAAGTTTACAGAGACTGGCTGATGTTCTTTGAAAACAACGGAATCATAATGTAAAATGAAGACTGTCAATCTATCTTTGAAAAACGGACTTGATTGTGGGTTTTTTTTCTTTCTCGCCTTTCTTTCTAAACCAGTTTTATAACGTATAACAAGGCAAACTCACTTTTTGCAGTTTCGATGTCGGACTGAAAGCTAGAAATTCCTGCTTCAGTTTCATTAGCTTTGGAATATTAAAACATTTTATATGAGGGTCACGGACACGAACCGAAACAACTAACATAAGATAAAATTTAATGTGTTGCTGAGCTTCTTCTATTTGCTGGTTGTCTCTCAGACCATCCACCGGTCACAATACCCACGCCATCTTGTTTGACTCAGGGTCCAGCGGCACTCGCATGGAAATCTACAAGTTCCTTGCCAGTGGTCCTTCCCTCCAACCTTCTGACGTTGTCCAGATCGATGCCTCACCAAATAAAGTGAAACCTGGAATTCCTGACTTTTCTGATGACCCGACTCAAGTTGAAGCTTACATGAATCCCCTACTTGAATCTGCTAAGCAAACTATTCCAGAGGACAAACAAGTATCCACTCCGATATTTTTGTTAGCAACAGCATGCATGAGACTCTTGCCTGATGATCAGGCAAACGCTATTTTAGTTGAGGTTAGGAAACTGTTTAACGACAAAGAGAATTTCCTTTTCTGTTTCAGAACTATGGCAATGCTAAAATCATCGCTGGTCAGGTCGAAGGCATTTATGGTTGGGTTACCGTAAATTTCCTTTTAGATGTTTTTGCTTTAAAAGATTCTACATCGTATGGTAGTCTAGAAATGGAAGGAGCATCCCACCAAAATTCTAGGGGGAGTGACAAAGTAGCATTGTTGTTGTTATTTTTGACGTGGCTGAGAAAAAATAAGGGAGTTTTGTAGTTAGATATAGTTATCTAGGCTACGGAATAGAGCAAGTTTTGGCTTTTTATCGTGTTTAAGAGATATAGGCGCCGTTTGCTCTAAGTTCAAGTTTATTAAGTTTGCAGGAAAATCTTTGTACAATAATCACCTCCTGCAAATAGCGAGCTAATCTAGGCAGGCGGTGTTAAGGACATACAACACGAATTACAAAAACACGAATTATGCGAATTACTCGATTTTGCATACATTATTTGACAAAAGAGGGAAAAAAAGGTGATAAAAAGTAAATTAATATATTATGTTTGAATTATAATTAAGATGCCTTTTTATTTCAGAAATAAGAGTGCTAGTGTCAGCATAACTATCCAGACTTCCTAGAGTTGCAAATAGTAATGCTTGAATTTTCTTTTTGAATATGTGCTTCGGCAGACTACGATAGCTTTCGGGAATACTGTTCCAAATTTTAGCCCCAACGATAGAAAAAGAGTTTTTATGATGATTAAGCCTAGAATAGTTAATATAGTAGTTACCAGAAGATGCTGATCGGGTATTATACTGATGTATGTCTTGTGTAGAGATAAAAAGATTGCAGATATTTTTAGGTGCAGAGTTAGTGGTTATATCAAGCTGACAACCAACTCTTGAGCACCAACTCGCTCCTCTAGTGATTTTATATCACGTCGAGCAGAATCGAGCATTCTCTTTAGATCCTCATTACTTTTCCTAAGCGATTTGACTTGTTGATGTGACATTATAAGTGCCTAAATTGACTTTCTTGAACGCTTTAAGCAGAGCTTCAAAAGGTATGTCCGACCGTTACGCGCAACGCTCTGACTGCGAAAAAGCACAGTCAATCCTGGTAAAATAAGGCTGTCATCGAATTCATTCTGTAAGAAAGACTACAGTGAGATTGATGAAAAAAATCCCTTATGCTAAAAATAACTGCTTTGGGGCAAATTATATAAACGCGCTGTTGACTGAAAGGTTTGGCCACGGTCGATTAAAGGAAATCACACTTGCTAATTTACAGAATGGATTCAAGTTAGGCTGGACCTTAGATAGAGGTCTGCTTAACACAGGCAACGCGGACGAGTAATTCGTTTATTTTCCAAATTCTTGGCACAAAAGGTCATGAGAAGCTTCAAGTGCATCACCTTGAGAACCAGAATATGTCTTTACAATGATCTAGAGAACATGAATAAAGCTCACCATAGAGAAGCAACTTCCATTTTTTATTTTTTGACTTTATACATTATAACTCATCATTATCCATTTAAGTGGAGGACATACTTTTGAAGGCCAGTTCTTTTGATTAATCAATCGGTCGAACGCTCGACTCTAAACAGGCGGTATCTAAGCTCTCTTCTTTAGGGTGGCAATTGAACTATCTTTGGAAATCCTCCTCCAAACATTATTTAGTTTGGGGAAGACAAAAGAGGTGGTCTCTGTGACAGGAACAAATGACTCTATCTAATCTCACATCTTTAGGGTGGTAATTGAGCTATCTTTGGAAATCCTCCTCCTCCAAACATTATTTAGTTAGGGGAAGACAAAAGAGGTGGTCTCTATGACAGGAACAAATGACTCTTACAGCGTTAATCGCAACCAAGCACGAACTTATCAGTGGCATACAAAGAATGGATTTGCTAATAACTCCATCAAAAAAATACCGCCGGGATGAACATTGTAGACCTTCTTCAAACTCGTGAAATGTCTTGTCTATCTGTCTGATGATCGGCCGCTCAAAGATAAATTTCTGAAAGAGTTGTAAGTGCTGGAATGCCTCTAAGCTGGAAACGTCCACTGCTGATTATAATATTAATATTTTGAAACACCTTTGCTTGTTAGATTGAGCTTTCTGAGTTGTTAGATAATATTGAGCAGCCGTACGCTGAACAAACAAAGGGGAACGAAAAATATACTCGCTACCCTTTCATTCTGAGTTTGCAAGTTGATTTACACGAACATAGTCAAATATTAGCATAAGTAGTTTGCTGTTGCAGTTTTGCGACAATAAACTGAACACATTGAGCTACCAGTTGAATTCCGATTTTAAGGGGTACAGAAAGTTCATTTTTAATTGATACAATCCTAGGCGTCACCGCAAAGATAACTTAACTCCCCATTTTCATCAAGCGCCTGACAAAAATAAATTGGTAGGCTGAGGCGCAAGCACCTTTTTTTTTTCTTCCCAGGGTGAGGTAAGAGTGTTCCATGCGCCGTGATGTAGAGCAATTTGAGAATGTAAAAGGGATAGATTGCGGCCTCGCTCACGTTGATGGGAGGCCAAAAGGCGATGGAGATTTATGATAAAGTTTGGATATAACGCGCGCTGTCATTGGTTGAAAGAGTGTGCTCTATCAGAATACAAAGCATAGAGATGAGCTAAAGCTGTCACGCCATCTGCCAAATTGTCGGTCCGACCTTTTCCCGGACTTCTCTTTAGCCTTTTTTTCGTTGATTGAAACTGAAATTTCGAACCAAGCGAGCCGGCAAGTAGCAACAGAAGAACCAAAGAAAGGTTTGAAAACATGTCAGGCACAGTAACTGACGTTATGATAAAGTGAGAAGAGACAAAAATCATCAAAGAGAAAGCGAAATGGACAGTCCAAGTTTTGAAGGTTTCATGCTCAGCTAGATTGCAAGCTTACGTATGTTAAAAAATCAAACTCAGCTAACACTGAAACAAAACAAACAGGAATGATGAAAAATAAAGCCAGACTGGCCTAAATGTTAAAATTAATACTAATCATGACGGTGTAAGAGCGACTGCGATCATGTTGAGGTCCATCGCGGCTTACTCATAATAGTGATTTCCGGTCATTGCAGTGAAGCAAGTCTCAGATTTTACATCAGCTGCCCTTCGATTGAAAAACTAGGAGCTTGCCCTGATATCCTTTCCGATGACTGGAAGGCCACATCAGTTACAGCAGCAGTTACAGCAGTTTAAGCAACCGAGCCGAGTTTTACGGCGCTGCCATCCCGAGCAATCTTCATGTTCTTGCGAATTCGGCTGTCGTTCATTCATAAAACACACGCCTTGATCATGGGCAGTTTGTTTTCCAATTGTTATGTCTAAAAACTTGCGCGTCTTTATAAGCCACAATTCAGCCGGTTTTCACTGAGAATTTCACTTTCAGATTCTGTAATAGAGACTGAGAAAACTTAAGGCAAAAGTGTTAACATCTACCTGCCGAACTATTTCAGTTTGTAAACTATTGCGAACTTTGATGGTTTGACACTTTTGACAGCTTTACTCTTGTTCAACCAACCATATTATTTGAAACATTCTATCAAGGATTCTGATTGGCTTATTGTAGTGTGCTTTATGAGAGTATAGAGCATGCTGACGACACTGTTGTTCGCTTTGGAAATAAAGTTTGTTTTGAAAATGGAAAGTAATGCGTGGGAAGTTAACGGATTCCTTATCATGAAACAAATAGAGAGGCCTTGACTGTGCTCTGTTCTGTTGTAGAGCACTTAGGAAGCGACTAGAGCACTCAAGAAGTGGGGAGAAACGCTTTACTACGTCTTGGGTTTATGCCAACACTTCTTTCGTGCTCTAGCCGCTTCCTGCGTGCTTTGTAACAGAACAGAGCACAGTAAAGCCTTCTCTGTTTGTTAAACAGTTCATCGTTCTAGATATTGAGATTTTTTTTGGATGCAATGAAAGAAAGTGTTATGCAAATGTCAAAACCAGCCTTGCAACATCCAAATATCCGTCGTTAGACAAGATTACTCGATGAAATTTTCCCTAAGGTCTATTTAATCGTAAAAGCCTTCCGTTAGTTCAATATACCTCTATTTGTTTCCGTTACTACTGGTATTGCCACAAACCGAATAACCAATATGTACTAAACTGACAATATAAGGTTTAACCAAAACGCGTACCTCATGATGTCACCATCAAACAACTCAACAACATTGAATTCATTCCACAGAGATGCTTGTACCACAAGTCAGTGGAGTACCCAACAGCGAACGAGTTGTGCTACAGAAGGATATATTTGATGGCTATTTCTAAAGTCCTACTTTGTATATTTCTTGTCGGAGGTAAGAACCAACCACTTAAAAAATTTTTGCGAGTGAAAATAACTTGGCACAATGATGAATATAGTGCAGTTGAAGATCAATCCTGAGTCCAAATTTCGTACTCGCTCAGTCATTCCTTTCCTTGTCTTCTTTTAAAAGCGATGTGATGTGATCATGATGTTGGTCATCATACGTACTTTGTGTCTGATTGATTCGCTTTTACAAAACAGGAAATATCATAGAATCCGCACAGTAAACAATTGTTTGTGACTTTATCTAGCAACTTATTCATCCCAAGCCTCGGTGATTTTAACCATTTAGCGTATTCAGATCAATACTTGAGAATTCTAACTTATGGTCTGATATTATCAAATATAGCTTCGTTTTTTCTGCAAATGTAACAGAAGTCAAACGTTTGTTCTACCCTGGTAAATGAGTGATCTCTGGCAGTTCATTCTCGATCGATATCGGCTCTTAAGGACGTCTAGTCACGTAACTGCTAATTTTACCCGAAATCACTGTATGTCTGACAAAAATCTCTTTCGATACCAAATATATAGCCATCATTTACATTGATATATAATTTTCAAAAGGAATATGTTACATTAAGGGCTGACAATGTTCAAATGTTCCTCAGATACTTCACCATACTGGCCGATCGCAGCTTACTTTAGAGACGTTTCATTCATCTTCCCCTTTCTCAGCAGATGTGTAGATATATATAAGCATCATTGATGATAGCTCAGAAAGAAAGTTTAAACCACGACCAGAATCCCTCTACTGTTATTAGGATTTATTTTTTGTTTGTAAATTTTTCAGGACTCTTTCCTCGGACGGGAACTGCGTCAGATATTGTTGGTAAGTAGATTGACTCCGCAGTTTCAATCCTGTCCTAAGTCCCTCAGTCAGCTTTTCACCATCTTTGTCAAATTTTTCGTTTTATATTATGCTCAACAGTGCGATTAAGTGGCGGTTATAATCGATCTTCGTATGGCCGTGTTGAAGTGCAATTTAATGGGACCTGGGGTACGTGGTGTAGTGCTCCGTGGAACCTCAATAATGCTCATGTCACTTGCCGTCAACTGGGGTTTGATGGAGCTGTTGCCCTGCGACCCGAGCCTCACTGGATTTATGATGGAGTCGAGTGGAGAAATGATTTACGGTGTTTTGGGAACGAAACTTCCCTAACTGATTGTCCGCAAACTGGATTCACTTCAGTCAGATTTTGCGCTTTTGGCTACCGGGCCGAAGTCATGTGTAATTTACAAGGTAAAACTAAGCATCCGATTGTGCACTTATTACCCGAGAATGACTAATTTCAGAATTTTAACATTTTTAAACATTTTTTTAAAACGTCGTTATAATATAAGCAGCATATAGAAAAAAATTTCAAATATTTTCCATGAGCTAGAGAGGGATATACTGGTTCAACGTTGGTTGGGGTATAACAAGATAATTTGATTTTAACAACTGACTCGATGATGTAAATTTGCTACCGTAAAGAGATACTATGCTGACGTTTTTTGCGTTTGCCCTTCGTCTGAGGCAATAGAGAAATTATGAGTTGTGTGTGCTTTATACGCCAAAAATGGAGCAACGTCCGAGCGTTCGTTCATACTGTTAGAATAAAGAGTGCAAATATAGGGAAAGGCTGCAGACTGCCATATGCTGCTTAGAATGATTTGGAAAGTGTTTAGCGACTGGTTTGGATTCGTCCTTATCATTCTTCTCACGTCACGAGGTTGTTCCCGGAATCGAGAACCATTCACCAAATGAATGAATTCAATGAAAGGGAAAATGTAAGCAATAATAAGATAGTATTCAAGAGTTAAGCTTCACCTTTTTATACGCGAAATATTACTTGCACAATCAGAAATTACTGCATGGTGACTAATCACGAAAGGGATTATAGGTAATTTTAACTTTAAAGATGACTTCAAAATCTTCTTTATGGTTTAGCGATGTTAAAAGGATGTTAAAAGGAGTTCAATGTAGGAGGAGTTACAAAGAAAAGAACAAAGAGTGTCACAAACAACCTTGTATTGTTATTTTAATCCTACATTGCCGTTAATTATATTTGATAAAAGCATTTTAAGGCAAATGGTGTAAATTTTTTCTTTTGTTTGTATGTTGCTTATGCTGCGTATTATCATGAAGTGAAAATAAGAGTAAGCAGTGCCTATTGTAGTACTGTTGAGTACCGCAAAAAGTGTAATCTTTTAAGTAACGTAGTAACATTGTTAGTAACGTGACGCAATCGGTAACTAACGTCTGGTAATAAGTGGTATTGTACGTAAGGCAACATAAGTGGTAGCATTGCTTTACGTTTTTCAACGTAAATTTTATCAGCATTGTATATAAAAAAGAGAAATTCCCGCACGACGGGCAATCGAAAACTTTCGATATATTTCAAAATTCAACATGGAGCAAGAGACTTCAGCCCGATGTTCCAAAGGATAGGTAAACAGTTGTGTTTGTGAAATTTATTCCCCAGGGTATGGAAGAGTTGTCTGTGAGTCTATACTCTTGTAGCCTAAACTCATTCATTAGACAACTGATGTTTGGTTCCCAAGGAAATTTAGAACCAAACCATCTGGAAAATGTGAAAATGAAAATACATTTTTGTACAATCGTCTCAAAAAAGATGCTTCTTTGTTAATTTAACAAACATAATTGACAGATTTTAAACCTCACCAGCGACATTTATGGACTTCTTTTTTCCTCTGCAGTCCGCCTAGTAGGTGGGGCATCTAACAAGCAAGGTCTGGTACAAGTTTATTACAACAACAATTGGCACTGGGTTTGTGGTGAGCAGTGGGACAAACACGATTCTAATGTGACTTGTCAGTGGCTGGGATACTCAGGCTCCTCTGAAGCTTACACGGACACAGCACGTGACGGTGCTAATGGTACCACGTGGATGACCAATGTAAATTGCACTGGAGATGAACGCTCTCTTTTTTCATGCGTTCATGATGGATGGTTAGGCGGGAGCTGTGCAAGCAATCAAATGGCGGGAGTGCGATGCACCGGACCTGAGGGTAACACCAATTTGTTCTTGTAAAGTTTGTAATATTCTTAGCTCTTAAGTTTAATTGATATTAAACTTAAGATTGATACTTAAGATTGATTGACTTAACTTGATACCTGTACTTCTCAGATTACTGACAATATTGCTATTACTAATATGTTTCTATCAACTCTACCACTATTACTACTATTGCACTACATTTACTGCGTTTACACTGCTGCTATTGATCCTGAACCATTCCGTTGTGAAGCCAACTCAGCTGTAAAACTTAAGCGTATCCTTAACGATGTCACCATGGTAAGTTTTATTGACCTTCATGAAACTCCCAGTTCGTGTTTTATCCTTTCCGAAATTTCCGAGTAACTGCCGCTTCCTTGACGTTAATTTATCTCATCATTAGACTGTTGGTCCCTCTCGCCTGATGGGGTTAGACCAATTTCCCATATCTTTGCTTAGTTTTAATCAATTGGTTCAATGACATTTAATTCTCTCTCTTTTAAAGTTCGCTTAGTAGGTGGTGAACATACATTATATCAAGGCCAAGTAGAAGTTTTGTTTAATGGCGTCTGGGCAGGAATATGTCATGATTACAATTGGGATTTTCCGGAAGCCAATGTAGCTTGTCGTCAACTGGGGTATCATGGAGCTGTGCAACCCACCTACCATGGACGGTCTGCAATAGGAATAGATGATGTAAGATTAACCAATGTTCATTGCCTTGGAAACGAGACCTCAATACTAAACTGCACACACGACTTGTTTGGCGTGGGCCGCAATTGCTGGAGTGGAGAAGTTGGTGTGAGGTGTTCTCCATCAGGTAAGGACATCAGAAATTTCAAAGGGCTTTTTGTTTATGTTCCTGAGAAAGGGTTTTTTTTTTTTAAACGGAAACAGGCTATTTCTAGTTTTAGTTCAACAACCGTCAAGTTTTTGTTTGTTTCTTTTATTATTTAGGCTTTGCCTTCGAATAGCATTGTTCTGGTTTGAACATCTAAATAGACCAGTCGCTTGCTCGGCAAAGTAAATGTAATAAATAAACATCAGCCACTGGCGAACTCCACTGCTGGATCTAACATTTCCCTGTTATGTCGCTGATTGTAATTGTTCCTTTAAATCTACTAACCTGGATCATACACAACTTTAACTGAATTTATTTGTTTTTCAAATAGAGGTAAGAACAACGCCTGTGAGAATGTGGCTAATAAGCAAATAGATCTATATGAGATGCCATGAACTTCTATGTTTTTTTTTTTTTTTTGGTTATGTAAGTCAGAAATCTGTCCTAAGTTATGCCTATGTTGTCGAAGTGATAATTTGATTTAGTTAATTACCTTACTGCTTTGCTAATGGCGTTAAATATTCCCTTCAGTTCGTTTAGTTCGAGGACTGTCAGCCAGAGAAGGCCTTGTTCAAGTTTATCGTAATAACACTTGGGGCTGGATCTGCGCTAAGAACTGGAAACCTGAGAAAGAAGCGAATGTGGTTTGTAAAGAGTTGGGTTACACAGGCGCATCCTCAGTAAATACTTTTTCTCCAAATGAGCAGGTAAATGGTTCGTTGTGGATGAACAATTTTCAGTGTGCTGGAAACGAGAGCTCGCTTTCCATGTGTGTTCACGATGGATATACCAATAACAGCTGTTCCACTGGCGGAAACGTTGGCATTGTTTGCACCGGTCCAGGAGGTATACACACAGAACATCAATAAAAGTTTTAAGTTATTTCTAAGTGGTTCGTTACAAACAACAAATAAATTACAAATTATGTTTGGTGCGAGCATGACAGGGATAAAAAACCTGATCGTTGATTTCATGATAATATTACAAAGTGACAAATGTATTAACTGATTTCGAACTTTGCCATGGTATCATATCTGTTATTTCATAAATTCATCTGGCCCGAATTTTAATTACTTGGAATTATAACGCTGCGAAAATGAATTCCTAAAGTTTCAACATCCAAAAAAGGAACAAAGTTATCCTTTATAAAAACCTTGACAAATTAAGACCCATCAATGAGCCCTTTAATCATGAAGCATGGGAAATAAAAACGCTGCTTGCACTTATGAGAGTTAATACGAGAACATCAAGGAAGTTACAACATGAATTAAATCTGACTTTATCTCAACAGCAAGAATCAGTGCAAATGACTCGCATAGCTTACACTCCCGCGTGGAAATTCTGTTTGGAGGATTCTGGGGACCAATTTGTGGTGATCATTGGGATCAGCAGGATGCAAATGTAGTTTGTCGTCAGCTAGGTCACGATGAAGCGTTAGCAGCTCCTGTTTTCCATGGTATTTCGGGGATCGCAGAGGTATGTCTGAGATATTTGCAATGTACCGGAAACGAGACTTCAGTTTTGAGCTGCTCGCACCAAGGATGGAAATGGGTCTTCCATGACATATATGGTGAAACAGAACCTCCTACAGTTGGCAATGTCATTTGTACCCCTACTGGTATGTTCACTTGATTAGTGATTCAGCAAATATGGTCGCTAAATTTAGTTTTCGTGTAATTCAGTGCGCGGTAACCTTTCTAATGTTTATCGGTTCAGAATTATTCATCGTGCGCGTTCTCTCATTTATTATCGCACACTTGATAATATTTTCCCGTCGCCATTAGAGGAGTAGTCTGAAAAATAAATCATCGTAACTTATTTGGAAGTATGTCTTGGGAAATGTGTTAAAGTTTTACTGCTATAAGTAGGCCTTCAACAAATCAGGCATGTGATTTTGTGGCTTTTATTTCTGATATGGACTGAAAATTATACACAACCTGACGCTAGCCTGAAAAGTTTTACCATTGTCTAAGAAACATGCCTCGCTATGATTCCAATTGGCAGTGGTAATTTATCCATTTGATATGTTATGTCCAGCAAGAGAGCAGCGTGGAAAATGTTTTGACTATAGCAAGAGAAAAAATAAAAACAGCCCACTGACCGTTTTAACTCGTAAAGACAAATTCGGTAAGTACTAAAACCTTAGTGTGGCTAGATACAGCTCAGGGTTGAAAAGCACTTCTTCGATGTTTTCCTTTAAAGGAATAATGACTAGCTTTGTCGCCTGCTAACATGCCGCCATAGGTCAATTAAATACAAATTCTACACATTTCAGTGCGAATAGTTGGAACAACAGCAACGCCAGGTGAAGGTTTAGTACAGGTTTACCACAATAACATGTGGAAGTTGGTCTGCGATGAGCAATGGGATACAACAGACGTTGATGTAGCTTGTCGGCAGTTAGGTTACCAAAGCTCATCTACAGCTCTGAGCTTTCCAATTTCTAACCAGAGAAAGGAGCATTGGACAGCGTGGTTAAATAATGTGCAATGTGTTGGTGATGAAAGCTCCCTTTTGTCATGTAAGCATGGTAGTTTGCTCCAGAAAAGCACTTGTACAACCAAACAAATGGCTGGTATGAAATGTAGCGGGAGTCAAGGTAAAATATTAATTGTTGATTTCCGTGATTATTAGGGTAAGCTTCTGAAGAAACTGTGGTGCTGCGTGGGTGGGAGAGTATAACAGGGTAATTAAGTATTATCAAGAGCTCTGCTTCGCTCTAACAAAGGGCTAACGCTCGGAACGTCAGCTTTGAAACTCTTTACGGTGGCAAATTTACGTTATCAACTCAGTTGATAATACTAAAATTCATCCGTGATTATCGGTTTAGTCAGACATTTCTGTTGGGATCAAGGACTTAGTCTAATGTTATTACAGTAATTTCACGGCTGCCGTCCGCCTCATTTGTCGGCCGCCTTAAAAACTTGACTTGACTTAAAGGAAACCTCCTTACCTTGTTTTTAATTTGATTTCAAGTACTATATTTCCTAAATGCTCTGAATTATCCATTTAGGTATTCACAAAGGATAAAGAGTTTGTCACGTTTTAACTGCATGTATAAAAGATGGTACGGCTATGCTTTGGACAAAACGACCCAAAAACAATCTTTGACTCTCTTGTACTGACAAGATTATAGCAGTCAAAATGATATAGATGAGACATACTTACATCTTTTTCGTAACAGTTAGGTTGGTTGATATGTGTGAAGACTCTTTACGTTCAGGAGGTGTCGTGGAAGTTTTGTTCGGGGGAGTTTGGGGTACAGTGTGTCGTGACTCGTGGGATCTCAACGACGCCAATGTGGTATGTCAACAACTGGGCTATGAGGGGGCACAGAGTACTTTTGATCCCTATGCATGTGAAGGGGATCCACCTGTCACCTGGATGAGTAATGTACAGTGCAAAGGCAACGAGACCTCACTGTCACAGTGTAAACACATGGGTTGGAATGCCACTAGATCTTGCCCGCCCTATTCTCCTGCAAGTGTAATTTGCATCCCTCCAGGTATGTTCATTGTATGTCAAAATTTAAACCGCCAGACCAAGGTTCATGGAGGTTAGACCAGATATGTGAGATCCCGACTGAAGTATACTGTTATTGACCTCGAGTTACCACGTTAAAAATCCTCTTGCGAACGGTGAAATATGAACTTCAACTAATTGACAAACCTTTCTTGAGAAAGTAATTGATTTTAACTTTTTTGTAATATTATTTTCCTTCGTTCTTCGCAGTATTATGATTCAGCCATTCGTCTGACTTCGTTTTGATCCATATTTTCTTAGGTGCCTTAGGACCACCGGAATTTGTCTCAAGCGACTTCGTAAATATTGACATATCATGGAAATCTTCAAGGTCCTCAAAGTTTACTGTGCAGATGTGGAACAAGGACACCATGACATGGGCCCCTGCGCACTGTAAGGAAAGTTTAATCGCTGATTCCTGCGTGAGGGAAAGCCTGAAAGCCACTGTGGTGAACTTGAAACCATCCACAACATACTACTTCAGAATTTTTGTCAGCAGATTGTCTATTAGTACCCCATCAGGACCAATGAAAACAAAGAATCTTGGTTAGTTGAGGAGTTTTTCATTAGACAATAACAACCAAGACCCTAATTAGCAACCACCAGAATCTAATTTCTCAATTTCTTTTAGAAAGTGTGAGTTAGGATATGTGTCATTTAAAGATAGTGAAGACATTCAAAGCAACTAACCATTTGGTTGAGTTGTTATTTGCTTTCGGTGCAGTTCTTGAATGTACAGCGAAAAGGCTGCCTGAAATAGATCTAGTACGTACGTACAAATTAATGATTTGTTTATCGCTGAGAAGTAACTGGTCATTCTACTTTGAGGTTACGATGAATTCAATTAAGTTCACTTTTGAGACAAGTGAAATGATCTTCTTCTCAACTAAAGCTCCTTGCTTTGAGCGAGCTTTTACATTGGAACAGTATATGACGTATATGTACATTATGATTTAAAGTAATAGGTGAAATGGGTACGTTGTTGCGGCTGGATGGATTTGCATTGCTTTATTTTGGGAGCAAAAAGAACATCTAATCATTTGTTATTACCATTCTAATGTTTTTAGATCCACCCCAGAAGCCTACCTTCATGGGAAGTACAACAAATAGCATCACTATTAAATGGAAGTCGACTTCTTTGCTTAATGTGACGTACGCAATTCAGATTAAACGTCATGATGATTACTCGTGGGCTTGGGCCAAATGTGACACAGAAAGCCTGGTACCAAACATCTGTACAGTACGTGGTACTATGGCACGGGTGACTGATCTGCAACATAATGCTGAGTATTACTTCAGGGTGTGCACCATCTCTGAAGATGTCAAGAGTGAATTTAGCCGACCATCAAAGGCATTAAGAACAACAGGTGATGTTAGATACACTGATTCTATCAGTTGTTGTGTCTTAAGCTTCGTGTTTTTACATTCTAGCTATTCCTAGCTATCGATATTTTTCGACAAACCTTTTTCGCCAGCGTCAAATTAGACTTGAAGTTTCGTGCAACAATATCCAAAGGTGTACTTCTGTTGAATACGATCGTCTGATTGAGGAGCCAAATATTTGTTCGAACTAAATGTCACCAGTTCACTTAGCACTAAAAAAGTTATGCGAGTCTTACGTCCAGTTAAACAGAGACAACGTTCTGAGAATAATATTTTTTATGAATTCGGAGGAGCTATTTCTTGTCACCCCTGCGCTACGTATGAAAATTTTGCCAATCTCGTACAGTCAAATACCAAATTGGACCCTTTCAACGAATATTTAAAACGATTTTTAATCAAGGAACAGGTCTCAGTGAGAGGCACCGGAATGTTTTGTCGAGCTTTTTTGGCCGGTTATAACGGAAATGAATCACAAAAAGCAATGATTTGGAGCTACGGTCGAACGTCTGTAACCACCGTTTCATCGAACATGGGAGGTAACGGAATCTTCGGTTGTCAAGGTGTACATACCGTTGAGTTATCATCTCCATGTCGTTAGTAATTACATTATGTATTGCAGAAGAATAGTGTATTCACGGTGAACATTACAACGCGTGAATGCCCTTTTCAGTTTATCTTTCTAGCTGTATGATGCAAAGCTAAGCTTTGACCACAATTAGAAATATGAGAGGTTTGACTTACAGATCATGAATAGTGGAAGTGTGATTTTTCATTGCCACTAATTCAGATCTAATATTCCATATAAACAGTTGTTTTATTTCACACTGGTATGCTGTGAAAAGGAACAGACTGGAGAGAAAGGCACACTTCTCGTCGCGTGCAGTAAATTGATAGTTATTTGCCTGTCAAAATAAAACAAATCTTTACTGAAAAAGACTAAGATAGCAAACAGTTAAGTGTAAAGGGGAACGTGCGACCGCCTTGGCCACCAGGGATCTGAAAATCTGACGTGTACAGTTTTTCTCTTTGAATTTTTTAGGGAGCCCTATAACTCCAGCTTCGATTCAGTTTCCATCCGGTAACTCATTGTGTAGCTTCGTCGATCCTGTAGATAGCAAAATGGAAATTTTTTTTTTAAATGTTTAAAGGTTATCCCTGCTAGGTGTCTCTGTTTTGTTTTGCAGATTTACACTAGTGTCGCTGAAGAATTTTTAATAATGCATCCATGTTACATCCATCCAGCTGACTTGCCGTTTGTGGTGCAATTTGCACTACTCATTCATAACCACTGGAATGGAATAGTTAGCTTGTGGTTAGTTATTTCCTGAGGCATTATTCCATTTCCTAGATTTAAGACTGTGTTAGCTTTGAAGGTAAACTTAAAACAGGAAATAGTTTGTTGTAGTACCTCAAAGATCGAGCACAGGTGACGACAGTCTGACCATACTTCTCAACAAATCACCACACACTCTATTTCTACGCAAACTACCGAAAAACTTGACAAAATTAACTTTTTTCGAAGCAACGAATTAAGAATTGTTGTATTTTCTCCTTCTTACAACCGTACTTTTGTGGGGACAGTGATAATTCATCCGGCATGTTGAAGGGAAGCATTGCAAAATGAAACAGATCCTCCCTTTGTCTTTGGTGAACTTGCCTCACATTTTTTCCTCTGTGCCATTTGATTTCTTCTAGGTTTTGTAAGAACGGCCTGATCATGTTGAAATTGCCTTCTAGCTCCCATCCTCTGGAAAATAAACTCTTCTTAGTGTCAGCCAAATACTTGGTAAGTAAACTCTCTTCAACTGCTGAGCTCAAGACGAACAATTGAGTTTGCATGAACATGTGTTCTTGAAGATTTCGTTGCAGAAGATTTTCTTTTTTGTTTTCCCCACAAGCATCTAGGCCAAGCAAAGGGGATTACAATATATCAAATTCTAATTTAATCTATTCAGGCTCACACAAAAACAAACAACACACACAAATTTTAATAGAAACGAGTTAAACATACAAAGCTAAAGATATATCATTTAAAACAACCAAACAATGGTTAACGAAAAGCGATTAGTATTGACTAAAAACATTTGTACTTTGCGAAAAAAAAGGCACAGTTGACGTCGTAATTTACAGATATAACACTATACAACAAAAAACTTAGTTTCTTTTCATCGCGCCTCGATGACCATGTTTCACCTGGGATATTAGCAACAGATGTAAGGAGGACGTTACGTTGGGCGGCATACCTTGGGCAATACAAGAAAAAGTGTTCCACCGATTCAAAGTCAAGACCGTTCTCACAAATAGACGATGCACAACTATTAATTATTTTATTTTATAACTTTTTTTTCTCTGAGACAAGAAAACCCAATTCTAAGGCGGGTGCGATCAACAGAACAATCAAATAACTGATGGTAAGAATAAGAAAAGAGAATCATTGACCGTGTTTTCGCTTTAAAAATGGAAAGAAATACAGAGTTTCGGACATCTAGGTCCAGAGAATTCCAGGCGAAAATCTAGAAGTTCTGCAAGGAAATTGAGTGAAGTTTTCTTTTGATCTGGGACGAAAATGCGTACTTTCACTAATTAGTTAAGTTAATGCAGGAGTTCAGTTAAATAACATAGAGCAAGATTCTTAGCTATCTTGAACATTTGCTTAATTCATGTATTTCTCTTCTAATACTGAGAGGGTCCCAAGCAAGTTCATCCTGTAACTTCGCAGACCTAGGTCTGGTGAAAAGAGAATTTTAAAGTGTCTCATCCCAAGCCCATCCCAACCATGTTCGTCACGCATGAAGTGAATATTTTGGAATGATCAACGACACGAAAGGGAAAAAAACCAGAAGAGAAGGAGAAGTTTTGAGAGAATAGGAAACTTTAGAGCGGCACAAGTCTTTGTAATTATTTTGTCTTATTTCACAACACTGCAGATTTTTTCTTCTTCGGGCAACTCACCGTGAAGCCTTTTTTTTACAATTTTTACTCTTTATTACGGCCTCCCTTAGTGTAAAAAGAGTAAACTGGGTAGGTATGAATCCATGCATAGAAGGAATTTTGTCTTTTGATTATCAAAATCCCCTCGGCATCATTGCCAATAAGCTGTTTAAACAAAGAATTAAACCAAGAGAGAGATAAATTTCTTGACGGAAGTGTTGGCATGTTGCATAGTTGTCATAGTTACGCCCGTTATTTTTTTCTTTGAAAATACTTCCTTTATTAGAAAAAAAAAAGACAGATTTACGCCTCTTAATTCTGTTCCCCAATTCTATGCGAAAGAAAAAGTGGATAAATGGATTGTTTCGAGGCCGTTCGTGATATTTATCTATCTAGATTCGTAGGCTTGCTATGGAAATTAATTTAATATCAGCAATGCTGATGAAGGGCCTTTTTTTTCTGAAAAAAAATATGTTAGTCAAGTTCTGTTGCGCCGACACCTTACAAAGCGATCAGTTTTGTCTTCAGAGACATATCAAGCTTACAGTATGAAATTAAACGCAAACTTTCCCAAATATTTGTCCCTGTATGCTTGCCAAGTTTTATTTCTTTTACTTTCCAAATTAAATGGTCTACGCGTCAACGAGTCATGTCAACGCTTGGTTGTTCTGAACGGCAGAAAGGTCTACGGCTGAAGATATCAATGGTACTTAGCGAAAGTTCGGGAACCTGTAATCAATGCGTGCGGTCAGGAGCCGGCATGATAAGTAAACTGAAGTATTACTTAATTTGATGCAATGTGCTTTTGCTGGGTGGAAACTACAACCCGCTCCTTTCCGGCTCGGCAAGCTATTTAAATTCTACAATTCTGCGACAAAAAAAATGGGAACGCTCACCAACATGATACTGAATTGTGAAAAAGCTACTTCGTTCGAAACGTCAAACGAAGAATGAATTTCCATACTTGTACAAAATAAATATATAGACACTATATAAACACTGAGCCATTTTACATGTAAAGATACTAATTTCTGAAAGGAATAGTCATTCCGTCCCAATTTGAGTAGAATCAATATAATCTATTCTCCGCCGGTGCGTTTTTTGAAGAATTTTTGTCTCTCAGTGAGGTTACCAAGGCTACAGGGTTTACCTAAAATTCTACCAGCTTTTTAAATGTCATTTTTGTTTGTTTGTTCGATTTATTGATCCTTGGCACCAACGTGTTTTAGACAGGTCGATGTACAAATTCTCATCCAAATTCATGATTACAGTCACGAATATAAGAAATGTATATAATTGGAAATTGTGTTCATTTCAATAATTAAACGTAGAAATAAATGACATAATTTTGAGTGTTTTGATAGGTTGAATAGCAATTTTTAGCACATATATTGCGGTAATACTTGAGAAATGGAAACAAAAGAATTCAACAAAAGTTTGGTGCTTTAGCTCACGAGCGATTCCACTTTGATCATCCGAGTACAAAGCGACTTACGAGTCTGGGTTCCGTGCTGTAAGATATGATTTACATTGTACCATATGCATTACTTTATCAAGTTATTTGTGCTAGTTCTTACGATTAATAATTTCGTCCTTTAAAAATATTGCACAAGGCAGTTAGCATAGCGCAATTGAGGAACAACGACTTAGGAGGAAATCAACGAGCACATTTGTCTTTGCGTTATAAAATTTAACGATGCTCTATTTCAAAAGTGTTTTGATAGATGTCAGATTTTCCTCTCCGCGGCCGAAGATCGATAAAGTGGTATTTGTTAATGTTTACTATCCAGTTAAAAAGCAAGGAACGTTATATTAGCTTTAAAAGTCAATTCGGTGTCTCCGTCGTCTCTAGCTTCACCTTCTATATTTCGTATTTTATATTGCATTGGGTAATTTCTTTGTAACTGAATGAGGAAAATCAATAAAGAATCCAAAATTTTACGAAATTTTCATTCTTACGTAACTCATTGAAAAGGAAATATAAAGTTCCATTTTTTTTTTGGTGAAAGTTGAAAGTCATGTGTTGATCATGATGCAAGAAACGTTCGCGTACGTTGTTATAAAATCAGGAGTTAGAGAGTTCCTGGTTTTTCTCAATGAAAATTTCGAAAAAACAGAGTAACTGTGAGTCGCTATTGGCTCTAAAAAACCAACTGGGCGCGGTATTTTTTTTTTTTTTAACAGCTTCCCTCAAAACATCGTTACGTAGTTTCACTTTCCGCAGAGACTGGAAAATGAATACTCCTGTTTTACACTCTCAGCCTACGAAAACTATAAATGCTTATAACTTAATCTGATTATTTAAAATTAGATTGCTATTTAAATTACTATTTAAAAGTAGTATGACGAATTTCTGAAAACTGACTATCAAATAACGAATGGAATTTAATTTCTCGCTAGTTCTGAGGAATGAAGACATTTTCGGAGCAAGTGTTGCTGAGCTTCCTCTATTTGTTGGTTGTCTCTCAGTCCATTCCAGTTCATCAAGACACTGGTCACAATAGCTACGCTATCTTGTTTGACGCAGGATCCAGCGGCACTCGCATGGAAATCTACAAGTTCCTTGCCAGCGGTCCTTCCCTCCAACCTTCTGACGTTGTCCAGATTGATGCTTCACCAGACAAAGTGAAGCCTGGAATTTCTGACCTTTCTGATGACCCGACTCAAGTTGAAGCTTACATGAATCCTCTACTTAAATCTGCAAAGCAAACCATTCCAGAGGACAAACAAGCATCCACTCCGATATTTTTGTTAGCAACAGCAGGCATGAGACTCTTGCCTGAAGATCAGGCAAACGCTATTTTAGATGAAGTTAGGAAACTGTTTAACGACAAAGAAAAATGTCCTTTTCTTTTTAAGAACGATAACGACGTTAGAATCATTACCGGTAAGGTCGAAGGAATTTATGGTTGGGTTACTGTGAATTTCCTTTTGGGCGTTTTTGCTTCAAAAAATTCCAATTCGTATGGCAGTTTGGATCTAGGGGGAGCGTCCCACCAAAATTCCATGGACTTTGACAAGAGTAGCCCGGAAGTTATTGTTTTTGACGTGGCTGGGAAAACATACAGTGTTTTTAGTCGTAGTTATCTGGGTTACGGACAAGACCAAGCTCGAGAAAAATATCTAGCATACATTGCACAAAAAGCAAATTGCGCTGAGGATTCCAAGTGTGTCGTGCAAAGTCCTTGTCATAATAATGGTTTCAAAGAATCTCTTGAATATCAGGATAAAGAGAGTATATTTAAGGGGACAGCTGAAGTTAAACAGTGTAGGGAGATAATTCGCGAGTTGTTTTTCTGTAAATCGTGCCCCTTTAATGACCAACCCAATTTAAAAGGAAAATTTTATGCGTTTTCGGCTTTTTACTATATTTTAACAGATATAGGCGCTGTTTGTTCTGATTGCGAGGAAAACACTATCAACCCGGGTAAAATACGTGAGTCCTCGGAGTCATTCTGTGAGAAAGACTACAGTGAGGTTAGTGAAGACCCCTTTGCTAAAGATAACTGCTTTGGGGCGAATTATATATACGAGCTGTTGACTGAAGGGTATGGTCTTAGCGGATTAAAGAAAATTACTGTCACTAATTCGCTGAATGGATTCAGTTTAGGCTGGACCTTAGGCGGAGTTTTGCATAACACAGGCATCTTGAACGAGTAATTATTTAATTTGCTGCCGTTACACTAAATTGTATCCAAACGATTAAGTAAAAATAAAGCTAAAGTGACCGACAATACTGTCAGTTTGGTAGCCTTTAGATTTTTTACTCTCTTTAAGACTATTTTTTTTCTTTAAAAAGAGATCATCATACGAAACATGTACGTACGACCCGTACTGATCGTCTAATGTATTCATGAGTCGTAAGATTGAGTCGCACGACTCGTAAGGCTGTGTCATACGACCCGTACGAATGGTGTAGTGTACTCACGAGTCGTACGACCCCTACGGATCGTCTAATGTACTCACGAGTCGTAAAGTTTTCCAGACAATACGTGAATCAGACTTAAAATCTCTCTGGCCATGACTTAATTAGTTTGTCGACTCGTATGGTGGATCACGCACAAACGCGCAAACAACAAGTGTATTCCTCGTTCTACTAAAACGTACTGTGCGAAGTGAACGATAAACAAGTGTATTCGTCGCTTTTAAAGCAACTCGCGAATTGTATTCCTCGTTCTAAAAGCTCCGCAAAGTGCACAATCAGCAAGAGTAGCCCATGTTCTACTGAAAAAAGATCCCTGTGCGAAGTACACAAAACCGTATTCCACGTTCTAATAATAATAAAAAAAAAAAAAACCACGCGCGAAGTGCGCAAACAACAACTGAATTCCCCGTTACTGCAAAAAACACTGCGCGAAATGGACCAAAACATTTTAACTAAGATCAAAGCACACTCGGCTGGGGAGCCGAGAAGGAATAAATTAATTTATTTTCTACCTTCTTTGGCGACATTCATAAAGAATTTTATTTTGGGAGAGAATTTGTCACGTATTATTTGTTCTAAATTGCAACTTCTACGCGCATTTATAGAGTAATGATGGAGTTATTGAATGCGATGTCCATTGGAAACACAACTTTGTGATAGGAAAAGGGTAGACAGTTTTATTGTTATCAAATAACCAAAAGTAACGTGAACTCTGCAATATTAACGAGTGGACAATATCGACGCAAGTCAGAGCACCGAATACACGCAACGTGAGCGTAGAAAAAAAAAAAGAACAAAGAAGTCCAGAAATTTTTGTCCAATAATGCCTTTATTGGGATCAAGAGTAAGAATTACGGTTAGATCGCTCCCAGTTAGATCGCTCCAACCAAAAGTTAGATCGTTCCACTCGAAAGTAAGATCGCTCCATCAAATAAGTGACTTTGCTCCCAACATGAGTTACTTCGCTCCATGTAGAAAACTAAGGTAAAGGTAGCAAACCTAAGCTATCTTGTTACACAACTATGTATCACATGCTTCGTTGCACCAACATGTATTACCGTATTATTGCACGGACCTTTGTGTACTTTACACCTTTGCATACCTTGTACACATTTAGTGATTACGATGCATTAAATATTCAGTTTTGGACACGCAACAGAGACATTGACAAGGTGGCAGCGGTGATTTTTTTCCTCCTCCCTCGCAGCATTTAGATGGCTTAACGATTTAAATCTATTGGCAACCATGGCTTTAAACACTCCTTTTCCAGATTTTAAAACAACGGGAGATGACAAACACGACATTGAGGAATACATTGAAGATCTGACGGACTACTGCATCATGCAAAACTGGTTCGTCGAAAGAGACAGAGGCTGCAAAATTGACGAAACCAGAGAAAGCGATGGCATGCCTTCGGGCGTTACTATCCCCTGCGATCAGAGCGGTCTACAAATACAGTTTATGGCTTTCAGCAGAAGATCTGGCGAAACCTCACTTGGTTATTAATGCCTTGACAGAATATTATGGCGCAAGCATTGGGGTGTCCCGGGTGAAAGACACAAGCCTCTTCGCCTGATGCAAAATGAAGACGAATCGATCGGCTCTTAGGAATCGCGTATACGAAATCAAGCTTCACAGTGCGAATATGAGAATAACGTCTGAAACCTTGCGTGTAAAACTAACCGGTAAAGGCCAAAGACACCGAGATGCGGCAGCCATCCCAGTCCTCGTCAACATTGCGTTTGGCAAGAGATGCAATAAGTGTGGAATCGTTGGTCATTTCGCTCGTGCATGTAAAGGAGGAACAGGAAAGCAAGCAGGCAACAAGCAACAGTCAAATTTCGTTGATGATGATGCAGATGAGGAGGCGTTTGTAGCAGAATGCAAAGCATCACATAAGCCTGCAAAGAAGTTCTTCGCTCATTTACACCTTGTTCACGACGGGAAATCGAAAATTGTGAGAGCACAAATCGACTCAGCTTCAACTTGCAATACCATGCCCAGCAATTTATTAAGCCAGTTATTCCCTAATTTGAAGGTTTCAAAGACCAGAAGCAGAATCAGCACATATGGAAGTCAAAAAATGCGACCAAAAGGTCAAGTGACCCTAGTTTGCGACAGAAGCAGACTAGAGACAATAGATTTTCTTGCGGTGGATGTCCCTGGCGACAAACCGTCACTTCTCAGCGGAAAGGATGCGCAGGCTCTAAAGTATTTGAAGATTTATGCAGACGAAAGAAACGCAGTTGAGGACGAGATTCCGCAAACTCCGCAAACACTTCCCCCACTCGGAATGCTAATGGCGGAGGACATTTTACGGCAGTATGCTAATGTGTCTAGACCGTGGCGCGGGAAACCCCTTGGGACACTTATGCATATTCAGCTGGACTCCTCCGTTACACCTGTTTCATGCCCCAACACACCGAGTGCCTGTGGAAGAGTTAGACCAGGTAAATGAAGAGCTGAAAAGGCTTTCTGAAGAAGGGGGATTATTAGGCCTGTTACCCAACCCACAGATTGGCTGTCTAATATGCTGGTTAAAGAAAACCCAAACGGTAAACTTCGTATCTGTATTGACCCAAGCCAGACCATAAATAAGGCGATTAAAAGACCCAAGTACACGATACCGACCATCGAAGAGAAGCTTCCTTTACCAATAAAGGCTAAAGTCTTCACCACCGTAGATGTATCTGAAGCATTTCACACCATTGTACTGGATGAAAAGTCCTCTCTACTCACGACGTTTCAGGGGCCAAACGGTCGCTATTGCTATAACCGCATGCCTTTCGGTATCACTTCTGGTCCGGAGGAATACTAGCGGCGACAGCATTAATTCTTAGACGGTATACGCGGTGTAATTGACATCGCCGATGATATTTGCGTGTATGGGTGTGGCGACACAAAGGAGGACGCTGACATCGACCACGACCGAAACTTAATGCAGCTCTTGGAGAAGTGTGCTGAACACGATCTACGGCTCTCTGCGAAAAAAGCTTCAATTCAAATCCCCGTCTGTCACTTTCATGGGGCACAAGCTTACCCATAAAGGGGTGGAGCCCGATCCTGCCAAAGTAGCCACCATCAGAGACATGCCAGTTCCAACCGACAAAGCGGCAGTACAACGCTTCCTGGGAATGTGCCAATACCTGTCCAAATTCTAACACAACCTGTCCGAAACAGTCTTGCCATTGAGGAGCCTTATCAAAGATGACTCTGTATCACTTTGGTCTGAAAGTCACGAAACAGCGTTTAACTCAGCTAAACGTCCCATCGCCTCAACAACCGCGCTGCGCTATTATGACCCACACCTCTCAGTGACACTTCAAGTAGACGCATCTGACTATGCAATAGGTGGGGTTTTACTACAAGAGGGGCGCCCTGTCTGTTTCACTTCACACACCCTTAGCAACACAGAAAGAAACTGTGCTCAAATCCAGAAAGAGTGTCTTTCGATCGTGTCCTGCATGGATAAATGGCATTACTACTTGTACGGCAAACATGACATCACCGTCCACTCAGACCACCAACCCCTGGAGACAATCTTTAAAAAACCCTTGATCAGAGCCCCTCGCAGATTGCAAAGAATGATGCTGAAGTTGCAGAAATACCAGTTTAAGAAAGGGAAAGAGCTTTTTATAGCAGACACACTTTCTCGCTCAGCCACCAGTGTTCGTGATTACACAACCCCGACAGTCATACAAGAGTGCAAAGTGTTTAGTGTAGAACTGGCACAAATGGACCTAGCAGCAAATAGAGTAACCGTTGAAACAATGAACCAGATCAGAGAGGAGACTTCAAAAGATTCTGTTCTAGCAGTATTGCATTGAGTGGTGCTAAGTGGATGGCCTTCAGAAAGGAAGGAAGTGCCCGATCAAATCAGAGCTTACTGGGACTCAAGAGACGAGATCACAGTGTATTACGGAATCCTTTACAAGTCTCATCAAGTTATCGTACCCACATCCTTGCAATCTGAAATGTTACGGAAGATACACGAAGCTCACTAACAGCGCAGATAGCAGTATACGACGAGCACGCAAATCCGTGTACTGGCCAGGTATGCAAGCAGCAATCAGGCAGACATGTTCATCTAGCGGAGTTTGTGCCCAGTACTTGAGCGAGCGACCTCGAGAACCTATGGGGTCACACGACATACCTTTTCGGCCTTGGTCAAAAGTGAGTGCAGACCTATTTCAACCAAATGGCAGCAATTACCTTGTTCTGGTGGACCACTACAGTGGCTACTTTGAACTCGAACCTTTACAAAACAGTCATACGAGCCATGAAAAGAAATTCGGCCCGATACGGAATTCCAGAGGAATGTATAACTGATAATGGCCCACAGTTTGTCAGCCATGAGTACTCGCGTCTCTCTCGCGAGTACGGGTTTACCAGTACAAAATCGTCACCCTACCAAAGTCAAGGAAATGGAAAGGTAGAATCGGCAGTTAAGATTTTCAAGAATATCTTGAAGAAATCACGTAACGAGGACCCGTGCTTAGCTCTCTTAGCGTACCGAAACACACCCTAACATGGATACAACTATTCTCCTGCTAAGCGCTAGATGTCCCGAAAACTTCGGGACATTATCCCTATAGCTACTAGTCAGCTCGTCCCAAAACTACAACATTGCAGAAAGGAGAAATAGGTCAAAGGTACAGTAAGACAAGAAGGCACTAACCCCGCTTAGAGAGTTCACAGAAGGGAAAAAGTGTACCTCAAACCCCGCCCAACAAACAGGTCTCAGCCATGGATCCATGGGTAGGTAGTAGAAAAGCCCACACATAGGTCCTGCGTGGTCAAAACAGCAATTGGATCAGTTCGCCGTAATCATTGCCAAATCACGAGAGCAAAAGCAGAGCCAGCTGATGGATACAGCACAGTGATGGACCAGCTTGAAATCGCATCTACGCACTCAGAGCAAGAACAGGAGAGACAACCACCAAACGCTGACTCAACAGGAGAAACAATGCCCAGCTTTTTAAAAACGGATTGATGTTTTTTTCAGACGTTAAAAACCTACTTTTTGGCTACGACGATCTCACGAAGTCTACTACCGATAAATTAATGTTAGTCTTGGTAAGGCTGAATGGAGGTTTTCTCAACTTCTGTTGTCAAAATTTTATTCCTTTATTTTCCTCTACCGGCCTTTAAAATACGCTCGATCTCAGTAAACTCTTGGGAACGAGGCTGACCATTCTAAGATAGAGTCGACTTTCTGCGACAAACCTCCGGTATACTTCAAGAATACGATTGTCGATATGTGATGCTTGTGTGCATTGATAATTTGAGTGAAAATTATACAATTTAAGCTTGCTGGTTTAAGTGAAGGACGATGCTATTCAGTAGATAACACGTGCCCGCTCCTCAAAGAAAAAACTACAATTGCTCCTAAAAGAATTCCCGATTAGTACTCGAGACGTTCTACCATTGAATTATGGGAGAATCAGGCAAGGGGGCCATTTACCAAGGCAAACTTCCCGGATACAAACAGTGCGAGGATATAAATGTCGATATCATGATGTAAATGATGATGAAAATTAAGATGGTAAATTTCAATTTGAAGGAATACTTTATTCAGTGAATGGCACAGGCATACTTGGAGGAAAAAATGGGATTGTTCATCAGTACTCAGTGCAACTAAACCTTGTTGAGTACGCAACAGTTCGAATGACGAAAGCAAATGATGTCTTTTAGTCAAAGGTAAGACTTCGCAGTCGAGAGACTCCATGACAATTTGACATGAAGCATTTAGATGTTCCAGTGCTTCCTTGTGAAGTTAGGGATCCCTGGGAATGAGTTACCGAGCAGCACGTGACCACAGGAAGTAACTACGCATGTGTGATCCGTCAAGGAGGATTCTGCTCCACATGCAAAACAGTGATTTTGTCCAAAATATCAGGGCTAGAAAATTGAATTCAGCCTTTCCAGCCTGTATTTTGTGTTATTTTATGAATAAGCTGTTATGTGAAATTCTTTCAGCGCAAGGAGGTAAGGTTCAAACCTTTATATACGAACAATTTTGTCTCGATGTCGAAACCACTTTGAACCCTGCTTACCCTTGCATTTCCTGTCAGTTTTGACGGAAAAAAGGGAAAGTTATAAAATCGAGACATCATTATCAGGGAATACTTCTACTTATTTCATGTTGACAGCTTGAATTTTTTAGCTTGAACTTTAGGAAATAATTTTTTGTCCGACATGCAATGTACGTTGATGTTTCTCGGTCGTAGATGACCTAATGGATGCCTTCGTTTTTTGTTTTAGTATCATTTATATATGTGCATTTAGACATGGCGTATCCTTAACTAATGACGATAAAAAAAAAAACAATAAGAATTTTGTTTAAGTGAACACGTGAATATTTGGAATGGTAAATTTCCAATGCCTGAAACCTTCCCAGTTTATTGTTAACAGGATAACAAACAATGAGCTTTGTGGTAAATCCATTCATCGATTATTATGTTTGTCTAGCTTCCATTTTGATCTTTCGCTTGAGAAAGAAATTTTAAAATTTTAGCCTTTATATGTTGTCTATCATTTATATTCACTCACGTCATTGGGAAACATCATGGACCTGTGATTACTTTGTGTTATTTCATGACAGTGGGATTTGATAAATGATTTGCAGTATTTTGTATATGTGTATTTACAAATAACACTTAAGAAGAAGCTACAAATTTAAAACTGTGGTCATTTTTGTTTTTGCTACATGACTATAGAGCAAGTCTTAAAGTAATTTGCGTCAAGTGCCAGTGTGTGAAATTGCTGTCACCTTGTTGTACATCTATATGAAGAGTGAATGAATTCCAGAGACATCTCTTTGAGAAATGATCAAGTTTATAGACTAAAAAATATTATTTTACCCTTCATCATTTATTTTCTTCACAGATATTGTTAATTGTAGGTTATACTCTCCTTACTTATAATTTAGAGATGGTTTCATTCTCATTTCAGGGTATTATGTTGTCATACCACTAAGAGATATCTGCATGTGTTCTCTTGGATGTAGATTAGTTAATGGTGTTCTTGAAATTAATTACCAACCACACGCCTGAGATAAATGAACCTTTTTCAGTACAGGAAAGAAGTTATTGTTACTCACCACTCTGACAGTTCATTAAGAATGCTGTATCTTTTCCTTTTTTCAGATCAACAGCTGTTACTTTAAGTCTGGGTAAAGTGGACATGCATTTTTAAACTGTGTAGAAGAACAAGAGCAGCAATATTTTTTCATAAACTACATTAATGTTTGCACACATAAATGGTTGTTACGTGACACTTGATATTTTATTATTACAAAATGACTGTTTCTGTGCGTGGAGGGACTGGTGGGGACTCTGCTCCTCCCAACAGTACCACACCTGTACAACAAGGTGGCCAATCAAATGACTCAGGTCAACAGCAGGACAATGAGAACTCAGTTATACAAAATGATGATAGTTCTAGTCTATTGTTACCTAATGGAGAAGTGGCATTTCCTCTTACTGAATTGTCCAAATTGGATGAAATGATTAACAGGCCACGTTGGGTGGTACCTGTCCTTCCCAAGGGTGAACTGGAGGTTCTCCTTGAGGCATCTATCAAACTTTGCAGAGCAGGTATGAGTTCATGTATATGCTTTTGTCCAGAGAGAGATAAGAGTTTTATGAGGTTAGGGTTTCCTCTTTGTAGCTTGTTGAAAACAAATAGGAGCATATTCATGTAGTCCTGACCAGGAATATTTATTGTTAAGTTTAGTGTGATTCATTAGCAGGAATCATGGACTGGATGAGATATGCAATAGTCATACACAGTTTATACCAGACAACAAAAAGTTCTATAAATGTGATTTGAACAAAACTAAGTTTATTTTGTGTGCATACATGTTAAGTAATCCTAAAATGTACGCAGAGTCTGTGAAATCTGGATGAAAAAACATGTATCTTCTTTAAAATTAATAATGTTTTAAAATTGACAGAGCTAGACACAAAGAGTGAAGAGTGCCAGAGGTTCTTTCGGGATGGCTTGACCACATCATTTCATAAAATTCTTAATGATGAAGCAGTTAACGGGTGGAAGTATGACATTCATGTAAGTCATGTCTTTTTTCGGTTTTTGATCGTGTGGATCCAAAGTTAGATTGAGTTTAGCCTAAGCTATTGTGCCCATGGATGACTGCTACTCTCCTTGATCGTTCAAGACTTGCAAGGCTTTTTATTGTTCTAAATAATCACAGACCATTATGTTGGTCAACAGTGGTTGTCATCTACATGTACAGTATTGTGCAAAAGTAACCCAAATGGAATTTGGCAAATTTTGCTATTTGTTCTAGCAATCTTTCGTCAAAAGTTTGAACAAAAATTTGATTGAAAGTTTAAGGCATGTTAAGCGACATTTTGTTTGAACAAAAAAGGACACTTTTTTGTTGAATTTTTGCCATGAAGCAAAAATTCGTGGTGGAAAGTGTCTCTTTGATCATTAGTGTTTGAAATTTTGCTTCAAATTGATGATAGCCTTCTGCGATTGATCAAGTTTGTTTTATATTCATCTAAGCAACACAAAATATTTTTAAACATGTTTCCAACCTTTTTCAGTCACCATGACAGAGACACTTAATATTTTAGACTAAACAGTAGACTAATGGACTTTTGTCCAACTAAACAGTAGACTAATGGACTAAAATTCACTATAATACATGTACTTGGCTGAAATTATCTCCCAGACGAATCCAGATATTTTGCACATCAACTTCAGTTTCCTGATGTTTAATCAAGGCTAAACCATCATATCCAGTTCAGTGTTCGATCAGTTTACAACAACAAAAGTAACTAGGGATGAATAGCAATTGCAACCAAGAGACATGTATTTGGTGGAAATAAACTGTCAAATGATTGGTATAGTTGTGTGAAATAAAGGGAGTGAAATACTTTACATTTCACAACAACACTAAATATTAATAAATGACAGCTGAAGCAATTAGTATTTTGGTCATGTTGCCCTATTTTTGTGTAAATTCTGTCATCTTTTGCCAATACTTATTTTGCACTGTTCCCACATACACTGTTCGTTTCCATAGACAGCTTTTGAGGTCTTCCTGATCAAGGTAAATTTGCCAGAGAACCAGTGAGAGTGAGATGCAACTTTCTAATGATGCATGTAGTACTGGAAAAGCTCACCAGTAACCCTTCGCATTTCAGTGCTTTCAGTATTTCAGCTGGGTGGAGGCCTTGTTTGTGGAGGATCTTGATTTTTTTTGTAGAATAATTTGAGACTTTTGCCATAATGACTACCAAAAGTAGAGTACATAAATGATCCCAAACGCATCAACACAATTGATACACTGAGTGTTGCCATGGTTGCAAACAACATAGGTTGCGCCGAGACTCAAATCGTAGCAGGAAATTTCATGTGAGTTTTACGTAGAGCAGTACCAAACCACAAATTCAACCAAATCTTTTTGAGAAGAATGAACAATAGCAACAGATTTTCGTCCCAAATATTTGCCATATTGAATGAATTTTTGCTCGAAATTTGAGTCACATTAACACCATCAAGGAATATGTTGCCAAAATTTCGAGCCATTCAAAACGATGCATGCCTTGAAAATTCACAGAAATGTTGTAGAAGTTTTGTTTCGGTCAAAAATTTGTCAAAAAGCTAGGAATTTCATCGAATTTTATCGAATTTCATCAACAGGTGTTTGCATTACTTTTGCACAATACTCTACCTAGCACTTTATAGTTTCATCTTTTAATGATTTTTTTTCTTCTGTCTCAATTAATCAGTCCTAGATTATATTTCACTGCCATTGGGTACTGAGATACCTTTCATGCCTTATTGCAATTAATGGTTGCAATGAATCTCTGCAACCTCCCCATGAAGTTTAATTTAGTGAAACCCTTGGACTCCCAGGTTTCTAGTCTTCTGTCTGTTTACCATGTACACTTGTATATCAAGCTGCACCTCTCTTTTTTAAGCTTATGTTTTGGGAAATGTTCTCTCCTGATTAATTTATTGTTATTTCTTATTAAAAGCTGTTTTAGAGCAATGCTCAACAGTAATTTGTCTTAGTTTGTTATGTGTTTTTCAGAATTATCTTGAGATACTTTTTATGATAATGACACAGCCACATCTGAATAGTGTATGGTTTGCTTGGGGAGCCATATCCATGAGTTTTAGACATAGTCTTTAAGTTAATGGTGCACCACAACAAACTTAAAGGCCTTTTTTATGGAACCTTAAAATATAACAGCTAATGAGCAGGTGGAAAGTTTTGATCAGAATGTTGTAATCAGTTTGTTTTTATAAATTGAAGTGTGTTTTAAATTTCCATTTTTATCCATTCAGAAAGCTATCTTAAAGAACACAGAGAAGCTTGTAGAGTTGTGTGTTACAAAACTGAATCAGGATTGGTTTCCTCTTCTTGATCTTCTATCTTTAGTATTTAATCCTATGTCCAGGTATGTACAACTGTTTGGTCTTAGTAGCAATTGTCAATTCATTTTTGCAGTTTTTCTATTTTGAAATTAATGTTCATTGTCCTTCATCATCCCTGGTCCCTTAACTGTGACAATTTACAACTAGAGTTATTGTTTTCTACCTCAGGCACACTAATATAATTATGTTTCACTTGATATCATTTCAAAACGATTTTTTTATTTACCTATTAAGTATATTTAAAGTATTGTGGTAGACATCTAGCCTCTACACTGTTCAATTGAGATTTGTTCGAAATATAATTTGGTAGCTGACTGTTTTAACCATACTAATTTTACTACATTTACCTGTGTATTATTCCTGTATAGGGTATGTGTCACTGTGTGTTTCTGCTTTTTATCTTTTGAAGTAAAACTGTGCAGACTTAATGTACTTAGAGTTACATGTATTTAACTTGTCAGATTTAATATCTACAATGGTGCTAGGCCTTCAGAGACAGTTCCACAGGGAGCTCAGGTCAGTTGGTAAAACATTGTACTTATTAATGTGTTTAAATGTATTTATCATCACCATCATTATTATTTTTAACTTCCATTAAGTAAATGTATAGAGGTTCTTTATGTTCTCCGCACAAACCAAAATGTATTAGTAAAAAACAAAAAGGAAAAGTGTTATTGACTTAAAGCAGTGCTCTTTTAACAAATTTTAACATCTGAATTAGCAGGAGGCAAACTTTTTGCCAACATATACAATGTATCTTGTACACTGTAGACAAAGTATATACATGTGCTGCCACTTACTTGAGCATGGAACTTCCTGGTTTGGATTTCTCATTGCTCAGAACACTTAATTGCTCTTCTCCTTTATGAAGCACATTAATTTTTCAGCCATACTTGTATGCAACATAGCTGATCAAGAATATTCTTATTCTTTCATCCAGTCACCTGGTTGTTGTTTGCCATTTTCTGATGGTTTCAAAAGTTACAATTAAATATTGTGTGACTGTAGGTTTGAATACTGGCAGGTTGATAAGCTTCTAAAATTTGTCACCTCTCATCTCTGACATTGAATGATTGCAGTAAATCATCAGAAATCTGCTCTTGCAGAAATAATCAGTTTTGTTAACATATGTTATACAAAGAGAAAATTACTCTATATTGTTTTATGTTATTTCTCTAGGTGGCTGAAAATTTAATTTATGCCAGACCTCCTGATGCCAGGTCACCAAAGGTACATATTTGTTTTAATTGATAAACTTACATGTAGGTGCAATACAGTTTGAGTGAAGCGACTCTCTCCACAGATCATGAGTAGTATGCTTTGTGAAAGTTTTTTTTTGCCATTAGGGAGGAGTTAAATATTGTATTTGAATGGAAAGGGTTATCATTTCACAGTTCCAAAGAAAATAAGGGAATTACTCAGACTCTACTTGTTTAGTCAGGTTTAGTTGAGGATCCAATTGCTTTCAACAACTTACAGCCAAGTGTAAAAGATATGTGAAGTGGAATAAGAATTGTGATTTACAGCTTCAAGTTCAACCTTTCTGCCATTTGGCAGAACAATGAAATGGTTAGCAGAATAAAATTTGGTCACCAAAAAAGACACTCTCAGCAATATTACAGGATATTCAAAACAGCTGACCACACCACTTGTATTTGGAGCTACATGTAGCAGTAAGCCATGACTGTTCCATACATGAAAACATACCCAAATTTTGTTGGTGAAATTTTATTCTAGATACTATGATGACTAAAACAGTCACAGCTGGTAGTACAATAATTTTGTCTTAATATCCACATACATAATATTATACATGTAACTGAGAGTAATTTATATTCCCCTTTTTATTGTAACCAATGGCTCAATTAAATTTTATCTTTGTAGGGATGGCTTGTGGATCTGGTGAACAAGTTTGGTGTCTTGGAAGGTTTTAGCACTTTACAGGAAAGAATATGTGATGGCAGTAATCTTAGTGTCCCACTCTTAGCAGCTCTCCTTAGGTTTGTCGTGCTGTAAATTTTTATACCTTACATTGAACATGCAAATCCAACCATATTGGAATCTATTTGTGTCAGGGGTGGCTTTGGTCTCAATTTTTACCCCTATTTCAGGTGGTGTAAATGTACATGCAAAGCCAAATCTCTGAGGATTCATGTAAATGATGGCTGTAAGCCATTTTTTTATCAGTAGCACTGAAAAGCAGTTGCAAGTTGTTGTCTATTACAGAGCAAACTTTTATGCAAATCTTGAGGTGCTCTCTCTGCTTTGCTTGAGTTAGTAAGTCATTTTTTTATCAATAGCACTGAAAAGCAGTCGCAAGTTGTTGTTTATTACAGAGCAAACTTTTGTGCAAAATCTTGAGGTGCTCTCTCTGCTTTGCTTGAGTGAGCAAGTCATTGTTTATTATGCAGTGTGATTGTATTTGATACTCATAGTAGTAAATCATTCATAGTACTGTATATTTATTGATATGCATAAGCAACATTAGTGGTGTACAAAGTTAACAATACAATGCTTAATTAAAAGAAAGATATGGTGTCATGTCTTTGCACCTTTATGATTATTTAATGCATGCAGTGTACACTGATAAATAAAAAAGAATAAAAGAAACATAGAAAAATTTCATGACATAAACATGCAATACCCAACTAACAACAGCAATGTGTTTTTATTTTAGACCATTTGGATCCTGTGCAGAGGTTCTGACAACTAGCACCGTAGAAAAATACTTTTTACCTGTTATAGTGAGTAATTTAGTTTCTGAAAAGAGCAATGTTTTCCATAGGAAAGAAGAAAGAAAAATAGAAAAAAGTTGAATTGCTTGGTCAATATTCAAACCCCATACCCATCATGTGGGGGAATTAATAGGAAATGAAATCACATTGTAAAAGGAAAAATCATTCAGTGTCACTTAACTAATGCTGAAACTTTCATTGAAGTGCTAGGTAGCTTTCTAGCAAAAAAGTAGAAGCTGTAATTATCAGGCTTTACTTACAGATGGGGATAATCTCCATCATAACGTCTACAACAGTGTGTATAAGCAAATTTTCTAAATTCTGCAGGATTTTGTTCCAACATTTCTTGAGAACTTAACTGATGATGAGCTTAAAAAAGAGGCCAAGAATGAAGCAAAGAATGATGCTCTCTCATCTATTATCAAGGTATTTTTAAAAAAAGTTTAAGTGCTGAATTCTTTGTAAAGAGCCTCACTCCCAGTTTGACTTTTTTTCATATGGCTACCTGGTGACCTAAAAGAACAAAAGAATTAGCCAAGAACATAAAGAAGAAACAAAGTAAAAAAAAGAGTAGAAGAGGATTACTATTTTTTGATCTGTTGTGCCATTTGACACCATAAGTATTGGGGAATGACAATGAATACAGACTCCTACAGAACTGCTGAACATACATGTGCTGTAGGCTGTCATATTTCACTACAAATTTAGTTGCCAAATTTTTTTTCCTACTCATCATGGTGATGAATGAGGTTGCAATTAAGAATACTGTAGAGACTGGATGGGAGGAAAGGAGAATGAGCACCCTGCAATGTTTGTTTAGATTATCAAAACAAATCTTTTGTAGATTGCGGTTACCATCTTTACACCAGGAAAAGAGAGGGAAGGGATTTTCTTGTTTCAACAAATTCTCCCAGACTGTGATTGAAGTATTTGTAAACCTACATTTATATAAGTTTGTGTGTTTAAAGTACATGTATTTCCTCTCAATAATGTTGAGTGCATGAAATTTTGCAAGTTAACTTTCAATTGAGACTTCTGTTGTTTTTAGGCTCTTAAAAACCTGGCAGTTAGACTGACATCTCGAGAAGACATTGCCAAACAATTGGAAACATTTAAACTGAAAATGATACTCAGGTTGGTTAAAGATATAAAATATAATTAAAATCCTCAGTGTGGCTTCAGGGGCTGTTGTTATTATTTACCTTTTTACATATACTTCTTTCAATAGATTACTTCAAATTTCTTCATTTAATGGAAAAATGAATGCACTAAATGAGGTAATGCAGTGAGGCTTTGTTCTGTACAATACATTTGCATGTGAAGCAACTGGAGATTAGTACACTCCCCTAATTCTAGTAATGTATAGCCCTTATGGGTCTTCTTTAAAATTTGGGATAAGCCAATGAGTGCTTTATCAAATTTGTGACTTAATATGATCATGTTTGTTGTACAGCATTTGTATGTTAAGAGCAGCAACAGCTGCTTAACTGTACTGTACTTTACTCTCGGGCCATTCACAAACTAAAAAAGAATCAATTAAAAAAATATGAAATTCAGTGAATTTGTATGTAAGCGAGGGTGTGCAAGATGGGGGCACTTATTCCAAATTTTTACAGATACATGTAGGAGGGGTGACTTTTCAAAGGAAGGCACTAATTAAAGGATATTTGGTTCCAGCTGTGTTTATGTGCAAAACACAATTGTACTGATATTGATTTATATAAATATATATATATATTTTTTTTTTTTTTCCTTTTTCAGATAAACAAAGTTATCACAGGTGTATCATACTTCACTCACAGACACACGGTAGCAGAAGAGGAGGAGTGGCTAACAGCAGAGAGGATGGCTGTGAGTATTAAACACATCATACTCGCATATCTACATAAAAATAAATTATGTATACCAGGCACAGAGTTTAAAGAGCTACTATACAATACTGACACTTACACATTCAACAAAATCCAAATGGTTAACAAACAATTCCAATTACCCACTTATGTATATACCTACACTGTACATGTATTAAGTTAGCCTCTACTACAGTGTAATTACAGTACCTTTCACTACTGTATTTTACTTACCTTACAGGAGTGGATCCAGAAAAACGGAGTCCTTTCAATAGTGTTAAAAGACAATCTTCATCAACCTCAGGTTACTGATTGTAGATATGATTACACAAAGCTGAACTATTAGAAGGGTTTTGATGTACTTGTCCTTGGTAACCCTGGTGTCTTTAAGAAACTTTCATAGAGCAGAGTTATAGAGGCTGCTTGGTGACAACATTTTGTCAGCCATTGCACCTCAGCTCTGTTGTGGCACTGCCATGTTATATTTACTGTTTTAATCATATATTTTGCAATTGATGCAAAGCCTACATTGTGTGTAAAGACAATAAAACCTTAAAGAGTTGCTGCATACATTGCTCAGTTATGTATATGTTTGTGGTGCATTAGGTTTTTCCATGTTCACTTTTTACTTTCCTTTACTTCGTATTATCAAAAGAAATATAAATAAGAATTGAGATGTCGATTAAAATATTAGGATAATTTTGAAACAGAACAAGCATGCATGTTGCTAAATACTTATCTAGCAATGATGCTCTCAATAATGTGCATAAAATGCACAGTATATAGAGTGACATGTTTATATTTGTTTATTCTAGTATGTTGAAAAATTGGAGAAAATTTTGCGGTTTGTTATAAAGGAAAAGGCTTTGTCTTTAGAAGATTTGGACAACATTTGGGCTGCTCAGGTTTGTATATAAAGTTGACCCTTACTATACGTGTACATGTACTGTATGGTGCTGGCCCCGGTTGTTTAAAGGTTGGATAACACTATCCACTGGATAAATCTATGTAAGGTGGATAACGCTATATGTTTTGCTATCACTTATCTGCTGGATAGTGATTTATCCATTGTATAGCATTATCCGCCCTTTATACAACTGGACCCTGGTTTTCAAGTTAGGTTTCTTCATTCTTGTGACACTGATCTTTTTCAAATGTTTCTTGCAGGCTGGAAAACATGATGCAATTGTAAAGAATATCCACGACCTTTTGGCCAAATTAGCATGGGATTTTTCTGCTGAACAGCTAGATCATCTGTTTTCTTGTTTCCAGGTAAAAAAAAATTACTTCTGTGGTCTCTTCTTCCAAATTTGCATAAAAGCAGTTTTTTCTGATTTGGAATTTGTCAAAGAACAAATTTCACTCCAAAGGTGTAATTTAGGATGGGAATAGTCATCTTCAAACCCTTTTTTGTTTTCTTTTGTATATTGATCAAGAATTTAAATTGTTGTCAAACTCGTAGCAATGAAAGCTGCTTAAATCTTTTTTGGATAAATTAGGAATGTTTTGTTTTCTTTTGGTTTTTGTAGGAAAGCTGGACGAATGCTAGTAAAAAGCAGAGGGAAAAACTGTTGGAGTTAATAAGACGTTTAGCAGAAGATGACAAAGAAGGAATCATGGCACACAAGGTGAATGGAACACAGAGTTTATTTCTACATTACATACATGTATGGTCAAATTGGCAGAATTGGTAATCAGATCTTCAGCCCACTTGAAGTCAATAAGGTTGTAAAACTCTTTGGAGTATCATATTGCAATGGGTGATTAATTTTTGTAGAAACCTCTTACTAGTAATATTGGAGATAGGAGGAGAGGTTGCAGGGGCATACATGTACAAACACATGTATGTACTTCTTCTTTAACAAGGGCTAAGGATCCGGGCTATGATACATGTAAGCCATTTGCTTGTTGTTATGCAAAAACCTGAATTTTCTTACCCTGTTGTTGTGTTTATGTAGGTGTTGGGTTTATTGTGGAACCTTGCTCACAGTGAAGATGTCCCAACAGACATCATGGACTTAGCTTTAAGTGCACATATCAAGATTCTGGACTACAGTTGCTCACAGGTGACTTAGTGGATGTAGTGGCACTATATTCAATTGAATTATACTTGCTTGTGAGCCCCCATTAATGTCTTTGCAACTGGGGCCTGTTAATTTGTTGATGGTACATTGATATAATCCAGTTCTTGCATGAAATTGTGTTGCAGGACCGTGATTCTCAAAAAACAGAGTGGATTGGTCGTTGTATAGAAGAGCTACGTAGTGACACTTGGGTTTTACCTGCACTCAAGCAAATCAAAGAAATATGTTCCCTTTTTTATGAGGTATATTTTTTAGTTAGGTTGTTGCATTTTTACACTGGTGATCACTGTCAATGTAGTCTTTTGATATTATTTTGCTCCACATTTTGGACAGTTTGCATGGTCCTAGTGTAGTGCTGCTCAGCACATCATGTTGTTTTAAAGCTGTATAATCATTATTGTTTGTACTCTTTACCTTGTAAGGCTCCACAAAACTACTCTCACACTCAGCGTAACCCTCATGTATATTATCGACATGAAGTTATAAATCAGCTGCAACAAACTCACTCCTTGGTAAAGTTAGTTGCTGATAATCTTGCAACCTACATGCAGAAAGTGCACACTCTGATGGAAGGTAGGATCTTTGATTTTCCTTTGTAACTGATAATTATTTCAAAGATGAATCACTATTGTGAATAATTTGTAAATGTTCTGCTATTCACAGCTCAGATTGGCTAATATCCCCAAAAGCACAACAAAATGTTGCAAAATAATTATCTCCAAATGATTGCAAGTCATGGCTGTGATTATTGACTTGAATAAGAAATGCAAAATAACAAACAAACAAGCAAACACAAACAAATAAAACTGCAATATATATAAAAATTTAGAGCATATTTATACCTACATGTAGGTGAAAGAACATGAAAGGTGGAAGGAGTGATACTAATACTAAAGTCTTTCTCAGTTAAGAATTAACCTTAGGATACCATGGTTGTCATCTAGTGAGCTGAGTTGATTTGGTTGTATCAGCTGAGTTGATGATATTAATTGGCCATTTAAAGAGTTAACGTGAGCCCTTTAACAGAGCAAAAACTAGTCCAGCATAGTAAATAAACAAAACATTTATACACAATTATGTTTCAATAAGTGCACTACAATTTATGGCAGGTGTTTCAAACAGAAAAAAACTTTAGTAACCTTTAAGCCAAACTGTGTTTTTTTGGGATAATCAAGACAGTAACTGACTGTAATATGTGTCTTAGGCAAACCAGATGTAGTCCCAAGTGATATAAAAATTGATGGAAGGTACAATCATGTGACCCAAGTACAGGAGAGACTTAACTTTCTCAGGTACTGAGTGTATGTGAAACAGATCTGAAAGGACCAGAGAGTTGTACAGTGTATATACACAGCTCATACACAAATTTTTAAAAACAAGAAGCCTTATTACACATGTCAAAAAATTTCCCATTTCTTTGTCAGCGTTGACAACAAGTGAACTAGACTTCCTGAAAAAAGAAAGAGAGATAGATAGTGTAGTGTTTCAACAAAAACTTGTCAAGACTTTTCTGTACATTAAAGTGGTCATACTTTATTGATAGCCTTTAACTGACCCCACCAAGCCTCAAGAAACAACTACATGCCATTCATATTTTTAAGTGCCAGTTAAAAAATCTTATTTTTTGTACATCCAGTGAAAATTGATACCTAACACAATGCAGACTGAATTTTTTCCTAGAAAGTGGTGGCAGGGTTGTCTTAAGCAAAATTTGATGATTCTCAGAAGAAAGACTTATCATCACTGCATAAAATTAGAGACAGCTGTAAGGCCAGTAAAGCAGTAATATGGTGAAACAGGCATCTTACTTTCCTTAGTTATGAAGTGTACTTGTACTTTACTAGTGATAATTCAAACAAAGAAATGTTTATTTTGCTAACAAAGACAAAGCACCGTGTAGCGCCCAAACAGACCAAATACTTGATTGAATCTCTGCCCTTGAACAGTAAGTAAACAACTGTCTGTTAGCTAATCTGTTTCATATACTTCTTTTTTTAGGTTTCTTCTCAAGGATGGACAGTTATGGCTATGTGAACACCAAGCCAAATTGGTAAGTCAACATTGATATCTGTCAGTTACTAAATTTTCAATTATCAGTCAGTGAATTGGTTAATTAGGGGCTGAGTGGTTTTGTGACTGAGTTATCTACTTCATTTTGTTACAGATCTGGCAGTGTCTTGCAGAAAAAGCCGTTTTATCATCAGATAGGGAGAGTTGCTTCAAGTGGTTTTCAAAAGTAATAAAAGTTGTGGTCTACCTTAATAATAACGCATGTACAGTTTTGTATGATTTTATGAGGCCTAATATTTAGTAATTTATTTGGTGTTCATTTTGAAACACTAGTCAGTTCACAAATTCAAAACTTTTGGGATGCAAAACATTTGCAAGGACAAAGGTATAAGAAGACTAATAGTATACACATGTAAAGTGCAGCATTCATGTTGCAATAATTGATATGATTGATTTACAATGTAACTGTATTTCTGTAATGTCCTTAATCAAGGTGAACATTTGCAGATGTTCTGCCCAACTCCTCAATTGTCGGCTATGGCATGGATGCATTATTTTACCTTTTTTTTTATTCTGTAGTTGATGGGGGATGAACCAGACGTAGATCCTGAAATCTGCAGATCATTCTTTGAAGGCAATGTCCTCAAGTTAGATCCTTCTCTGTTAACAGAAAATGGCATAAGGTTTGTGATAAAAAAAAAAGTTTAGTGGGGTGCACATTGCACTATTTTGCACCATCCTTTTAGTACATGGTACTGTGTAAAAATAATAAACAATTATTGGCAAATTTCCTAGCTGCACAGGGCTTTTTGATCAAAATTCCATCCAAACTTTATTTTTGTGATATTTCCAAAAATTAGAGGCAGTTGATTTGCTGTGAATGTTAATGAGTCAAAAATCATAGGGAAACTTTGCTCCTCCCAATCATTCGCAGAGATGTTTCATAACCAAACCTGTAAGGTGCATTCCTTCAAAACATGCTACTTTCCATCAGTTTGGAGGTTTTGAAGGTTTTTTTGTTTATCACAAATGAAAGAAACTTCTAAACTTATGGAACACAAGAAAATTTTTTGGTCTTTAACCACTTGTATTTTCACATCCAAAGAGGAAAGCTGCATTAAACCTCAAAATAATTTTCAATGAACAAAACTTGCAAATCCAATATTTTTTTCCTTTTTCATATCAGGTGTTTTGAAAGATTCTTTAGAGGAGTCAATGTCAAAGAAGGTAAACTAGTAGCTAAGAGAAGAGCGTACTTAATGGAGGATTTGGATTTGATAGGAGTGGATTACTTATGGCAGGTAATTACTCATTGTTCATGCTGAAACTACATATTTAGTTCTATGATGTATTATCTGAATGCTCCTTTGCATCTCAGTATTTGTCAAACAGGGTTGAATATTTTTGTTCATACTGAAAGTGTTTTGTTACATCATTGCATCACTTCTGAAAGGAGTCTTCATGATTTTAATGTTATTCTCAACCCTAAAGCTTATAGAAAGTTGTGTGGACTTCAAAATCAAACAAAACAGAGAGTCATTTTGATCTAGGAAAATCGTCTACTTCTCTGGTTTTACATAAGTTGCAAATACACATGCATAGCTATTACCATTGCAGTTTACAGTTTTTCAATGGTTAAGAATTTTTCTAACCAGTGTCATCTGCCATGATTTTCAGGTGGTACTTCAAGGTTCAGATGACATAGCTGGTCGTGCCATTGAACTGCTCAAGGAGACTTTCACCTCCCTGGGACCTAAACTGAGGGCTACACAGGTATTTTGAAAAATTGACATTCAGAGGACAAGTCAAATTGACCAATAAATGCATATCTTTTCTTCATTTTTGATCAAAAATTTGGTTGAGTTTCTGATGTCATTACTCTGCAAATTTGCATATTTTAGAACTTGAATGGCTATTGAGAAGAAGAGATGTGTGGAAGTATTTAATAGCTTTGTTCTTCCCATGTAGACTTTAGATTAGACTGTCATCATAGTAGTATGTACAGATGTACAATGCAGTGATACCCGAAATAAGCTAGGAATTAGTTTGAATGTCATTTCATACACTAAAAGACTAATATATATTATTTCAGTGAAATATTCCTTCTAAGAATGTGGAAAATTGATAATCTGGTAGATCAAAACTTCTTGCCTGAAAAATTATATTTTATTTTTTAATTACCTATATGAAGTTGCTATGTAATATTGATACTTCTACAGGTTGACATTCATGAGAAGTTCATCCTGAATTGTACAAACCAGATTCGCCAATCAGCAGATGTATTTTCTAATAAGGGTACAGAGATCACACGTATTGAAGACAAGTCTCCAATTCCAAAGGAAAAGCTTCAGCAAGAAGCAAAGAAAACAGTGAGATGTCTGACAGTTCTTAAAGAATATGTTGCTGAGTGTGATGATGAACATGCAGAGGAACGAGCAATCTTACCTCATGGAAGGTAGATATTGTGTTCCAATTATCTTCTAAATGATGCACTAGGTGACTAAATGTTTCTCTGCTCTGTAGGTCATGCCGTGGCCGACATGTTTCACTTATTGTCAGATTCCCATCCCATGGCCGCCAGGGAGAAGACTTTGAGATTTGGTCACACACAAACGAGTCTATTGCGTCCGTCAGACGACAAGTCATGAGCAGGTTTTTTGTTTATTTTTTTGAATTTGAAAGATAGTAACACTTATGGTGTTTTCGTTAATATTGCTAAATTATTGCTTGTCTGTTTGTTACAACAGGTTGAAGAACTCTTTACAGACAGCCAGGCTTGATCTGTATGTCAATGGAGAGATCCTCTGTCCTTCTGATGACAAGAGACTAATTTCACAAGTGCCATTGAGAGACAGGACAGTAAGTGATAAACTTGTATTTCACTTATGAATGAATTTGCATTTGACCGTTGTGTTGTTGTTGTTGTTTTGGTTTTTTTTAATTGATCCTTATCTCACATCATTAGAAACTAATTATTTTTCCTGTGGAAAGGGACATCATTTAAATCTTATGCCAAAATTGCTAAGAGGAATAATATTCAGATCTAAGAATTTTTAAAGATTAAATATTTTGCATGAATTTATCCCATCATAGATAGTAATTTTGTTGGACTTGTTATTGTTCTCACAAATGTTTTTTTAAATGATGATATCAGTTTTAAGGTGGTACCAGGGGTTAACCTGACCTTTTTGGATTGCTTTTATTTTCTCACATATGAAAGATTTTTGTTTAAATCTAGCCTATTTGCAGAATATGATGATAGGAAAATGTGCCTTTATTTGAAATACAAGCAGGAAAAGTTTTGTTTTGAATGATGATACTTGTGGCAAAATTTCAAGGCATTGCAACGAATCTGTCATGAGATATCTTATTCCAAAAACTGTTGAAAATTCACCAAATTTTTCCTCTTGTACCCCCATGTTGTTTTCATGAATTGAATTAAGGATCAAATTTCTATTAACAGTTAATAACAGCCAAGATTGGAACAATGAATAGCTCCATGCCATCATCACCTGATTCATCATCAGACTCATCAGGGGGGTCTACACCAGCTGCTCTGGATGGTCCAAACTTAGATGCTGAGAACTGCCTTCCAGGAGTGGTAATGAAGATTAAAAGATGAATTTTTGGTTAACAAATCATAAACCACAATTGCAAATTTTGGTTTTGTGTACAGGTGTATGTTCGTGGTTGTATCTTTTATGAAGCATATAACAGTGAACTTACTTACTTTGATTAACAAATTTCAAATGTTTTCCTGATTAAATGATACCAGAACACTTGTACTTTTAGAAAGGTTACACCACTGTTGCCTTACATTTTGTAATAAGCATACTGTGTCGTCAAAGAGAACAACTACCTTGTTGAGGTACAGTCGTGTTCAGCACCTGATTTATGATACCCATTAATTGTTATCTTTAGATGTTGTCCAAACGGCACAGCTTTATGCAATACCTAATCGATCTATCTGATCAAGGTATAGCTCATAACATTCCAGATCTAAGGGAGAGAGTTCAACAACTCCTTAATCTCATACCATCAGGTGAGTGTTCATATGCAACAATTAATTTCCAACAGTTTTGTTAAATGTCAATATTGGCTTGAATTACATTTTCAGTCCTCTACATTTTAAAACAACATGTGAATGATTTTCTTCTAGACACAGAGACAGTTGGAAATATCAAGAACGTTTGTCGAGCATCTTCAGAAAACAGTTCCAAAACATCTTCTCCTTTACTTGACAACATGTTCTTTATATCCTCTTCAACACAAGTTCTTTATAACCTAGAGGTATAGTACATGATGTTTGCCAAATAAATAGATACGGTGAGAAGCATATAAACTTTAAGTGGTATGATATTAAAAAACAAGGTGGGGTCTGTAAGCTGATCAGTCAATGGCATGCATACATCTCTACCCAAATATGGAATTAAACTATTGAGGTGCTAATAATGATTGTAAACAAAATACATGTATGTGCTGCTTCACCCTTGATTTCCCAGCAAAAATTTATCTTGAGCATTACTCTATGGTAATGGAGGTATGGTAATATTCTGTAGCTGTTCCTTGACATGGATGTCACCTTTATTCCTTATTTTCTTTAAGATTGTTTATTCCCTTCTAATGCCAGCTGCATTACCCAGTCAAGATCACCAAACTTTAGAATTCCAGGTGCGTACTGTATGTGTAGGATGTATGTCTTAAATGAAGAAACATTAACGCTTGTGGGGCACTTATGCTGCTTAGCCTTCTTATTCCAAAATCTCAACCTCAGTATGCAGTAAATCAGACTGAACTTCCATCAAAATTAATGGTAATCATATTAATCATAGCATATTGTATTAATTTAATTGTGTGAATTTGAAGGTCAACTTTTTGAAATGTGGAGGCATTCAATGCATTCTTAATATGCTGACAAGTACAGAATTCCTTCAACATGCTGATGTAATCACCAAAAGGTACACAATAGAATAGAGACACTGAGCAATGAAGTGAGGCACCAATCCTTATTGAGGGTAGTCTGTCATTGTTTGACAGAAAGACAAAATTGATAATAAACTTGATTTGGACAAAATATGTGGGTTGCATTATTAGAAACATTGCTGTCTCCTTAATTGTTACCTGTGTGTAGCTGTTTTGTCACATTAGGTTGGTGGCATTTTCAGTACCTTTTTATATGAGTAGAGTGAAACATACTTTTACCAGTTACTCTTAAGCATGCAACCTTATGTTTTGAAGGTTAAAATTTACATGAAGCTAGATTTATGAATTGTTTTCTATCAACATTTACAGTACAGTACATTTACAATATTTCCCTTCTTGTCGTCTCACTTACAGAGCTGCATTCTACACACTCCTTAAAATGGCCAAGTTGTTGCTGACAGTAGTGGGTTACGCTCAAGTAACAGTGGTAGCAGAAGCTATTCAACCCTCAGACCCATCCTGTTCCCCTCCTCCAATCTCTGCTAGTGCTCATAATGCGGCAGTCATATTACAGCAAGCCTTGCAGTATATTCCTAACCCTGGCACAGAGTGCATGTTACGGAACATGGCTGTTAGACTTGCCACTCACTTGAGTAGCCAGGTAAGTAGGTACAGAAAATAACACACTCAGGATGTGGGTGACAAAATATTGTTGCAATTTAGTTTTGAGTACAAGAAAATGAAAAAAAAGGGAAAAAAAGAGAAAAAATTTGGTGTGGCTATAATTAAAAAAATTCCTTGATGTCAGCACTAGATTGTGACATGTAGAAACTCACACCTCTTTTTGTCTTTCTTTATGTGAGGCTAGAAATAATTTATATTCTGCTTGTCAATATCTTGATATATCAAACTTCTGTAGGTTACAGAGCCTTTACCCGATCTAAATGCAGTCAAGTCTGTGCAGCGGTTATCTTGGGCTGCAGGTGTGGGCATGCTACATCTTATACAGTCAACAAATGAAGAAATACATAAAGCCTATGATTCAAAGGTGAGATTTTAAATTTTTCTCTTAACAGTTTTCTTTTTCTTATTCAAATTTGTGAAAAGAAAATGAGGGAAATAGCTGTTTGGCAAACGAACACAGTTTTTAAATTGCACACGACACCGGGTACTTTTTACTCCTACAAAGTTTTGAAGTTGTGTAAAGAAACTCAGTGACAGCCTTGGTGAGCTCACTCTGTTTATTTTGGTGTAAATATCTCCTCACTTAAATTCATGAGGTGGAATGTGGACAAATACGGTTTTTTTCTTGTTTGCAGACAAGTACAAAAAGTCTTGATAATGATGACATTCAAGTGGCAAGAGAAGCACTTGAGGTAAGTTATTCCATTCCTTATTATACTTTATTACTATATTTAATTCTCAAAAACAGTAGTTTTTAACGAATCAAACAAAAAAGGAGACTGTCTTTACTGCTCTGTAAAGAGTTCTACTGTGTTTTATTATCTTGAGATCAATTACCTGTTTGAAGTAGAGCACAACATGAGTTATTAACACATGATAAATTATTAACAGTAACTTCACTGAGTCTGATCTGGAGACTTGTACAGAATGAGAAACATCTCCTGGTTTCATGACGCTGAATTAAATAACATACTAAAGCTGTATGAACTATTAGTAGGAGCGAGTAACAAGTACACATGCAATTTATGGTCTAAGCTCTTTGTGTAATTCCTTTTCTATTGTAGGTGTTGAGTGTGTGTTTAGCCTTATGTCCAAGTCTTCTTGAAACTCTCACAAAGGACAAATCCTGGCAATGTTTTATCATTGATCTCCTTATCATGTGTCAAAGCAGGTATTCTAATTTGTATATTTTTGTTTTTTCATGCAATGTACCACATTCCTTGAAATAATGCTTTAAAGGAAAATCATAGCCTGTTTGTATATGACAGACTTTGGCAGTGTGTAGCTGATCTTTTTTTCTGTTTCATTCTGTGTAGAGCCATCCGATGTAGCACAGCAGAACAGTTCTTTCTCATTGCCACACGATGTTCCCACGGTCACAGACCACTTATCTTTTTCATTACACTTCTTTTTACTGTGCTTGTGGTGAGTGTTTATAGATACTTTGTCTGTAGACATGGCACTCACTCTTTGTTTAACCAAGGTGGATTTAGTTTAATTTTAAGGTCATAACTTGGCTTTAAACCAGTGACTAGCTTATACTTAATTTCAAATTGTGGTAATAATGGAGATAAATAGTAACTCGTGAACATGCGATTAGGAATCCCTCTGCAGTAGAGGACCAGACTGCTAACATCTTGAATTCACGAACAGTGCTTTGAGCGCGAATCTTAACGAGTTTGCTGGAAAATTCCAAAAGGCATCTAATTAGTCTTTTGGCTGAGACGAAACGGTGCATCATACCAACAAAGAAGTATTTTTGACAAGTATTTGACAATTTTTTCTTTGCATGATGCAAAAATTTTACCGTTCAGGTCATACTCTAGTGACCTACTTCAGTAAAATATGACCTTAACGACGAGGTCGTGCTACTTAAGATGTCAGTTATTACAACAGGAAAAGGATCATACGTTATTTCAACCAGATCGACTTCTGCTTGATAACTAATTGTAGTGTTTCACTTTTTGGCTGATGTGAACTAAGCGTTACTGTTTTGTACCTCACTCTTAGACATGTTAGGCAAACAAACTCTTTTGTTATTACCAAATAGTGTTCTGCTCCATGCGTTGTATTTGTGATTGCCGTTATTACTTTGTTGACTTGTTAGCTTTGACTTTCGCTTGCAGAACTCTATTAAGGATCATGCTGGCTCCTCATATGAATACTTTAGCTTGTTTTGCAAGTGAGTAGCAATAAGAGCGTGGTTAGTCATAGTGGTTAATAAATAAGCGTTATCGACCAAGCGTGAGGTCAAGATGGTTGGATATTGGTTGAGGTCATTTTTTTTGCGTTTCTATGGACTAAGACAAAGTCGAAGTCGTGAAAACGGAAAAGAAGACGAGGCTAATATCCAGCAATCTTGACCGAACAAGCTTGGTCAATGAAGGATTTATTATATAACAAAAAGATTTTGCTTTGTTAAGAATCAAGAATTACTTGTTTATTTCGAGAGACGGGAGGGAAAGCTAACTGTCCATGTAGCATAATAAACCCACGAGAGCCGTTATGTTTTCTTAATTTGACTATTTTTAATGCTTTTAGCGACCCCACCGCACACACTGTCAAAAAAAAACGAACCTTTTTGTAAGTTCACCTCGAGCAATTTTCTTTTCTCGCGCGGGATCAAAGTGAGCAATCTTGAGCGGACAGATGGGCTGGATAGCCAATCAGAACACAGGATTCGCTTCATATTGCCAACGGGCACTGCCAGCGATATGATAAAGGACAATAGTGGTAACGAGTTATACTTTTCAACAGGAATAATGAATTGAAACCATAGTGAGATGTCATTTGGATGATTAGATTGAATTGCCCTTTCTCCCTTCATAAACAAAGAAATCGTGAAACTTCAACTAAAAGTTTGATTGCTTGAGTTAATATTTGCACATACCTATACAAATCTTACATGCATCTTTAACTTTGAGCAAACTATCCATGCATTAGTGCCTTTCAACGAAAACGGGAAGTGTTTCCTTTCAAGCTGGATAGTATTTTGTACCTTACAAGTTTAGTTCCATGACCAGTGTGTTATAGAATGTGCATTGGATTAGCCTGCACTTTTAATCAAATTACATTCTTGGTTTTAATTCATAGATTACTTGCCCATGCCTTCTTAACCCATTGTCCCCTGCCCACGGCTGAGATGATGCTGAACACTGAAATAACATGGCTCAAAAAAGCAAAGGTTAGTTACTAGGATTATGACTCACTTAAAATCTATTCCAAATTTTGATTCCATAAGTGATCGTACTTGATTTGTGCCGGATGATTATCTTTGAATCTACGATTTACTACTTAAAGTACCTTCTTCTTTTACGATATTAACTCGAATTAAGATCTCCTTTTCATTGTGAAATAAAAACAAATGCCGTAAAGCTGTCACGATATTAACTTATGAGTAGGCTCCCATTTCCAACAAGCGAGGTCCACAAGGGGCCTGGCACGAAAATGAACAGCAGACTCTTCACAGACGTCTCGCTGCTCACTCCGCAGCGCTAACGTTCTCAGGCTATCACAGTACGAGTTTTACTGATGGCTGATTCATTTCTGTTGTTTATTTCAGGATTTAGTGCTATCATCTGAGGAAGGTAGCTCTGCAGTGGATGACTCCCTGTTAGAAGGTCACCTTGGAGTTACAAGAGAATTATTACTTTTCCAGTCAGCTCAGAAGAAATTTGCAATTGGCTCACAAAAGGATGGGCCAAACCTTATTAAGGTATAGATATCAAATAGATATTTTAGAAACTTTAACAATACTTTAGGCATCTTGAAATACAGCTTGCCCATTGTATATGAATGAAACAGAATTGTTCAATGTCGATTTTTGGTCTTGAACTTTTTTGCTTCTGTGACCATTTTTGTAGATTAATAAGTCTATTTTATTGTTAATTCAACAAACATGTAATGAAAAATCTGCATGTGAAGCAGATAATCTAGCCCACACTTACTACACTTTAGTAGGTCATTAAGTTTGTCGTTTTGTATTTGAATAAGTTGAAAATTGTTTCCTTCTAGGATCTTGTGGAGGACTTCATCTTCCCTGCATCCAAGCTTATCATCGATGCTAGGAATGGTAATGGTAAGGAATACAGTTTTGTCCTATGTTTTGCTTTTCAAAGCCAATTACCTGTTGATAGAAACTGGCTTTGGTTAGAATCTGCCATACCAGTATTGTAACCATGTAATTTCTTTTGCTAGATGACGTCTGGAACAAAAGAGTCACAGCAATCTGCTCTACCCAGACCACCATGGTAGCTGCTTTTGATCTCTTAGTTGCTCTTTGCAGAGGCTGTGTTCAAAATCTTAAAGTCTTAGCTGACATCCTCACTGATTTCTACTACTCTGGTAAGAACTGATTTTTTTTTTACCTCATTCATTTTTTTTTGTTTGTGTCTTTGCCACAAGTTATTTGTGTTGCACGGACCCTTTGCAAGGACACTTGCCCCTCCCCGTCCGTTTGTCTTCACATTTAAGTGTGCTTCCGATGTAACCATCCTTTAGGTTATGAACAGAACTTAAATAATTTTGTCATTTAATTTATTTCCTTTAAGGTTTTTCGTGAGAAACCAAGCCAGTCTCATCTGTGTTCTCCACCTTTCGCATAATGCGTTTTTATAATTTGAAATATCTCTTTTGCAGGTGAGGACCCTCCTTTGACAGAATGGGAACATTTACCCCCGATTGGGCCACGCCCATCCAAAGGTTATGTGGGGCTCAAAAATGCAGGGGCTACATGTTACATGAATTCTGTAATTCAGCAGGTACGTATAATGTTTATTGTCTAAGTATTTTTCAATCTGTCTGCCTGTTGTAACTTTCCATGAAAGAGAGCCCTCAGTTCCCAGTGGAGTGAAAGTTTACACGTTAGTTTTTGACTTCTTTGGTGAGTTTTTTTAGGGGTTTAAGTGATTGTCTAAAGCAGGTTAAATTTAAATTTTTAAGTGACTTAGTGAAAGCTAATGACATCTGCGTGTAGAGTTGATGTTCCCACCAAACCCTAGTGGCAGTTTTTTCTTTAGTGCACCTTATTTACATGATATATGAAATAAAAATAATTAATATTCTGTGGTTTTTCAGATTACAATCGCTAATTTCATTTTACAAAGTGCTTTGAAATATAGGAATGTTTGTGTTATCTTTGTGTTATGTATGACTGCGGCTAACACGTTAGCATCGCTTTTTTCAGCTTTTTATGATTCCTGAATTACGTGAGGGTGTTCTGAAAGTGGAAGGAGCTGCACAAAAAGAAGAAGAGGATGGTGTGGACGTGGAGGAGAAATCTGAGAGTGAGAACACCATAGACACTGGATATCAGTCTGAAGACAACAAAGACAATGATAAGGATACTGACACTAACGATAAAGAACTGGAGATAAAGAGATATCAAATCAGTGTGCTTAATCAGATTCAGTTCATCTTTGGACATCTGGCACAGAGTCAGCTGCAGTTCCATGTACCTCAAGGATTCTGGAAAACGTTCAAGTGAGTCCATCTTGCTTTTTCTTGAATTTTTTTTTACTAACTGAAGCCTTGTCAGTCCAAGTTGCTGCCATTGTTTGGTGACTGGTCTATCTTACATACAAACTTTTTGCACAGTGAAGCCTTTTGATATTACAAGGATCAGTGAATGCAGGAAATGAATTAACCACGAACTATGAAATAGATTTCATTCAGATACGTTTTCATCAGAACCAGTGATGAACGTTTTCCATTCAAAGTTGGTTTTCTGTATGAACGTGGGTTTCTTTAATGTCAGTCAACTTTGTTAGGCGTAAATGATGTTACTTTAGTAAATGATGTTCCTGCTGGTAGAGTTTGACTCTTATATCGCTACTTTGCAGGTTGTGGGGTGAACCAGTAAATTTACGCGAACAGCATGATGCTCTGGAGTTTTTCAATAATTTGGTCGATAACTTGGATGAAGGTCTAAAAGCGCTGAGTGGCGACCCGCTGTTTTCCAACATACTGGGCGGTAGCTTTGCTGATCAAAAGATTTGTAAAGGATGTCCTCATAGGTGCGTATGGGCATCATTCTTTCCAACGAAAAAATTCAACGTGCTAAGTATCCTCTGATCAATTGGCATTTGACTTGTATTTCTACATCCACTTTGTATGAAATTAGCGTTAAGTTCACTTCGGCCTTTGTACAGCAGAGGTAAATAGTATGAGGCAGTACACACATATCAGCCCATTTTTGTAGAACTAAAACACTGCGAATTATCTTACTAACGTTACTCTGAACAAAACGTGACAACACTGTTGCATTATAGTTTATTTGTATCGCCATTAATTCCATCGTGTCCTCTACCTTTCCTTGATGTACATTGGGTTCTGTTGCATGTTATATTATCCTTGCTGCAATCCTCTCTACCACCAACTGTATTCTCAGACGTCATGGTTTTTTAATTGTAATTTAGTCATGTGATTCGTTTTACTTCAGGTATTCCCGTGAAGCACCATTCATTGCTCTGAATGTGGACATTCGTAATCATCAGAGTTTAGTGGATTCTTTGGAACAGTTTGTTAAGGGAGATTTGTTGGAGGGCGCCAATGCTTACCACTGTGAAAAGTGTGATAAAAAGGTCATTATTATTTCTGCTGTTCTTTTAACCTTAGTTTGACACTCGTGTATTTCACAGTTCCTTTATGGTCAGATACATTACGATTTTAACGCATATGTTGTGGAAAAAATATTAACCAAACAGGGTGACATCAACAGTTGTACTGGTGAAGTCGATTAATGCGTGTGGTTTGAGGAATAAGAGCAGAAAGTGTCCTGATTTACTTGCAAGGTTAATGTGTTGACTAGTTTGCGTGAGTAATGAATGTTATTTACTGTCCTGTTAAATCTAGGTTGACACAGTCAAACGAATGTGCATCAAAAAGCTTCCTCGAGTACTGGCAATTCAGCTGAAGCGCTTTGACTATGACTGGGAAAGGTAACTTAGAGTCCTTTACACAGCTCCACTTGTTTTATTCTTCATGACTTTTATTGACTCTTATCTTAAGCAGTGATTTATTTGTTCCTCTCTCTCCCTCTCCCTTTCTCCCGCCCCAGAGAGTGTGCTGTTAAATTCAATGATTACTTCGAGTTTCCACGTGACATGGACATGGAGCCTTTCACAGAGCTTGGTCTTGCAAAGCTTCAAGGTATGTTCACGCATCAGGTTAAAGAACCCTTGTAAATCCTTGTTACTTGGAAGTCTTTCACCAGCCTTTTGAGTGTTTTTGAGAAAAATCGTTTCTTCTGATTTGGTTTTCAAACACACTCACTAATAATGCCGGATACGATGGAAGACTCGCACTTACCATAACTATTTGATATACCTTGTGAAGGGAATACTTTACTTTCGTTCTCTTGTGTGATTGGTAAACTTAGTTCAACGGGATGTTTGCTTCAGGTGAGATCGCTGAAAACTCAACTGATGGTGAAGCAGAGGAAGAAATAAAGAGTGAAACAACACGCAGCACGAAGTACCGGCTGGTGGGAATCTTGGTCCACAGTGGACAAGCTAGTGGTGGACATTATTACTCTTATGTCTTGCAGAGGTAGAACTCATTTTACAACCTGTATGCTGTTAAGCTTTCAGTTGCTTTCGTCTTTTTTGCTGCTAGAGAAGTTTTTAGGTACACGATTTAATCAGGATTTGTAAAACAGACGAGAGTGAAATACCAGCAAGTGATACAGAACGATGAAATTAGAAGGCTTTGCTGCGTGATTAAGGTCTCCTTAAGCGTGTATAGTCATTGTACTTTCTGTATATAGAGAAGTTTTCCAATGGCTTTTGCGTTGAAATTACTGAAAATGCTGAAGACTTCTTGAACGTAAAGTAAGATTTCATTGATAGTTAAGAGCCTAGGACAAAGGAAAAAAATCTGAGTCCCCTACACGAAATCGAAAACCAGACTTTTAGAATCCGTACTCCGACCACTAAGCTCTCGAGAACTCTGTGGTGAGCCAAGCTATTACTAGCTTCATATGTGACATGCGCTATGTACACTGCTAGAATCAGCAGATGGCGAAAAGAATTTCTCCATTATGTTTGAGGTCTCTGTTTTTTTTTTCGTTCTTGGTAAAATACCAATATTGAAATATTGTGCGATTATTTGGCAGATACATCTCAATGTTAAGTGTGTGTTTGGTTAGATCTAGAAAAATCCTGTTTGTTTCTAGCATCGGCTAATTCTGTAGTTGCTTTTTTGTTTCCAGAGTTTCTCCAGATAACGTTCCGAAATGGTACAAGTTTGACGATGGCGAGGTCTCAGAATGCAAAATGGATGATGAGGAGGTGCAGGCTCTCGTTACTTTGTGAAATAATATTTTGGTGAATAGGATAAAGGTGTGGCTCGTACATGTGCGAGCAATCATCAATGTGACTTTCGCGAACATTTCAAATTCAAATAATGAAAGTGAATGATACATGTTTTTTAACTGATAGGAACTGAAGACTCAGTGCTTTGGAGGTGATTACATGGGTGAAGTGTTTGATCACATGTTAAAAAGGTGCGCAAAATCGCTGGGTTCTTGCACTCGTGTTATTCTTGTTACGGTTCAGTCAAAGTCACTTACTCATTTTGTTTGCTAGGATGTCATACAGAAGGCAAAAGAGATGGTGGAATGCATACATCTTGTTTTATGAACGCCTTGATGTCATGGATGTAAGCAGAACTGTCGATGTTGACAGAAGTGAGTACTGATTTCATAAAAACTGAAAACGATATATACATTAGCTTTGGGACGTGATTTTCTTCAGGTAGAATATGATTGTCACCCGAAATCCTCTCTTGTTTTCATTCCGTGCGTATCTGTTGATATGTTACTATAAGCGTCCTTGTCCTTTATCATGGTATGTTGAAATGAAAAAGCATACCCAAGAACTTTCATATTTTAAAAAGAGACGTGTTTGTTTGATTATTTCACTTAATTGCTCTGTGTCTTAGATTGTTGGATGCCACCAGCAATAAAGAGAGCAGTTCGTAAACAGAATGTGCACTTCCTTCACAACCGAATCCAGTACAGCAGTGAATATTTCCAGTTCATGAAGAAGCTGGTAACCGCTAATGCTGCTCTGGAAAATTCGGTGAGTACGTTGAACGTCAGCATTGTATCTTGCCTCAGCTCTAGCTAACGAAAGTGTTACACTAGGCGATAACTCTACACAATACTACTGTTACACGTTCAAACCTGTACAAGTCTCGTACTTGTGAAAATAGAACTCAACGATTCAACTAGCGGTTGCTAAATTAAATGAAGACCGTGTAATTTAGTAACAAGAGCCGAACTTTAGGACGCTGAAGGCTGAAAAAAAATGAAAATAAAAAGATTAGATAAATGAAAAACCCAGGTTACCGCCGCGACAAGTTCCCTGCTGGGAAATAGACACAAGAAAGAAAAACTTTGTAATATATGTACTTTTTCGTTCTTTAGGCGGAAATGGAGCCTTTAGCAATGACCAGCATTCAGTTGGTTTCCAAGTTCCTTTTCACCACTGGCTTCCGAACCAAGAAAACCATCAGGTCATTACTGAATTGTCAACATTATATACCACCTGGTTTCCTTCACTTTTAGGGTCGTTTTCATTGTGTATCTTTACCTCTGTAGTGAATACTCGATATCACGATAACATAGATATTAAACACTTTGACACAACGAGTGGCGCAACTCAATAACGCTTACTGTGTATGAAACCTGCTCTGACTGAATGAACGCAATCTTTAATGATATGATTTACTGAATGGAATGAGGAGTTAATTGTTGTTCGTTTGAACCTGTCGCAGGGGTCCAGCGGGTGAATGGTACGATGCTGTGTGTGTCTTACTCAGACAGAGTAAGGCTGTCCGGGAGTGGTTCGCCAAGTTTGTGTTGTTCTCTCACCCTGATCGCTTTTCAGAATATTTATTGGAGTGCCCCAGTGGAGAGGTAAGATATTATTTTCCTTCTATGCAATTTGGTTTGATTTATTTCATTTCGTGCACGGGGACAGAATGTTCGTGTTTCATTGTTCCGGTGTCCATTTCTTTGTGTTTTGTAGGTACGAAGTGCCTTTGCTAAGATTTTGGTGTTTTTAGCTCACTTCTCTCGTCAGGACGGTCCGTGCTATCCGTACCCGGACGACAATAAACAGGAATCAGGTTTGTTAATTACAAAAAGCGTGTTTGAGTCACATGGTTAATAGTGGAAATGTGATGTTATGTTTTATTTTTATATTACAACACAATACGCATGCCTGAGGCTGCTTGAGGTTGGGTTTTTCGATAAATGGTGATAACTACTGCAGTGCCTATTCTCATCACACCGTAATCCTCATAAGGAATTTGCTGCAAATTCGCTTATATCGTGCGATAACTGTTTTATGCAATATTGCGCCACAACGAACGTTTAGTGATGTTTTGAGTTTATTTAGTGTATTCGCTACCAACTGTCGCTCCGTTGAAAGGCGTTAGCTCTTCAAAAAAATTCAATGGATTTGCGTAAAGATACACGTAAAATGCTTTTTTTTCGTTGTCGTGCCGTTCTGTAGATCTTGACAACAAAGCGACCTTGAGTGACCATATCCTAAGTGCTGTTCTTGGATTACTGAAGAAAGAGGTTCCGGAGCACGGCCGTCACTTGCAACAATACTTTCACTTCTTTCTCATGTACTCCACTATTGGCCCACCCGAGGTATGAAACAGTATCATAGATGTCGTGCTATGAATTAGATCAAAAGTGGTCCCATCTAGCAAAATACATCAAGCAAGAAGTTTTCATTGTTCTGCTAATCCAGAGAATGTCTGCTTTGTGGTAATAATGATTTTGGGCTATTTCTGTGAGCGATACTAGTACGAATGTGCAAAGCTTAAAATAACTCTTATGCTGACTTAAACAGACTATTTTAGCAGACCAAGTTTTAATTTTGTTGTTATCATTGTTATCATTATCATTATTATTATAATCATTAATTTTTAGCATTTTAATTATCCTGTCTTCGTATTCACAAGTAACTTTTATTTTCTTTCTTCTTGACAGAGACTTCAACTCCTACAACTTGGTGTTCCGGCAACTTTCATGTTGGTGGCATTGGACGAGGGTCCAGGTCCTCCCATTCGTTACCAGTATGCTGAACTGGGAAAACTTTACTCGGTTGTGTCTCAGTTAGTTCGCTGCTGTGACGTTTCGGCCAGAATGCGCTCTTCTGTACCGGTGAGGAATCCTGTAACTTGCAAGAATTGTATAATTAGGATTCTCCTCGCATCATATGTGCTACTGAATGACCGAATGTAAAAAAGTTTGTAATTCGGCCTTGAAATAAAAAAGGCAACAACGAGCGAAAATAAAAGTGTTTTATGTAGCGGCAGATGAGGATTTCCAAGAATTTTTTCGTTGGAATCTTATCACTAACACTGAAGTTGTCGTTGGTATTTTCAGAACACGCAGCCAAGAGCGAATCCGTTTGATGAAGGGCATCCAGTAATGGAGATTCAGCCTGTTGTGGCAGACATTCTGTTCACCAAGGCCACGTTAGTGCTGCTATTATTGTTGTTGTTGTTTTTATTTTTCTCTCTCTTTTTATCACGACTTTTTTAATTGACCCACAGATACTTAAAGAAAGTGATTGAAGACAGCACAACTTCAGAAGACACTCTGAAACTGTTAAGAGTAAGTACATGACAGCCTTCCCTACTTGTTTTGAGAACTTATAGCTCTTTAAACAGACTTCAACTATTTGGTCAACAAGATAATTTGGATTTTATCAACTGAGTTGTTAATGTAAATTGCCACTGTAAAGAGTTTTAAAGTTGACGTTTCGAGCGTTTGCCCTTCGTTAGATCGAAAGATAAAGGGCTAACGCTTGTAACGTCAGCTTTGAAACTCTTTACATAAGTGCTTTACTTAAGTGTAGTTACCGGAGAGAATTGCATCCAGGCCTGCATCAAAACCTTTGTTATCTAATCCAGCACCTGTGATTATTTTCAGTTTTGCTGTTGGGAAAATCCACAGTTCTCACGGATAGTACTGAGCGAACTTCTCTGGCAGGTAAGTGTGGTATCCTTGTGTATTCGTTGATATACTTATATTTTTTTGTCGTAAGTTAACCCTTTTGCTTTTGTCCTCTTTTTAAATTTTTTTTTCTTTAATTAGTTTCTTGGTATTACGGATAAATTTCTATCATCAATTGAGGTTAAAAGAAAAATAGGAAAAAAGACGCTTAACGATGCCAGAACCTGAACAAAACAGCTAACAAAGTGTAGCTTCTATTCCATTAAGAAGCGCTATCCGCCCTATCTTTTCATCTTTTTACTCATCTTTGTACTATCTTTTTACTTATCCCTTGTTCTAAGGTGGCATTTTCGTACACATATGAGCTGCGACCATACCTAGACTTGCTTCTGCAAATGATGCTTATAACAGACTCCTGGCAGAGTCACAGAATTCATAACACTCTTAAAGGTAACAACAGTGGTTGATTTACACATGTTGCTCTTTGTTTAACAAAGCCATTTCGTAATTTCGGTGCATTACCAGATTAACTTCTACATTCATGCGAGAACCCCCATAGTAACATTTGTTCGTGTGAACTTTTTTTAAATCGCCGATTCCGTCTTTCCCGAGAACGTCAATCACGCGTGAGGCCATCTCGAAGTTTAGTGTCAAATGAGTGCTTTTCAGATTTAGAAAGGAAAGTGGTAACGGTTCAGACGAACAAAACATTTTAAACACAACAAGTTTTCTTAGTGAAACGGATTCCCTCTTCTTTTGGAGTTGAATGCTGGTATATTTGTTTGTCCAGGAATTCCAGACGACAAAGAAGGTTTATTTGACACAATTCAGCGCTCGAAGAATCATTATCAGAAGAGAGCGTATCAATGCATCAAGTTCATGGTCACACTCTTTTGCAGGTCAGTAAGTAATTGTTGGAACATAACATTCAAACATCTGGTTACCAAGAAAGAAACCCAAAAAAATTGGCCACGGCCGTTGCAGCAGTTCCTTCGGGCTCTGATCCTGTCGGCTATTGTGGGGCAAACACCCTTGTATGTTATATGATTAACCCTTTAACCCTTGAGAGTGATTAGTAACTAATATCTCCCATCAGCATCACCCGTAAAACAAACATTGATCATCCACTAAGGGGTTCTTGATTTTTAACCAAATACTCCTTGTTAGTACCATAGGAAATGTATGGAAAAAATTATGGAGAAAATGTACTCTGATGTTAGGGTGTAAAGGGTTGATTAGATACAAAGCTTTTAATCGCTTCCTTTGTAATTGTTTCCTCAGCTGTCCCCTCGCGCACCAGATTCTCATGACGGCACAGGACCTCCGCCGGAAGTGGACATGGGCAGTAGAGTGGCTTAATGACGAACTGGAGAGGGTTAGTTCTCTCCCACATTGGTTTCCTTCTTTTACGTTGTATCATAATGAAATATTTATTACAGAAGTATTTAATTCCATTTTAGGACTACATTTTAGTTTCTGCATTCTAGGCGAGTCTTTCACGAGACATTCTTTCATATTTCGAGAAAACGTAATTTTACTTAGGAAAACGTTTCGCTCGTAGCTTCTCAATCATTGTAGCTACCAATTGTTTATTGAAAACTGCTCCGTGTGTCGGCTGCATTTTTCGAATTATTATTATTATTATTGTTCATGCTATGATTGTCATCATAACAATTACTATTTCTTTATTACTTTGTTTCAGCCGGACATTTCTAGCTGTTGTTTGTACAATCAAACTTGCTACAAAACTGTTAATGCTTGTGATTGCTTCACAGACAACATTGAATTCTGACCCGTCGTTGTATTTTAATTACTTTCCAGAGACCGTACACTGGAGGCACGTCTTACACGTACAACAACTGGTCACCACCGGCGCAGTCCAATGAGACTTCCAATGGGTACGTCGCCGCCTGCCTTCTTTGTTTTTATTTACTTTATAAGACATTGCCAAAGTTGAGCATAAGTCAGTTCAAGAGTTTGAATGAAAACTGCAAGAAATATAGGAAATTTGCGTTTCTATACAATTTTCCAAAATTACGTGCTTTTTGTTTGAATTTAATTGTTTTTTATATTATTAATTTTTGAAAAAAATTTAATCCAGGTACTTCCTTGAACGATCACACAGTGCACGACTCACACTCGCCAAGGCTTGCGAACTGTGTCCAGAAGAGGTAAAGTGTTCTGTTTGTTTATTTTATATCTTTGAACACAACATCAGAATATTCACCCTTATTGTCTCTGTACTTTCTCAGGACCAAGAAGAGCCCGAGGGGGACGTAGAAGGGGAAAATGGGACCTCTGCAGACGAGGCTTCCCCAAATGCTGAGCGCTCGAGTCCCCGACGGAATTCTGAAGACCAGTCTTCTCCGATCACTGAACAGATTCCACCCTTAGACAATAGTGATACTGTTGATAATGAATCCACGACCAAGCTGCTAAATGAGGAGTCCGACTGAGCACTAAGTGTGGTAGAGCCTAATGGATATTTCTCTGAACTGCAGTAGCCATCACTGGGCTGTTGTCTACCGGTTGGTATCTCCATGGCAACTAGCAAGCCACGATTGCGTGGATACAGTGGCATTTGTCACACTCTGACCCAATCCTATCACGGACAAGAGACACCGCGTCCGTACTTGGACGTATTTACTTTGATTGTTACAATACCTTGGCGTCGAAGTGGAAAATGCTAATTTATTTTTTTATTTAATGTAGAGGGCCGTTTACTTTGACATAACGACTCAGTTTTGTAGTATTTTCAGATGGTGTTTATATGCGATGCTCGATTGTGGTGTAGTTTCAATCCGTTGTCTTTGTGTAGCCCTCTCTCTTTCAGTCTGACGGGGATAGAATAATCACAAGCCCGATCAGCATCCGTTTGTCAAGAATTCTCTGTGTTCTGTAAAAATTTTAAGAGAGAAAAAAAATGGAATAATTCTAGAGCCTATAAAAAGTACCAAATAGAAGTATTGTCACCTGTTCATTTCTTGTGGTCTATTTCTTGAGTGAGAGGAATAGCGAAGTAGGTAGATGGGAAAGGTTATGGTTGGTTGTATTTTGGCTGAAGGAGCTCTAGTTCCCACCGTGGTGGCGATTTGCGGTTGGGTACCAAAACTAATGCCCTTTTAATTTTGAAGGCTTTCAGCTTTTTTAAACACTCGAACCTCACCAGATAGCGAACAGTGACGTAACTAAACAGGTGTCTCGGTTCCATTCAGCACCCAGGGAATAGCTCCTCCAATGGACCTTAATGGAAAATACCTTGCATTTTGATTTTAGATATATGGAAATTCATATATTTGCACTGCGGTGGAGAGATGAAATTAAGAGAATTTTTAAATTTTGAAACCTGAATTTTTTCAGGTCCAATTTACAACTACTCGTTTCAGTAGTGTTCTTAGCTGCGAGGATCTCTTAATTTCATCATACCTTGCATGTGTTTTTTTTGGTTGGTTGGTTCGCCGTCCGTGTCCTCCAGATTCTCGTTAAGAGTCGTGTTTGTTAAGCCTACAGAGTACAGAAAAGTACTTGCATGCAAAATGCGATCTTTATTAGCTAGATCCACGACAAGAGGGAGGTAATGGTTTAATGGAAAGCAGTCTTTTATGATTTTTTTACACCTGGTGGACATCACATACTTCATATGCACACTTTTGATGAGACTGAAATTTACGCTTCTCATTGTTAGGCATGATAAGGTTTGTGCATGGTGTCTTGTGCAAGATATGTTGCGCAAGATGGGTGCATGGATGGTCTGGCGAGCTCGTAACATTAAACTTCGTGGGATTTTTGCTTCATTCTCGTTCTTTTTTTTTTTCTATTTTAGCTCCTTTAAATTTTGATCAAAAATTTTTTTGGCAAATGATACAATCTGGTTCTCAAACTTAATTAGTTCTCGAGTGTGGTTTTCCGAAAACAGCAAGCTTTAAACCCTATGTCGCAGATTTCAGCAATGTTAACTTACCCAAAAGTCTCTAGAAGAGGGTGCAGAGGAATCTCAGCTTCGGCCGAATATCTACAACGCACCGCGAAATGTCTTTGCTATTCGAGATCTCAGCACGTGTTCCACCGAGGAAATTTGCACCCTCTGCGTAACGCAGCTCAGGATCAGGTACGACGTCTACTTTACAACCAGAAAACATCGATCTCGGTGGACTGATCAGCACCACGTAAACAATACAAAGAATAAGCCCCTTGTTTTTATGTATTAGCTGTCCCAATCCTAAAGAGATTAATTGTTAAAGAGCTTTAATTTCCACATTAGAGAACAAAGGTCAGTTGGGAATTCAGTACAGCGAAATTTGTTGTCGTGTCGATCAGCTGACTTCCTTCCCTTGTATAGTTTGTGTGCTTCTTTATTTTAATTGCAACATCGCACGATGAGAAACTTCATGCCTCGAGCCGCCCGTATGACACTTCAGAAAACGTGCCAGAATGTTTACACGGAAGTGACGCCGTGTTTTGAAGCCTGAGCCTTGTCACGTACGCGTGCTGTTGCTCGATAGGACATACACAAAGCTATTGCCTAAGCTTTAAATCATAATTTATCAACCTTCGCTGAAGGATGTTGGAGCATGCAATCAGAATGAAAGAGCGAGTTGGATCAGCGAACAAGCTTCGGAATTATGATACGGACGGCTACATAAAGCGGGCCGGCTGCATATGCTTCAGAACAAACCATGCAAAGGAAGTAAGTGATTTTGTATTACAACTTCACTAACTCAATTCGTGATACCTCATCCTACCGATGCGAAATAAAGTGGATGTACCAAAAAACATCATGATCTTGACAACAGCTCTACATTCTTCGGAACAGAGGTCATTCTCTCCTTAAATGGAGTTGAAAGGCCCAAAATGTTTTAAAGGGTAAAACCGCTAGAGATGGAGAACACATCATTGACATGTTAATTTTGCTAGAGTTATTGCGACATCTTGTAGAATGCAAATGCTGTAAAACCATCCTTGCTGTTCATAGATTGTGAGCAAGATGATCGGAATTGAGCGTTGGAAGCAATCTCTTCCTTTGTATTACGTTCAACTCTGTACGTAGGGCATTGTTAGAACATTCGATCGTGCCGAATATATTTGTTTACAGCCAGCAAAATGTGTGTTTTCAACTATTTTAATCAACTTTTGATAACTAACTCAAAGCCGTGCTCGATGGTCTGCTTAACTTAAGGCAAACAAGTTCTTTAATCACAAAAATCAGCGCAAACGAATCGAAATAATATGTTTTGATGATGATGACAATGTTCTTCAAAATGATCGGGTTGAAATAGCAATCCTTCGTTTGACAGATGCCATGCTGAAGCGTGTAGCTTCCTAATCTTGCTCTGCTGAGCACGGTCACGGTTTTGTTAAAGGGCAGCTGCATTGTATACAGGCTCTACAACATTAAAGAGTAATTTTTACTAATCGAATTTGCTCTCTCGGTTTTTTTTTGTTTTGGGGGGGGGTCAAAGTTTTTGACTTGAATAGTTGAACTTTTAGCGATTACATGACAGTCTTAGTCACGTGTATTGCTACTTTCTCCCTGCCACTCTTGGTGTTTCCAATGGACCTGTGGAAGAGGGCAGGCTTTGTCTTATCTCTCAGTACCCACTACAATGCTTGGTCAATTTACGAATAGATAGTGTTCATTGATAGAAGGCACTTTGAGATCTTTTTTCTACCCTAACTTCTGTGCTGAGCGTACAGACGACCGATTAGTGCGATTCTCAACGTCGAATTTTTCGTTGTGTCAGTCATTTGAAGCCTTTCCACGTGGCTAAAAAGCTCGTTCTCCGAAACCTAAAGACGCACAGTAGGAGTTAAATGGGTTTCTTGGTTACTCTACCATCTCTGTCCTTACTGATGAAATTACGGATCTCAGTTTTTTCTCAGTTTTTTCCCAGTTTTATTTATGGAAATCAGCACGGTCCCCAGACTCCCCATATGGCCTGTAAAAATTATCTTCACCACAAAAATCGTAGTTCAGTAAAAAAAAATTGAAAAAAAAATCCAACCATAAAGAAGGAAGGAAGGTCGTTAGAGATTTAGGAGATTGCTATTGATTGGAACTTGAATAGTTCTGGCTTAATTAGGCCTATAAAACGTTGCTGGGAAAAAAAGAATTTCACAAGATACATAAACCATAGACTTTATGTTGTACTAAGAATTACTGCGTTTGATCAGTTCCTCCTCAATGGGGTTTGAATGTTCGCTCTTAGGCATCGTTCTGTGCACACACCTTCATCTTTGTCATTAACCATTGACCTGACGTGCACGTTTTGTTTTGAACAGATTCTGTTGGTAACAAGCAACAAGTATCCAGATAAGTGGATAGTGCCAGCGGGAGGAGTGGAAGCTGGAGAAAGATTCCAAGATGCAGCTGTTCGAGAGGTTTTTGAGGAAGTGAGTCGATTGTGTTAATGGTCCACTATTAACCGATCCAGGAATTTTTTTGCTGCTGTGCGCACTTATTGATATTTGCAAGGATAAAAAACTGAAATTTATCGATTGTTTATTCATGATCTTACTGACGTCCAAACAGCCTGTGGTGGAAATTGGCCTTCTACATTGCAGAAGTCTTGCTTTGGCTATCTAGTATTGCGTGCGGTTTTGTATCTTAAACGTTCGCCTCGCGTTTGGTTCGAAGAGACCTTCTCCATAGGGATCAGATAAATTATCATTTATTATTACGTGTAGCATAAATAGTACTCTTTCTTTATTCCCTAAACGGGCAGTGTAACTTACTTTTAATTTCAGGCTGGAGTGCGTGGAAATATTATGCATTGTCTTGGAGTGTTTCAGGTATTTGAACTTCTGTAGACTCTTTACAGGTTATATTCTCTTTAAGTTAGTTTCCGTGATACCCTCTTTCCAAATTTGGTTAGAAAAGAAAAGTGGCACTTAGTATGTCACTCTTGTTTTTTGAAATCTGTCACTAAACTGTGCAAAGGTTAAATGGCTGTTCTTTGCTGCAAAAGGTAACGAGACAAAACTTTGCCAGATGTCATTCTGACATGATAGAATCAAGCATGACGTGCTAATTCCCTCAATCATCCGATGGGATGCGCACGTTTTCACTTCGTCACGGAAATGGGAAATCAGATTTTGTCACGAAAACATACCACTTTTAAGCATTGCTATTTTGTGCTCATTGTCCACCAAAAATTGTTGTTCTAAACTGTCTGATTTACTGCAAATTTCTATATCCTGACACTAGAATGAAACAAGCAAGACAAGAACAAAGATGTATGTTCTGCATGTAACAGAAGAGTGTGATTACTGGGATGACGCCGCAAAAGGTATCTCTTGTTACGTTCTGACGTGGATCTGCTGGAAACGTGCCGTATAGGAAAACTATGGGGAAGAGCCATTTACCAATGACACATCACGAAACCTCAAATGCCCAAAAAAATTTGAGATCTTTCTGAGAAGAATATCTTATCTAGTTTGATTTTCAATCTGGTACCGTTTCTTCTTAATCAGAATGAAAAGTACTTGTCAATAAGTGAGTTACGTCGAGGCATTAAAAAGCAACCTATATCAGAAAATAGGTTTTGGTTAGTCATCGTGGTAGATAACCCTTTCAAAAGAGAAATGTAATCGATTGTCTCACGATGTGAGATGCTTTGGATGTGGACGCGACGTTTCGACTGCATACTGTTAGTACGCGTCACCTATATGCTGTAGTGCTTAGCTGTATTGTTCAACCTGTTGTCTGAAATTAATTATGCTTTGTTTTTCGCGTATTTCAGGGCGAAGGAGAGGTTGGTTCTCAATACGCAAGGCATGGGAACTACTCTCTCACAGACCTTGTCAACAGTTGTACCTGCGTGATGTTATGAACATCGATGAACAAAATCAGTGGCTCTATGACTCACCGATCCGGTTCTCTACGCCACTCGTCATTAACGAATCACGAAACAACCAATCAAACGCTGAAGTTTCGCCGTAGCATGTAAAGTAAAACCTTTAAAAATACTCTTTTGGTAATGATCATCACTGTCTTAGGCGTGAAAAGAGTTATTTGGAATCAATCACTGGACTGGATGTAATTTAGTCGCGAACGGTTGCGAAAGAATTGTGAATACTTTCATCATTTAGTGAGGATCGCTGGGAGGTCTTACACTAATTTGGGTGTGATTTTACTCCCAAGTGGTCGAGAAATTATTGTATATAGTTTGTTTCATCAATACTCTGAACAGATCCTAAATTACTCTGAATCAATCATAAATTATTGTCGGGTATAACGATTGAAGGCAAAGGCGGAAGAATTTTGTGCATAAGCCGTTACATTCCTTAATAAACTTTAGGAATCTTCACTTTGTTTCCTTGTTATTCACTCGTTTTAAAAATAAGAGGTTCCTTCCGAAAACATCCGAATAATCCAAGATCACTAGTGTTTTCTTCAAAGATGGAAATATTAAACATACTTCAGATTTAGGAACTAATTTAGCAACGTACATGCGCACTGAATCGATTAATTTTAGGCGCTAAGTCAAGCAGATATCCTTTTCAAACTCCGTTGGATACGAATTGTGGGGATAACTAAATGACAAACAATTGATCACCTTCAGGGAGGAAGAAGCAGATTTAGGCTGCAAATGACAACTAGTGGTAGAGAATAGTCGAGTTCCGAGGCTCATAAGCTTGGTCGCGCAAACGCATCAAACATACTGGATACAGGGAAGCTGAAAACGGCATTTCTTCAGAAACTCAAAGGTGTATTTTGGTTGTGCATGCAGTTTCCTCTATCAACTTTTTTTTTTGTTGTAACTAGACTTCTCGCGGCCTATAGCCGGTACTGATGAGTAGGATCTGGGGGAAGAAAATGCGTTCGATGTTATTCTGAAGCAGATCGACTGATCCCCCTCCCCCATTTTTCCAGTTTTGAAATTTTTATTTCTATTCTTATAAATATAGTCCAAATAGCGCGACAGAATTGTGTTGTATAAACTGGTATCGAAGAAGTCGTTAATCACTGCTAACTGTAGAAGTATTCCAGGGTGGTGTTCAATTGCACAGCATAACGTATGATTTAGAATGGCCAACTTGACTAAGCTTGGCTTTTGCTCAGGGCGAGGAAAGTTCGTGATATGTCGGAGTCGCTTTAGTCCGTTTTTCTCACAGAGCAATCCACAGCGACGGTGGAAAGTGAGAATAAACTTCTGGGAAAGAGTGTACTGTAAAAGTTACTGTGTAGAAACCTACTGTGGTCTGTCATTTCAAGCTCGGAAATGTAATAGGTGAGATCTATCCTAAGTAACCTTTACTTTTCCGTTACTTTTAACCTGTTTAGGTTAATTTACAATCTTCATAGCTTTCCCGTAATAATTTAAGTTAATTTACAATCTTTTTTCTCTTATGCCGCATTTCCTCCGATAGTTAAATACTAAAAAGGTAACTTAACTGACTTTTCAAAATTTAATTGTTATTTATAAAAAAACGAAATTTTCCGGCTCATACGTGGTTGCTTAGATGTACCTAAATGTCTTTATCAGATTTGTTAACTGTATCTTTCAACATATCCTCGATCCACTTGCGAAACACGCTGACCCGAGTGAACACCGTGTAATGGTTACTCGATGAACAATCCGGGTCACCCCAGCTTACAATACCCTGCACTACCCACTGGCCAGCGGTATTCTTGCATTGAAATGGCCCACCGCTGTCCCCAAAGCAGCCGCTTGTCTTAGTGTGCCCTGCATCTCCTGCGCAGATCATTTTGCTTGTCACTATCCAGGTTCGGTTATCAGTATGAAGCCCACCATTCGGTGAGGTATCCAGTTTTGCTGCACATGCTCCGTTAGAGACAACAGGCATTCGCGCCTGTTGTAGGATCGTAGCTGAATCGCCTTTACCAAACATCTGTCCCCAACCTACAGACATAACAGCTCAAGCGTTTAACTAATTAGACAAGATAAGAGCCACAATATAATTAATCCTCCAGCAGAGTCCATGAGAGAAAGCAATCGAACAACTTTCGAAAGTTTGGAAATTGGAATAGGACCTCATTCCTTCAAGCTGATAACATTAGTGAACTTATTTCAAATGTAATTTTGGTTTTATTAACTGAGTTGATAATGCAAATTGGCCACCGTGAAGAGTTTCAAAGCTAAGCTTTGAAACTCTTCACGGTGGCTAATTCACATTATCAACTCAGATGTTGATACCAAAATCATCTTGCTACACTTCCCCACCGACGCAGCACCACAGTTTCTTCAGAAACTTTTCCCCCCTAATTTCAAATGTGCCGGCGAGAAGGAAGCTTCTCCTTGTTATAATTTTTCGAACACGGAAAAAGGTTTGAATATATATTATTGCTTTGTTGAGACGAAGATTAAACCTGTGTTAGAAAATCAAAGGTAACTATTAGATTATACCTGTTATGTAACATTCCTTCCCAAGCGGCACTTCTTCAAGAAATTCTGGTAAACAAGCTGTATTCACTAAGTCGCCGCGAGAAGCTTGGTGCGAAAGCTGAAAGAGGGCGATATCGTTCTCGTATGGAACTGGGTGTGAGAATAGACGATGTTTGATGATACGTTTCACCTCAAATTCTTGTTCTGAGCCTTCATTCTTCTTACGATCGATATCCCCAAGGATCACCTTAAACTTGCTGGGATCATCATTAAGTACGCAATGAGCAGCGGTCATAACCCACTCTGCCATAATCAGTGACCCTCCACATATATGGTGATGGTTGAATTCCAAGCGGGCCTGCCATGGCCATTCTCCAAGAGTAGCGTCATCGCCATTGATGACTCGTGAAGAAGAACCTGAATTGCGGCCACAACTGTCACGACCTACGTGTGAATAACAACGATGGAAGGTTTGTACTTAGGAATAATCAAGTACATCATGATATTTTACGAGGAAGTTTTTTTTTTGTCCAATGTAAAAAATGTCTAATTTTTGATGGTATTTTGAAATAAAACTTATATTTCAGAAAAGTACGAAATAAATGAAGAGGTTAGTCAAGGATTAAGGTAAAACACACTTGAAAAAAATCATGCTTCATACAGAAGGCACGACGTAGTCGTTTTAAGACATAACAATTTATATTGTACTGAAAGGACATTCGTTTTAGGGTAAGAAGTTATTCATCCCAAAACTTCCTTCGGATTCGAGTCGTTACTTATGCACAGTTTGAGAGAACATAGCGTGACGTTTCACCTTCGTCGAAGTATGGTGCGTGTGGATTGATTTCTCGGATAGGACCATGAGGAGGTGGCATCTTAAAGGTCTTTTGTTCTCCACTGTCTCCTCGTTTTTGCTCTGTAAGAAAGAAATACATCTGCCCAGGTTATTTTTTCAGAGTTGTGTTGAGCAATAGAGAGGCCGGTTTACAAACAAAGATTCTCTATGCTAATCAGCCACCTTGTGATGCCTATGATGTCAACTTATAATGTAAGAACGTAGAGACGAAGAGGCGATTCTTTCTTTGATTGAATGGAATTACTTACTTAAAGGCCGGGAACGTTTCGGTGTAGAACTAGGTGAAACTCGTGGCGAGAAGTCGTTGAAAATGCTAAGTTTCGATTCTAACCCTTTGACCAATAAGGTTGTCTAACATCTTATTTTCCCCTACAATATCACTCTTGAATCACACAGTAAAGTCACGAGAAAGGAAGAAATGATCACCGACTGAAGAAGCTATTGATTGTTAAACAAATTCTCCTTGTCAGCCCCTTATGAAATATATAGAGAACAGCATAGAGAATAAGCATGCTGATGTTAGGGTAAAGAGGGTTAATCCAATTTTTCTGGAGCATTTAGTTTGCCTTTTCCAATTGTTACAAGGACAAAGGGAGAGCTCAAACCCGATTTACTAATTTCAACGTTAATAACTGGAAGGTATGCATGACCGTCGGTTTCCATTCACCTTGCTTAAGGTGAAGGTCCCTGATAGGACCAACAGGAGGTGGCATCTTATGACTATTTGTTCCTCCCTTGACTCTACGTTGTTGCTCTGAAAGAGAGAGTAAATAAATTAATGAAAGAGCCGATGTGAGCTTTTGACCTCGCAATACCTTTGCGCTTGTCTACTGAACGGAATAAAGTCAGTGATAGGTTTCATGCAGGGCTTGATGGCTCCTTCGTGTTAAGTTTCAATAACATACGAACGTTTTCCCAAATCCATGTTCTTTCTACTGCGCAAATGTATCATGTTTGAACATACACATGATTGACGTTAGCGCGCTACGACAATGTTTGTGGAGAGTGGAAGTTCGCCTTCATGACTCCGGCTAAGGTGTCATTAAAAGTTTCTAAGAAACTGTGGTGCTGCGTCGGTGGGAGAGTATAACAAAGAAATACGGTATTATCACATGAGTTGATAACGTAAAGTGGCCACCGTTAAGAGTGAATCAAAGGTGTAAGGTGTCATTAGCTCTGTGTTGCCTCATGGGTCAGTTGGTAAACAACGCTGAGTTCTTGTTGACGCCACGGCTTCCGGGTTTGAATGTCTCGAAAAACCTTAAAAATCTCTCAGTTTAGGCTTCTACGGCTTATGCCTTGAATTAATTTAAGTTATTACGCAAAACTGGTCTTGCTCTGAGCATAGTTTTTAACGTAGTTCAATTTGTTCCCAAATAATGAGAACACGTTATCTTGGTCAATATGAGACAGTGTGGTCAGATGTTACTCTAGGGAACAGGGGTTCTATAAAAAAGCACAACATTTTCCGTACCGATTAACACTGGTATTCAGGATTTCTGGTTATTAAAATCAGTAATTAAAAATAGTCGATTTTCAATAAGCAAAGGTGAATCTTGCTGTGAGTGCATTTCATATCCATTGTAGCCATATTTAACAGATCCGACTAAATGAAAACAAAACATCCTTGGTATAAAGACGACAGAAGTAACGATCAGACACCTCGTGCACTTCTCTCCAACACGACTTACCCTGCTTCAAATCAAGTTCATCTGGTTCTATATCCGTTGTAAAGAAGGCCGGTTCCTCCAGAGGAGGCTTCAGATGTCCACGGCTAATTATGTGATGCCGACCTGGTCACAAAAACAACAAGAGGAAAAACAAAATAACGCTATATTAGCCGCTGATGAATCTTATCTCCTCTTCGCTTGATTGCAACAGTTCGCTTCCAACTCACTTAATTCACATACAATAGTAGAAACTGAAAAATCAATACAGCCCTTCACGTTTTTAAAATAAATAAAAAGCACACAAACAAGGCTTTGATCGTGATTCTCCGTTTAAGAAAGTGGTATCTGAATAAAAAGAATGACTCCCCTTCCAGATTCATACAAAATATATATATTCTTTTAGTAAAACAAAATGTGACGTCGAAGTTCACAACATTAAGCTGCACGACTACTGTTTTGATGTGATTGCTAATAGATCAGAAATTACCATTGCAGGTGATCAACAGAATCATGAAAGTCGACTTCTTTTCTCAAAACGACACGAAGTTAATAAAATGGTCTAGATATCGAAATATAGGCCTGCGGGTTATATTTCAGATGACGCATCTTCATTATAAACTTGTTATGAATGCGCGATGGTTAGAATTGGAAATAAATTACATTCATAGAGTCGAAAAAGCGAAACACTGTTTTTGTATATACAATATTTAAATATCGCGAGAAAATAATTAAAACGTGGACGAAATACAACAGATTAAAGGACAACTTTAACACTAGAGTTTCGCTTTTTTCTAAAATGGGAACGGTGGACCCAAATCATGTTTTGAGCTGCCTTCCCGAATGTGTCTCGTGAAGAACACAGACACAAGTTTAGTAAACGTCAAGTTGAGCGTGAAGTAACTCATGCACTCGCTGTTAATGATAAACAGCAGCTACCATACCTTGGTTTGAAGGCAGTAAAACCACAATAACCACAGCGATATTATAAATGTTTATCATTCTAGGTATTCTATGAAAAAACACAAGGACGAAACATAAACTCTCTTGGCTTTGATGGCTTTCGCATGAACTACTCCTGGCCCCCAGCAGAATCAAGCTTATGAATTATTGGTCAGCCAATCAATTCATTATAAGAGAGTCGCTTCTCTGCAAAAATGAAAACAGGTGGCGGAAAACTACCACTTCCTTAGGGGCTTTTTCATTTCAGTTGCGAAAACGTTGTGGCTAAATTTCAGATCACGCTTTACATTTCCATCAATAGTTAATGTGAATGATATAAAAATGGACGTAGAAAAATCGTATCGAAGTAACTGAGAAGTGAAATAACAAGGGAAAAAATTAAATCCTGTTTCAGTTTCTACGGCAGGTGTTTCACAAAAACTGCTTTAATATGCAAAATTCGTTCAATGATCAACAAATGACGGTTAAAGTGTGTTCGGGTTTCATTTTCCTAATATAGGTCTTCGCATAAAGAGAAGTTTAGCGAGCTTATATCAAATATAGAGGAAATAGTCGATATCAGACTGAAAATCTTTTAACCTAAGTGCTGCCGCATTGACGACTGACGCGGTAAACATGAAAACAGGAAAATGCAGACGACATGGTCCGTATTTGAAGATTCTCGGCAAAATACGTGCAGCGATTATATATTGAGCGGGCTTGGGATAAATAGAAAAATTAACGTGAACATCGATTGTAAGTATCGATCTTTCTAGTCAGCTAAGTCTCTTAGTGCCTTAAAAAAGGCAAACAACTGAGACTTTTTAAAACTTTAATATTACACTAAATTCAAAGAGTTAGACAAATTTGGCATGCACTATTGAGTCCTTAACTCGGAAATAAACAACAGACGCCCTTTTATCGGTTTTTACGAAATACGGAAACGCTGCGGACGTGTAAGAACCAATGAACTAAGATTAAAATTATGTAACTTAGTAAAAATAGGGAAGGATGATGTTTATGAAAGATGCCGAGTTTTTCTTCTTTTTATCTGTCAGTGGTACTTTGAATTTAAGATCTCTTCATCAGAAGTTTTGAGTTTGAAAAACAAAAGGCTCCGGATGATATTTTACGACTGTAGAGTTTATCACATCCAACTCCCCTGGTCAGTAATATGTCCTATTGATTCACAAGCTGAAGCAAACAAGCACGGGACACAAGTGAAGCCACGTCTAGCATACAGAATTTCCTTTTCTCTTGCTCTTTTCAGGTAAATTGTGCCGCAGGACATTTAATGTCACTCGGATGATTAACATGATTATATCTGGATTACTCAAAGAAATTAGTTTTTATAAAACCCCATACAATCCACCCTTATAAACTTCGGAGGGGACTTGTAAAAGATTAAACAATATAAGAAACTTACTACAAATTAGCAAGGGGAACAGGGTGGGAAACATTCCCGTTGAATATTTCCTCAAGGATTATCAACGGGTTTTGGAAGTACGAGAGTAGGGGGACGGGAATAGTGTGAAGCCAGGGCCAATTTAATTTTCTCTTATGTCTACCTGCCAAACTTGTCACAGACCACTTCAACTTAGCGAAAATCACAAATTACAGGAAGAGTTTCACCACCCAAAGTCGCCGACTTAAGGATCGAAGGAATAACATGTAGAAATTAAAAAAAAAAAGACTGTTTAATTTTTTTCTTGCAATAGTCCAAAATGCTTTTAGTTCCTCAGTAGGTATGAATCAAACCGCACTTATCAGGGAACACCGGCGGTTTGCTTCGGTGCCATGGCTCACGTATTTCGGCGGGACACAGTCGATCCAGAAAGGCCATAACGAGACCAAACGAGCCTTATGTAGCGTCTAAGCTCAAACTCTAGTTCCAGGCGACATAACTTCGGGCGTAAATATCCTCATTTTCTTAGAGAGACTGTCTTGATTTCAGCCATTTGCCAATTTGACTTTGTGTATTCTTTTGGCTTTCCTCTTCTTTTATTCAAATCCCTTGTTCCTCTCCTAATCTTCTTTTTTTTTTTCTGCATAAAGTCTTACTTGAGATGTCTGTGAGCTGATCATATTGAAATTAAAATTATAACTTAAAACAGTGATATAAAGTGACCTTTATAGGAACATTCTCTTTACTCTGAGGAGGGTTAGGAATATGGTGTTCTGAAGCAAATGTATGATTCGAAAACCCAGCTAAGAGAGACTGATTTGGCAATTCATTGTGTCCTACCAAAAACTTTTAGAAAGTCTGAAAAAAATAAAAAACAGACTTCACTCGGCTCTTTTGGAAAGAAAAGTATCACTTTTTTTCGGAATAATTTGTTTATAATTAATTCTATCCCATAAGAGTCTTTCTGCACCAAGTAAAACCCTCGTATTTGTGAGAATTTGATCCAGGAAATTATTTCCACGAGTCTGAAATTTGACGATTTTACAGGGAAATGTCGAAAAGACTGTTAAGACTGACATGGGTCTGTGGTGAGTAAATATATAACACGAGCTATCTTAAGCTCTTTGAGCACAACTCCTGAGGCTATGGATAAATTGACAATATGAGCTGAAGGATTAGAAATTATATCTATGTATTGTCTTACGACATCCATGATAAAATCGTTTAACCCAGTAGCTGTGCCTAGGCGTAGACTAGCACAGATCTTTAATTTCTTGGCGGTAAGTGGGTAAAACACTGCATTAACTGCTATTTAGACCTGATGGAATTTGGATTTTTTTCTGCTGAAGTAAGTGCAAGGCAAGGAAAAAAACCATCAAAACCATTTGTTATTTCAACAAGATCGCTAATTTCATAATTAGTAACCTTAAATGTAGAGGTAAACTATTCTATTTAAGACGTCGGTTTATTACCTCATTGAGGATTCTCCACGTGTCTGAAGCGTTAGATTTGCAAGCAGTAAGTTTATGGACGTAGTAATCACGTTTTTCTATTCTAATTAAATGATTCAGTTTGTTTCAGAATGATTTCTATTGACATTTATGAGAAGCAAAAGGTAAGGATGGGATCGTTTTTCTAACCCATTATTTATCTAAAAAGATTTTAAGAGGCCTATTTTTAACCAGGACTTCTTAAGTCTCCTCAAGACAACTTTCTTTCTTCCTGCTTTTTCAGTTTATCTGAAAAAATTGCCATAAGCTGCTGTAAACATTTACATAAACTTACCATACACTTTATCTTCAAGACGTTGCACAAGGTGAACATAATCATCCTTAAACACATTCCTTAGTTCAAGTAAAGGAATTTTTTCTGGCGCGCAGCCCGCCAATTTCGGAAAATATTAACAGCCCACTTAACTTTGTATTGTGTACTTCAAGGCTTCGAATGTTCGAACAAAGAAACATCCTCTTGGAAACTGTTTGGCGGTCGAAACTGGAAGACTTGTCCTTAGCTTCTTTCTTCATTCATCAGAATTGCAACTGTGGAGGCCAATGCAAAGTGTGATTGCCTCTAATCAAAAATACAAAGTTGTTAAAAAAACACAAAGACACCATTCATCACAATGACTAGCAAATACGTACTTGTATTGATGAAACAAAAGAAAGAAAAAAACTAAATATATGCGTGACTTTTGTTTTTGTTTTTGGGGTAAATTTTTAATAAATTAGACCCTTTTGAGAAGCTATTTCATAAAATTCGGGCTTCGTGTTTCCTCAGGGTCTCCTAACACTTAAAAACCAATCATCATCAGTTTCCTTGCGTTGAGAAACCCTGATGGAACACTTTTCCTCATTTATGATATGTTACTTCTAAATCTCTTCATATATTTATGGTGGTTTCCCCACGATAAGTGGTCCAGGAAATTATACTATCATAACTTATTTTATCAGAAAGAAAAATAGGTAGGTGATCTGACACATCCGAAATGATACCCCGCTATAACAAAAGTAGGTTTAAAATAGCTCTATAACCGTGTTTATAAGTGTAACATTCAGAAATGAAAACTATCCCCAAAATGTACATGTTTTTACATTCAGTGGATCGAGGCTTTAGGGGGCAGTGGTAGAGAATGGAAATAATGTCCTGTTTGCATGAACACGCGCGCGCTGGTATGGCGCTAATTGGCTCTTTTGTTGTAGTATATATAAGGTCTGACAGTTGTAATTTATGCATCTCAGCTCTCAAACTTTCAACTGCTCGCAAGTCCGTCCGAGTCAGTAAGTAAACCTTGCAAAAAGTTTAATAGATATCAAAGAGTAGCCAAGAGTCAGACTTTCAACTTTAAAGAGAGAAATGATGACCAAACGCAGCCATTAAGAGATTGAAGGCCTCGGCCTCATCGGTGCCAGAAATTCAAGAAAAAGGGCAACAAGAAACAGTTTGAAGTTGACACTCAAGTCCTTGACCACATTGAGACCACTTCCTCTCTACTGAAATCCACACCACCACAAGTCGAGAAAGCCCTCGAGGAGCTTATCGCTGACTCGGCAGGGAGTTGTTGGGAAGTGGTAAGAGAATACGAAAGTAAAAGTGTCGCAGATGACAACGATAAACGTTTGAGGCGGGCAGAAGTTAGAGGTTCTCCGAAACGTCGCCGCTCACAATCTCAAGAGAAGGCTTGAGGGTTTCCTTCGCAGTCGGCCGACGCCAGATCTCACCTTCTGTCCCATACTATTCATAAAGAACCAGTTTTACTGTAGCTGTTCCTTTCGCGCCCAACTGCTTGGAATCCCCAGTATCCCGACAGCTGCTCAAGAACGTATCTGAGTTCGTGGAGGATCTTTCTTCGCCTGTGGGAAGTTTGGATATTCGCGTGGTCGGTGCCCCGATGTGATTAGCCATTTTTCTGATTCATTGATTAGCCAGATTCTCCCTCGCAGTCGGCTGACGCGAGATCTCCCCTACCATGCCTTACTATTCATCAAGTGCTAGTTCTGCATGCTGCTCTTTTGGCGCCACTAACTTCGCCCCCCAAATTGTATGGAATTCCAAATGTCCCAGTAACTGGTCTCGTTCTGTTCTTGGACGATTTTGCTTCGCCTATGGGAAGGTTGGATATTTTCGGGGTCAGTGGCCCGATCTGTTTAGCCATCTTTGCACATCTTTCAGCCAGCCAGCCGAACGAGCATTTGTGATGGACAGGGAATACTCTAGATCACTCTTAAACACAGATAAGTTCACAGCAGCTCACAGTTCAAGCTGCACACCCATATTTGTCGTTTCTTAGTTGTGAATAGAAATAAGGAAATAGCTTTAAAATAGGGTAGAGAAGATAAAAATCACCATTAACATAGCATGAAATTCCATTACACTCAAAATTTCCTTAATCGTGGCTATGAGATAGGGTACATATGGGCAAAATAGTTGGCGATCTGGCTTCTGTAATATCTGAACCGAGGAGTACTACCCTTTTTGAGACTGTGCACAGGCTACTCAACATGTCAATTCTTTGATGAATAAGACTTTCTACATTATTTTGTTTCCCTGGAAACTTTTTCAGACAAATGCTCTGTTGGTTATCCGCATCCTTTACGTGATATGGCTTTCGGTTTTTAAGGAAAAATCATTTTGAACTTTAATTTTACCCTTTTGTATAAAATGAGGAAGTGAATGGGAACCATTAAGCAATCAAATATTAAGATCCTGACTCGAATTCCTGAAGCAGAAGCAGAGGAGGAGCGACTTTTCAGTATTTCCAATAACAAAAAAAAAACTTATATTTGTTTTTGTTTTAGTCATAATGGCTCTTTGCCGATCATTTTTACCCTGAAGTTGACTTATTAGGTAGCAAGGACCCCTTTGTGTAAGTTTGTCTTAGGTAACGATTTATATTGATCTTCAACGAAAGCGGCATCATATCACAGCAAGGAACACGAACAAAGCAAGGTAATATTTCAATAAACAATCGACAACCTCCCTAATGATTGAAAGTTCCTTCAATCTCGATCAGGAAAATTTGGAATCCCTCACCTTTTGTAGAAGCTCCGGTCTGTTTTTTCATTTATCAGGGGTTGGTAGGTCTGTTTTCAAGGGAACTCAAAGAAATTGTGGTAGTGTTGATCTTTAAAAAACTGGTGTTCAAAAATAACAACACCATTTTGATCCACCTGGGTCAATTAGCTTTCGCCTTGAGTTGAAAGGGTCCTTGGGACCATAGTTAGTAGAGGGGGGACTAACTATGTTGGGACGGCCAGAGCACACTAACTCAGGAGTGACCCACTTCCTTTTTGTTCTCTTCACGGTATTCCTACACTGTAGAAACTACCGGCCAACACCACAGAAGTCACCAACCATTTTCCGTAGGTGTCATTTACTTTCCTTCCAAGTTTCAGGCTTAAGCCCTATCAACTTCAATGCCGTGCCTCGAACACATCCGCCGGAAATAGGAATCAAACCGCACGCTACTAAAGTTAACGCTGACATATTATGGACTCAACTGGCGAGCAGAGACGCGTGAGCAGCTTGGAGAAAGTGAGCCGAACAAAAGCTGATCCCAACGAAACTTTTTGGAGACGTGTTCATTCGGCTATCCAAAGAGTAATAAATTCATCTACTTTGGCTGCTAGTATGCTGTCGCACTGAAACCCACACCAGATTTCGAAGTTGTGAAGCGGGCGCGCGACTCCTAAAGCCATTGGTAAGCTAAACAATTAGATATAAATATCGCTTTTCCTGCCTTCTCTGTTTATTGATTCGTTAGAGGAAGGAATCTTGCGTAGAATTGTATTTGTTATTTTGAAATTTTCAATCTTTAAACAGCATAGAAAGTTTGGTTTAAAGAGTTTGTGGTGTAAATTTGACGCTCAGCCGAGTTACTCAAAGATTATTTGATCACGTGACCATATTTGAAGGATTGATAGAACGGTGGAACAGAGGAACGGCGGAACAAAGGAACGGCGGAATGACGGAATTTCCTTAAACGTTGAATGCCGGAATATCCCCTCAGGAATAAATAAAATTATTTCAGATCTTGACTTTTTGTCAGCAAGGGGTTTCCCAAAGTTACAATATAATTCAAAGTTTCCTTGAGATGATAAAAGAGTCTAAGTGTCAGCATAAATATCTTAGTCCCTGGCTACTGCTTGAGTCACTGTTTAAATTTACCTGATATTATTTGTGGAATGCAGTCATCATGATTAACTATGGAGATGAAATTGACCCAGTTTTACCATATGATGTGAAAGAAAAATGTTTTGTTATTAGACATTAACCACATACAACTGTTACGTTCTCTAACGAGTAAGGGAGATGACACCACTCAACACAACAGAGTTTTTGATATATCTGGTGTGATCCTCCTACCGTCCGCTGCCCTTTGTAGTGGTCAGCGGCTTTGACTAGACTTCATGTTACTATAACAACTACTGACAACAATTGAAACTTCTCAATGTATATCTTATCAACAGATCAGTGATAAAGTTACATGATGTGTATATCACTGCTGTAAATTATAGGAGAAACATTCAAACAAATGCATCTAGCAATAGCATTGCAATGATTCCCCTTATAACAAAAGTGTGTTTATTTTTCAGAGAGTCACTTCTATTCTCACTTCTTCTCACTTCTCCTGACTTCAATCTAATAATGATCCTTTTTAATGCATCTGAACCACACAGTCTACTCCATATTGGCCCTTGCTTTCAATCAAATGCCTCTGAAAATCATGATAAAATGATTCCCTTTATAACAAAAATTCATTTCTTTTTCAATAACACTTTCATCCCCTGACTTCAATCAGATAATAATCCTTTTAAGTGGCAATTTGGCCCTTTTTCCCCCCAAAATCTATACAACTTATATACACCTATACCAATATTTTAAACTGTTTTGTGTTCATGTGTGCAAAGTTCATGAGACATTTGAGTTGATTAATTAACAAAGTGGTATACTGATAATGCTCTTGTTTTTTATTGTCAACTCACCAGTCAAAGAACTTCTAACCCAGGACCTACTTGTTCCCAGCGAAGCTATTGCAGAAGGAAATAACTTAGAGCAAAGATTATCAAGAATGTATTTAAACTTATTCCATAATCAACTAAACCAGGTGATGATACTTTGACAGCCGTACCAAAGTCTATAGAGATAGCCAAACACTTCACCCCCAAAGGATACCAGATCATTGGAGACAACCTGGATCTTTGTATTAATGCTAGGCATAAGTACAGTGAAGCAATGAAAAAAATCCATCCATCACGGTTTATATGATGATGTCTAATTATATATTTATAGTGATAATACACAAATAACTCTTGAGTAAAATGTATGTTGCCAGTTAAATAAATATTTGACCAAAAATTGTCAGAGTACCTGATAAGTAGTTACTTAGACTGTTTCTTTTGTCTGTTGACAATCTTTGTTTTTTGTTTAGATACCTCTTGGTTGCCTTCAAAAATATGAAAGGAGAATGTCTGCATATGGCCTGAGTTTTCTGGTGAGTGTAGTCTCAAACTTCAGCTGTGTGTGTTTCCCTTAACTAACCCCCTGAGGTGTTAAACGCAAGGGGCTAGGGGTGAGGAGAAAGTGGAAAGCTCAGTATACAGGTGCATGTTAATTTTAAATTAGTTCTCAAAATGATTGCCACAGTTAGTGTTTGCTAAACCTGTGTATGTATCCCTGTTACTTACCTGCAAAACAAGTCTACTTAGAAAGCCAAGGGAGGCTACTTGACCTGTGAGTAATACTTACCATTTTTATTACACACATTTTGCCCTGTCCCCCTTTTCCAAACAGAAATCAAACAATTAAATTGTACTTTCAGGGACTGCAGAACATATTTTACATTGGTAGGGCTATCTTGTGCTATAAGCAAGCTCAATGAGCACCCAATTTGAAATTTTGAGCTTCTGAAATCACCAGAAACATGTTTATTTCTTTCAATCCAATGAGAATTTTTTAAAAATTTGTATAAATGTGTACTTGAGACAGCTCTCTTATAGTTGGCATTATTGGGGTCATTGTTGTTGAGCAAACCAAAGGTAATTTTCTCAATGCAAAAAAAAAGGATGAAATTATTAGTGGAGCTATAACCCATCAAGCTCTATGGTCCTTGACTTTAACTGCTACAGTATAGTAAAGTTACAAGTGTATCAAGTTTGAAAATAATGATTTCAGTAGATCTTATAGGTAAGTTTAGTCAGTTATGTGATGAAGAACTGTATGACTCTTTGAGATCCGCACATCAGTCTCACCCCTAGTGTTACTATAAAAGTGGCAAAAGGCTTAATACACATTGGCATATTGATGGGAAAGTTCATGTAAACATGGAACGATTAAGTCATGTTGTTGGCCTGCAACTTACTCTATGTGGATTTCTCTAAAATGGCAGTCAATACATACAAGGGGAAAACTACACCTTTTTTCCAAATTTGGAATCACAACCAACTGATCTAAGTTCAATGTAAATGATTTTATTACAAATACCGTAGTTATATTTGTACATATAACAAATCAACCACATTTTTCTATGTTCTACACACCTATGACATCATAAAATGTTCAAGACTTAAACAGAACCATGAGCTGTCAGGCAGGTGGTTTCACTGTTAGGTGAGGGGGTGAGGGGTGAGGGTAGGAGAGCATTCTTGTAGATGTATTTTTATCAAAAGAATGTTGCTATGACTCAACTGAATCTGGGTTATATTGCAACTAAAGAGAAAATCTTCTCTATTCTTGGTTTGCACGTGACGTCACACTCATATTTGATATTTCCTTTCCGCCATCTTGGTGTACATGTGGCTCATTTGCATATGTCAAACTGCCCATGTGTGCTATGTTTTTATTCAAGTCTTGCGAATGTCTGAAGTTTTACAATTGATTCCAAAGAAAATGACAGCGACCAAAGTGAAAATATCAAAGAAGAAAGTACTAATGTGTTATCTGAGTATGTAAAGGGTCTTGAAAGTCGCGTTAAACGCCAATATTTAGGAAAAATAGCGGCAATCAGAATTGATCCAGCATTATTAGTAGTGGCAAAGTTAGATCCAGAATGTATCCCGTCGATCGAAGCAGCCGATCTTCTCTCATATTTAGTGCTGGAAACCAGCTATTACACGCTGAAACAGTTCAAAGCCCACAAGAGTTTGGAGGCTTACAACCAGATGATTTCTGGCTTTATAACAAGCATTCGAGGCAAAATAATCAGTGATAAGTTTGTTGTGGTTGGAAAAGTGCGACATTCACAGGGAATGACTGAAGCTCCATTACCTGTATGGATCATTGCCAGTAAAGAGGGAAGGATCATATCTGCTCACTGTCTAGGCTGCAAAGCCAGACTAGCAGAATCATGCTCTCATGTGGCAAGTGTTCTATTCTATGTCGAGGCATGGACAAGGATTAATGGCAAACTTGCTTGTACCCAAGTAAAGTGCATGTAGCTACTTCCTGCATACGTAAATGAGGTTCCATACTCCGAAGTTAAAGACATAAACTTTAAATCGGCAAGGAGAATAAGAAATGAATTGGATAAAGAAGTCAATGGTAAGAATTCCTGTTCTGCATCTCCAAGTAGTGAAAGTTGCAGTAACTCCAACCGCAAGAAGGTCGCGAAGGCAGAAATGCTTGGCTATCCGTCTGTTGAGGAGATGAACAGTCTTTTCTCAAAACTGAACAAAGATAAACAGAAGGCTGCTATCCTCAGTTTAATTCCTCCATATTCAAAGTCTTTCATTTGAAAAAGTCATCAGATACCTACCTTGCTAGACCTTTTTGATTCTGAGAACATCAAACTGACATGTCCAGATTTAATGAAAAGTGCTTAGAAACTGAGATATCAATTTCCAGTGAGGAGCTAAAAGCTATTGAAAAAGATACAAGGGATCAATCAAGCGGAGCTGCATTTTTCTGACATAGAGCTGGACGTATTGGAGCTTCTCAGAGCTTCTCAGTTGCTCACACAAATCCTGCCCAACCAGCACAGACCGTCATCAAGTCCATTTGTTACCCCCAGTTGTTTAACAACAGTGCAGTTAATCATGGTCATATCTACGAAGAGAAAGCAGTAGCAGCATACACCAATGTAATGTCAGAAAATCACAAAGATTTCAAGGTTACCAAATGTGGAGGTTTTATTGACCAGACACAACCATGGTTACATGCTACTCCTGACTTCCTCTGTACTTGCTCTTGTTGTGGGGATGGCTGTGGGGAAGTCAAATGCCCCTACAGTATTCAAAACTGGGACTTTGAAAGCTATCTTTTAAAGAAAAGTTCCTGCCTAGAGAAAGTTGACAGTATGTTTAAACTGAAGAGAAACCATGACTATTTCTATCAGGTGCAGCAGCAACTTTCCATTACTGGATCAAAATACTGTGATTTTGTTGTGTGTGCTTTTAACAACAACAAACCAATGTTTTTCATGGAAAGAATCCTACCTGACCCCAATCACTGGGAGACTGTTGTCCCTAAGCTGACAAAAGTATGGAGGACATGTGTGCTACCTGAGCTTTTAGTAAGGTGGTACACAAGGAAACAGCATGCTCCAAGTCTTACTCTGCAAGCACATCAAGTGGACCTTGCTATTGTAGAACCAAGACCCAAGAAAGAACCATCCACTGCTCTAATCCAGAGTGTCCTGTAAAGGAATTTCACTACTCATGTTTACAAGTGTCAGACCCTATTCCCAAGAACTGGTATTGTCCTAACTGCTGCTTGCAAAAGAAATTCCAGAAACCCAGAAGGGCATCGAAAACTCAGAATACATCACAACAGAACAGTGAAGTCATGAAATTGGACAGCATATGTGTTTGTGGTACAAAACCCTCTGTCAATGATAAGCTACTGAAATGCCATAGTTTGGATGGTCAAAATGGAAAATATCTTCATTTAAATTGTCTGGATTACAAAAGGATGCCAATTTATAGTCAAACCACATGGTTATGTAGCAGTTGTAAAGAGAAAGTTGGTTCAACTAGAGGCAAAAATGCTAAATCAATACCTCATGTATCAACAAACATAGACAGTCATTTGTTTGGATCATGTCTTGTAAATGATGCTTCAGATAGGTTTTATACTTCAAACAATCCCAATGACAATATGTCAAAAGCAGCATTAAAGAATGGAAGTGTTGCTATTAATCCTACCACTTGTTCTTCTACCACTTCTTTTTCAAACAATGTTCCTGTATTACCGTTACCTCCAGGTAACATTATCAATAACTTGACGCACCCCACTGATACAATGAAAGGCACTGATTCTAATAGGGCCAATGCAAATGCCGGTTGTTCTGTGCCACATTCACCTACAGGTAGCAATTACAATATAGGAAACTGTGCAAATGATGATGACATTGAGATAACAAAACTAGCTGAAGGGGAAACCAACAAACATGCATCCCTTGGTAATCTTTCTGATAACCATTTTGATACCATTCTTTCTCCTACTGGTTGACTGGACTGCACTATAATTCAGCAAGCTCATGCATGTTGACAGAAAGTTAACCCATTCATTGAAGGCTTCCAAAGACCAACTCTTGGCCCTGTTTGAAATTTTGATTTCATGACTGGAGAATTTGTACAGATATTACACACCGGACATTCTCACTGGGTATGTATCAGTTCAGTTGGATGTCAACCTAATGTGGTTAATCTCTTTGATAGTCTTTCCCATGATATCATAGAAAGAGAGGTCAAAGAACAGGTTGAAAGTTTGATGGCAGACAGCAATGTTGAAATCACTATTATGCCCGTACAACAGTAGCAAAATGGCAGTGACTGTGGGATTTTTGCAATTGCTTTTTCAACATGCATTGTTGATAGTTTGGACCCCAGAGACATGACATTTGACATCCCTAGGATGCGTCCTCACTTATCTTAGTGTTTGAAAGATGGCATAACTACCCCTTTTCCTACATGTTAAGTCAACTGAAAACAAAGTTTTGCTGTGAACTTTATAAAAAAATATGAACACCACCTGTTGTTTAATTTAAATAAATCTAATGATTACATTAATTTGTAAATTTCAAACAGCAAAGTTAAAATGTTTATTTATTAATAGCTTGTAATTATGATCAATAGATAGTTATGTTTATTCTAACCACTTTCAACTTCAATAATGTAGCTGAATTACAGGTCAGTTGCAGGAATGATGAAAGTTCCAGAGTCTTTTTGGGAATTAGAATAGGTTGTTTTGCATCAAAAGATGCTTGTAAATACATGGTTAAGATAACTTTTCTGATGGTCCTTTTCATGAAATAGCATAACATAAAATCAATGAACTATATTCAAACATCAACGTGTGGAACCAAAAAAAAAACTTAATTACTAAACTTGAGGCCAATCATAACAAATTCTACATTTCTCAAAGTTATTGAACTATAATCTTTAGCAATTAACAATTTATCTTTATCTCTTCAGATATCATGATGTTCTGATATCATGCTCAAGTAACTTCAAGTGTATCTGTCACACAAACGACTATTTACAAGTATTTTCCGGGAAATGAAAATGTAAGAATTACAAGAAGAATACCCTGAGAATATGGTCAATCACTGGTGTGGGACTAGTAGGGTTATTCATCAAGAATTCTGTATAAAGTGTTCCTTGTAAAATTGTGTATTTCCTTTGTAAGAGACCAATAACCCTTTCAACATGGATTCTTACATTAGCAATACCTCTGGTCTTCTCTACATCTAGGGGATCAAGTTGTTTTTTTCCTTTGGTAAAAGCAGGAATCACCAGCTCTGGTCTTTTGAAGGCCACACTCTCATGAATTGCAAATCCTCTGTCTGCCATGACTATGTCACCAGGTACCAGCTTGTCCAGGATACCACAATTTTCAGTAAGAAACTTGTCAGATGTTCTACCACCCCAAGCATGGGACACAAAGGAGATGGTGCCTTGAGGGGTGATACCAATGAGGACTTTAATGGTGTTATGGTGCTTGTAAGATGAAAAGGTTTGTGCTTGAGCCAACAGATTAGAAGGTTTTTCAATGAAAATCTCAAAACAGTCAATTATGACTGTAATTCTCTTCCCAAAGGAGTACTGAAAACACTCTGGCATGGTACTCCAGAGTTCTGCACATTCAGGCCAGTGAATCAGTGGAGATAGTCTAGTGTCCATTTCACTGATACATGATGAAAATATTCTGGAGATCCTTGCTGCTGATATTCTGAATCAGTATGCCAGGTCTTGAAAAGGCACATCAAGCCTTAACTTTAACAAAACTATCATAAGAATTTGAAATTTCGTGAGGGTGAGTGACTTTCTGGTTATATAAATGCACATGTGTTCATAATATAGGCAATTGAGAACATGAAATGTAGGCAGGCCGGTATAAATATGTACTTTGTCATCATCCTGCATGTCTTCAAGGTCGAAAGTAGCTTTTTTAACATTCTCAAACATATAATCATATTCCTCAGTCTGGGTTGTCGAGTTTTTAGTCTCGCTCTCTGTCTGTGAGGTTGCATCTTTTAATGTCAGTTTATTGAACTGTGATGAAACTTCATCCAAATCCCCAAAATCAACGTCTTGTTTGTTACCAACACTTGTCTCATTACGAATATCTGATGAAGAATTGTCAAAAATGAGTTCCTTTACCATCTTACCATCAACATCAAGTAGCTGTACTTTGGCAGCTGTCTCAGTCAAAGCCTGTTCATGTCTTCGCTTTCTTCGCGTCTTCACTCGATCAGACCGAGCAGCCTGCAGTTCAAGATCCATTTTTCCTTTCTTATCGTGTCCTAGGTGTAGAGAAGGGACCCAGTGGACATTATACTTGTCCCAATTGGCTGCTGGACATCCAGAGACAAAATGACAGCTACAAACTCTGTCGTTCTTAAGAATATCTTCCGTCAATCCTACTCTGCTAATGGCGGAAAGCCACTTCATACGGCGCTCGATCAAGAGTTCTTTGACTTCTTCCCCTTGGTTTTTTATCACAGATGGCATACCATAGAAAGATATTTCCTTATGTCGACCACTCCTTGTATGGCAGCCCACAATTAGACAGAGAACCGTGCTAAAGCATTCCAAATAAGCGACCAAAACAGCTTTTCAGTGGTGAAACACTAACAGTCAATGCGGGACACTGTCCACCAATATGGCGGATAGCAACCGTCGTCAAGGTCTGGGTCACGTGGGTACAAACCAAGAATAATACTTATAATAATATCTGGTAAATATCAAAAGAGCAGGCTCTTTGACAACTGTGATGCTCTTGCGAAGGTCTTCTTGTACTGGCCCTATATATTTTGGCATCAGCAGCATCCCTAATGCCCTGTGCTTTATGAGGTGAAGGAATGTTATAAAACTCTGTATTCTGGCCTCACTGGTAAAGCAACAATTCATAACCTGCTGCTAGTAGTTTCAGTGAACTGAAAATGATCTCCTTATTGGATTCCAATAAGTAATATTACAGTCCTCTCTCTGATGCTGGTGGGTGGTTAATTTGCCTTTGGCCCACCTAGCACAGGATCCTGTTCCATAGATTCTATTTTGGGAGCAAACAACTTTCAATGTTTTTTGGGAGACAAAGCAAGGTGTTTGCTGCTGAGGCAGAATAAACAGACACCCACTGGCATTTCTTGACCAAACTGGCTCCTGAATGGTACTGGTCCTACTGTTACATTCAGAGAGGAACCAGAAGAGCTCGTGCATGAGTGGGATCCTGGCACAGAATCCAATCAACCAGTGTGAATTGGAAACTGCAGCAAAGTGATACTAAGTTCATAAATTGAATGGTAGTTGAAAGTCCATATCGTATTAGTATTTTCCTCACACAAAAATATGATGCATCAAGAAACTGTGTAGTCTTTAAATAATCACCATTGTTTTAGAGATTGAGTCTTGGTGAAGCCAAACCAGAATTGGTTCAGTTGGCAAATTCAAAATACAGCAATCACCTACAGCTAAATGATTTGTGATGGAGACTGTTGATCTACTGCATGTCTGTTTGGGGCTTTTTTTTTAGAGTGTACTGCACCGTGCTAGCTGTGTGTGAGGTGCAAGTAAGAGGCTAGCACCATCAGGGAGGTTAGAGAAACACATACACACCTGTAAATTCACATGGATTTTTTAGTGTGTAATTTGTGCTTGCTGTTTACATGTAGCACTGTATACTCAAATGAACGTCAATGATTGAAAACACTTTTTTGTGAAGTAGTTAGGGTGGGAAACATTGTATGATGGTTAAATTGTAACTAACATCCAGTTAAAACCAAACTCCTAAAAAGGAGCTCAAAAATCTTGATCAAGCGCAAACATTTGTGGTCATGGTCAGTTTTGCATTGAACTTTTAATACTTGAAACCTGAAAAACATAGCAACTCTAATTCAACATCATACATAATAATAGGAGTGTATCAAAAGGTTCAATGTTGAGTGCAAAAGTTGAATTTTAATTGTGAAAGTTGGATGTGGAGTGCAGAGTTTGATTTTGAGTGAATAGTTGATTTTAACCTGGAATGGAACACCATACTCTCCAGGGATAACAAATGATCTGTATCAACACCATTGAATTCACTGGCATTAAAGAAAGTGCCACAGACAAAATTTTGCATTTTATAAGTTTCAGTCCTTTGTCTTGGTTACAGGTATCCATCATTTCTATGGTGGATATGCGTTGATAAAAATAGGTTGCTCCAATGGGTTGAATTTGGTAAGTAGTTGTTGATTTTTGATGTTATCAGTGGTTGAGTGGTTAACAATCCAAACAACAAATCTTACCACCAAAAGCATTGTTTTACCATTTCAGAAGTTGTTACAATGTAATTAAGAATTATTTCCTTCTGATATCATTTACTTAGTGGTGAGCTGCAAACCAGTTCATGCAAATGCTTGTACAGTGTTATATGCCAAATAACCAAAACTATTCATTTTACTAAAAAATATATAAAGAATTAATGTTGGTTAAAAATAGAACAATTCAAATACATAATACAATCCTATACTTGGTATAGGATTAGGACAAATTGTACATTAATTTAGAAAGGTAATAAACTAGGTAACTGATAAAAGCCCTTGCTATATTCTGATGCTTCATGGTTGAGAGCCTTGAAGACCAGAAGTAACAGTTTAAACTGGATTTGATAAATTACAGGTGACCAGTGTAGATGGTACAAGGTATAAGAGATATGATCACATTTGGTAGCCCAAAAATGAACTTAGCAGCAGCATTAAGTACTTTTTTAAGATTATCTAAATGGTACTTGGGATGCCATCAAGAAGAGGATTGCAGTAGGCCAAGTGAGAAGTCACAGATGCATGGAAAAGAGTCATGGTGGTCTCAGGGTGGAGGAATTTCTTTATTTGCTGAATTTTATGTAGCCCATGGAACACTTTTCTGCAGATCTTGCCAATATGGACAGACACAGACATCTTGGCATCAAACCAGGAGCCCAGATTCTGGACACTACCTACAGGTTGGGTAGTGGAGTCACCAACAGTAATGGATTCAATTGAGAGTTTTTGTAATTGATGGTGGGAACCGACAATCAATAACTCATTTTTTGTATCACTGACTAACAAACTGTTTGGAATCAACCAAGCACGTAGATCAGAAACACAGGCTTCCAGATAAGAACATAGACAAGAAGCAAACAATTCATGGGCAGAGCCAATGATTCCAAAGTTATTTCCATGGACACCATGTGCTTGATGGTATCAAGAGCCACACTCTTTTCTAAGCAGCTCTACTGTTATGATTGCTCAGAAATGGTAGTTTACCAAGAGTATACATGCTAGATGTATTTCTTACAGAAAAAGGTTTGCTTGTCCTAGAGGGAGAGTAATTTGGAGACTGGGCAGTCTAATGTCCTATTTACACCTTGTCAGGAGCCTGCTTTCCCTAGAATTCCACCCTTTGATAGGGTTCCGAACCTGGGATTGTACCCTGCTATAAGGGTTCAACCCTGGAATACCATTTAGAGGCCCTGAACTCTGTACTTGAAATCTTAAGCCACCGGTGAAATTTGACTGAATGATTCTATTGAATCCCTGAGCATTAATTATTGACGTAAATTTTCTCAGTTAGGTTGATAATACTTCATTGTTAAAAATATTTGTCCAGGCATGTTACTACTTAGTGATTTTTTTAGAATCAACCAAGGGTTAGCTTTGTTCCAGAAATCTTAAATATTTCCAGTGAGCATGTATGGGCCTATTGGCCTTGGTTCAAGTACCTTTTTTTACAAAATAATGACAGTTTACAGCTTTGGTTCAAGCTTGTAAAATTTAGGCTACTTGTTGAGATTACTTGAATCAAAGAAACAAACCAAGCAGCAACTTTATCTGTAATTGCAGAATTTTGTCTAGATAATAGATACCTTGCTTGTCACTGTGCTTGTGTTGCATGACAAAATTGATGGTCTGATTATTTAAACAAAGTTTAACCATTGTACTCCAAAATATTTCTCAATTTAGCTCAATCTTTTATTTGAACATTTCATTTTGTGAACAGTGTTAAGAGGGCCAAAAGATAACAGTGGATGGACATTTATTTAAATTAATCCTCTTATAGAGAAGGCCAGAGGCCTACTGATTGTGTAGAACCATGGTCTAGGTTAGACTTTGTGTAAATTACTGGCCCAATGTATTTAGAACTAGAACACAATGTTTCTATATTTTAATTTAGTTACCTGCCACATAAACATTTTGAATACTAACAACATTGTCTGGAAAGCACTTGAAGGCTCAAATCTACTTTGTTTGCATGAAGACAAGTGAAGACTGCTACTGTTGTTAGAGCTTCTCTCACTAATGTCACTCAACCTTCCATGTCAACCTTCTGAAAAGGTCTTCAGGAACGTTATGGCTGGGTTGTCCAAAGGTAGGGGTTAAGATAATATAGGGTTTGTAAAAAATTTCATTTCAGATCTGAAAGTTTTAAAAGAAAAATCAGTATAATTCATTTTGTCTACAATTTGAGGAAGATAAAGAAAATTGTCTAAAAAAGGCTTTTGAACAAAGGATTAAAGAAACCAGTCTTAGAATTAAACCATGGGTTATCACTTATCTGTTTATTTTTGTTATGGGCACTGGAAGACCCATAAATGAGTTCCAGCAAATTGTCGGAGAGCCTATCAAAATGTTGGGGGGTAACCTTGCAATGGACTTGTATTCCTTCCAAGGAAGAGTTTTAATACCCCTAGTCACTTCATGCTACATGGGTGAACCAAAAGGCTTGAGTACAGACTTCACCTTTACTGGAACCAATATGGTATACTACAGTATCAAGGTCATAAAAATTACCTTTAATGTATAGTTCTCAAAAATTTCAATGCTCCTTTCACAAGTAATGATTTGAATATTGGGAGGAGTTGGTTTCTTGAAAACAATAACCAAAGGAAAGTAGGAACCTTAATCAAGATTTCCTGAAGTTCCAGTGAGGGCAGCATTGATACATTCAGGAACCACACAGAAATATTTTATGATAGTTTAAGATCCCTTGCATTATGGATGCCAATAGTGGCAATACTAACTCCTGTGGAAGGCCTTTCTTTCTTTTCTCAGAGAATCAACAACAAATTTTCAAACAGACATCTGCACTTTATGTGTTTGCTTACAAAATTGAAGAAGGAATCTAAGGGAAAGGAAGTTATTGAATCAGCCTCAGCAGCCTTCATTTGATTAGCTCTTGAGTACTGCATGGCTACAGTCAAGCAATTGGTAGATGCTGTACAGTGGATCTGGCTCAAGAGGAGTGGTACAAACTCTTGCCTGCAAAGGAAAGGTAAGGTATGTTAACTTTATGGATGTAAGATTGGGACTAAACCAATTAAAAAATCAAATTGAACTAGCTTGAACAATTTTAGATAAGGAACACATTAATGCAGTTACTTTTATATTAAAAAAAATGCTCTTAAATGTACTGGAATTTTTTTTTTGTTATGAATTTAATAACTTTACTCCTGCTTTATGTCAGGATCTTTATGGTGCCTCTTAAAATCTCAACTTTTCTTGCCATTTCTGATGTCTTTTCTTAACTCCATGGTTAAATCTGAATCTCCTATGGAGCTAAACATTGTGCCCTTGTTGCTTTGGAAAACATCTGCAAATGGAGAGAAATAAATTACATCATTTTTCACCTCCCCTGAGAAGGAGGAGGCCCACTTTATGTCCAATGATATTCCATTTCTATGGTCAACAGCTTGTTCAACTTGTAAGTTGTTATGTGTGGCCCCAAGCAGCAAGTGGTTTTCATTGCAACTCTTGATGCAATTTAACTAGTTTAGGTAACTGATCAAGTAGGTTGCAAGAATAATTAAGAGAGAGAGAGTACCAAATACGCCAAAGATTAAATAACTGGTCTTACATTGTATAGTTTGTCATGATCCTTGTGAATAACTGGAGGCTGTTTACCACTGTCATTGCCATGGAAAAACTGTTAGAATTTTTCAAAGTGGTTGATTGACATGACATTTGCCACAGAAGGGACTCTGGTTTGACTGGGTCGATACATCCTTATTTGTGAAAATTTGAGGATTGACACCATTACCACCACCCCCACATATCGAAGATCCTGTTGACTGCACAGAGTATAAGTTTTCTGTTCTACGATGTGATCAATCAAGGTGTCATCAAATAAGTTCTTGGAGTACTGTTATGGGGTGTACTCCTCTCTTGGAGTTAGAGGAAAAGGCTCTCCTTTGAATGTGATATCATACAAAGAGGTTGTCGTTTATGCCATTGCATACTTTGGGTATTTCTACTGCTACTGGAACTCCCTGCAGCTTTCCTTAGCAGCACTTTCACTGTCATCATCTATATCTATTTCCACAATCTATATCTGCATCAACACTTTCCTCTCTTCCAGACCGTGAGGAATAACTACTTTCATCTTCATCTATGTGGGTGAGTTTGTCTTCGTTAGAATCACTTTTCCCATCACTCTTGTCAAAATTGGGCTCTATCACTGTGAAGTGATATCTTCCATGTTGGGCCCGAGCAAGTGCTCCATTAAGGGACCTTGTTGATATACCTGGTGGGCCAGATGTAGCCATTGCTTCCCATACCTGACGAGTAAATATAATGTTGTGAAAAATGAAGTACAGTCCAGGCACAGAATACATCTAAAGCATCCAATTTAATAAATTCACATTTTAAACTGGATAAAAGGGAAGAGGTGAGAAGAATTAGTGACAAAAAATAAAGCTGGGAAGAAAAATTTCTCAATTGAGTCAAAATAATAAATCATGAAAACACAACATAACATAACAAGGTATGTTTGTTCTTTGTATGATCACACAAGTTCTCCTTCTCAAAACAATAGTTTTACAATACAGAATCATGACAAACAGAATGTCATCATGCAAAGGAAATTTGGCCCCTTGCTGCATGTTGTTGTTCCAGAACAAAAGCAAGGATCTACCTCACCTTGAGTAGATAACATTCGTCACTTCAAATCTTTGTTTCTAATCTAAAACATAGATCTTAAGAGACCCTAAAAATATTTTTTACAGCTGTTGAATGATAAGGAGGTCTCCTTACCTAGATCACTAAATGTCCACAGCAAGATCAACAACACTCACATGCATCCAGAAAAAAACACAAGAGCTAATTAATTATCATGTGGTTTTTTTCGAAATGTTTGTTATTATGTTGTTTTGAAACCACAAAATTTATGAAATAATTTTCAAAAGTATTTTGGAAAGCATAGAAAAAGGTGGAGCTCTGCTGTTGGAGGTGCTACTCTAATCATGCAGTGTCATGTTCTGTTTCTGAAATCATATTCACATGTAACTCTTACCTTGGTAGTGGTGCCAACATCTCAAGGCACAAGCTTGACAGGTTAAAGCAACAAATTTTTTGTTCAACATTAAAAGACATAAATACTTTCATTCACAAGTAAAACTGGATTACAAGATCTTTAGAAATTAAAAAAAATCAGACTATGAGGGAAAAGAAAAGAATGGTTAGATTGCCAAAGCTGCAGGCTTTTATGGCACTGGTCAGCAAAACCAGACTGTGCTGTTGGATTAACATTGAATTTAGCATAGATCAAGAATTGATGGTGTATAATGCACTATAGTATTAAGATAAAGTATAGCAAAAGAAAAAGAAAGCAATAACCATAATGACAAAAATAATACTAAGAAGTGAAGAATTATACACAAACATACATACATATATACACCTACGCATGAATTTATACATGTGATATGAGTAATGGTTTTACTGCAAATAGTTATTTTACTTATACGATTAACAGCAGAAGTGGTATTAAATAACAAAAGCAATTTTAAAAAATTGAAAAAATTTCTTTGATGTTTGTATCTGGTAAGATAAGATGGTTGAGTTGAGCAATGAAGGAGGAATGGTGTTGCAAATGAGTGGACCCTGCACTTTAAGGGGAAAAGGTTAATTGTGCATGTATGGGTGCAAGTTGTCTATTATCCTGTTATCCTCAATCTGTGGTGTGCTTTCCAGTCTTGTACACCTTTACAGAGGGGTCCCACAGGGCTCAATTTTAAGCCCTATCCTCTTTTTTGTCTACATGAATGACCTGCCTCTTCTGCTGAAAGAAACAGAAGTGGACATCTATATTGACAATACAACTATTTGGTTTTAGTTTTGGTTTAAGATAAGTAGGACCTTTTGATTTTTATAATAATTTAATAATTTAGTTGGAAGTGTAATAATTAGTAGGATGGTTTTTGTTTTTGTGTTTTGATTTTGTTGAGAGCCATCATATAAACTACTGGGCTACTAGTAATAATGTATTTTCACCCTCAATTAATAAAGTATTCGTTTGTTTGATTAAGAAGAACTTTTGAGATTTGATAATGATGCCATTAGATTTGGTAATCTTGGTTGAAATTGCCTTAATGTGAGGTTGTCATGAGAGGTTTTGGTGGATAATTATACCCCTTCAGTTTCTGTGTCTGCCTCAGTGGGCAGGCCTTCCTCAGGGCCTTTTAAAAAAAATCCCCACATATTACAATGAGAAGAAGTGACCTCTTGTCTCAAATAACTTTTCATCCAAAGGCTCAAAGTGAATCGTGGCTGAAATGACTGATTTAAAGTTACTGCTATGAGCTAGCTGTAAAGTTCAGGACTGGTCTCTTTCTGGGAAGCTTTGGGGGAGTCTCGAGGAAATTGAGAGTTTAATAGCGTCTACTGTCTTTTGGAATATTTTTTACTGAAATGGGCTTTTATGTGCGCATGGATGCTTGACATAACTTGTAACAATTATGTTTATCATAACAATCAAAGCAGACAATTAAAGTGATTAATGAAGCTATCTTTGTTTTGGGGAAATTATGAACCAAAAATTTGTCTTACCTGTAAACAAATAACTTACATGCTCTTTAGGTAATAATTTAAGTTTTATACATGAGCGATTATTTAAATGATTTTCGTCCTCCCCTTTCAACTCAAAACCCTGAAGGATGTTGAATGAAGGTATGTCTTTTGAGAGGTCAGTAATTTTGGCTGTTGCTACTGTTGGTGTCATTGAAGCCTTCACCAGTTTTTTTCTGTTCTTCTATGAGTTCTGTGAACTCCTTTTTGACCTGTGAATGCAGAATTTTCCATTTTTACAGACTGTTGTCCTCTGTGTGACTCTTTTGTGGCCAACATCCTTTTTCTCTCTGTTTAATTTTTTTTGTTGATTCAAAGAAAAATTTATTGCTAATAGAGCATTGCTAGCTTTTGCTGAACTAGCAGCACATTCTTGGCTGATAGAGATGTTATCAGTGGCAAGAACAGGCTAAGACAAACTGACTCTAATATCTGTTGCAGTGACTGACCAGGTGATTGGTTTGTTTATCTCGGCTCTTTGTGTGGTGTATGTGACAATGCACTGACTGGCAAAAAGTCCACCATGGACCCTTTGACAGATATGCTGATCATCTACCAGGATGTCTGGTCTCGCTTTGTGTAAGTTTCACCCTCCATGCCCTCTAGCAGTGAGGGTGTTGATTGAGTCACCTACTTCCCAACGTATGAGAGAGTAGTACCGGTTTCCATGGTTATCCACTAGCAAGCAAACCAATGCCTGACCTGACTTAATATACAGGAACACTGTAGAATATTAGTAACATTTGACCTTTACCTTTACTTGCCAATATGGCATCCCTCAATATTAAGGTCATAAAAATTACCTTTGATATATAGTTCCCATAAATTTGATGGCTCCCTCCACAAGTAATGATTTAAATTTATGGGGGAGTTGGTTTCTTGAAATCAAAAGCCAAAGGAAAGTAGAAACCTTTATCAGGATTTCCTGTGGTTCAACTGGGGCAGCATTAATACTTTCAGGAACCACATAGAAATATTTTATGATAGTTAAAGATCGCTAGATTATGGATGCCAAGTGGCAATACTAACAGCTGTAAGAAAACCTTTCTTTCTTTTCTCAGAGAACCAACAACAAATTTTTTTTAACAGGCATCTGCACTTTATGTGTTTGCCTAAAAAACATTAAAGAAGGTAACTAAAGGAAGGGAAGTTAGGAAATCAGCCTCGGGAGCCTTCACTTGATTAGCTCTTGAGTACTGCATGGCTACAGTCAAGCAATTGGTAGACACTGCACAGTGGATCTGGCTCAAGAAGGTGGTACAAACTCTTGCCTGGAAGGTAAAGGTAAGGTAGGTTAACTTTGTGGATGTAAGATTAGGACTAAACCAATTAAAAAATCAAATCCAACTAGCTTGAACAATTTTAGATAAGGGAAAAATTAATGGAGCTACTTTTACATTAACAAAAAAAACTCTTAAATGTACCTGAATTTGTTTTGTGCTATGAATTTGGTATCTTTGCTCTGCTTTTTGTGAAGATCTTTGTGGTGCTTCTTAAAATTTCAACTTTTCTTGCCATTTCTAATCTCTTCTCTAAACTCCATGGTTAAATCTGAATCTCCTATGGAGCCAACATTGTGCCTTGTTGCTTTGGAAGACATCTGCAAATGGAGAGAAATAAATTGCATCATTTTTCACCTCTTCTGTGAAGGAGGAGGCCCACTTTATGTCTAATGATATCCCTTTTCTATGTCACAGTTTGTTTTTCATTTCTTCCATTTATTTTGTAAGTTGGTGTGTGTGGCCCCAAGCAGCAGGTGGTTGTCATTGCAACTCTTGATGCAATTTAACTAGTTTAGGTAACAGATCAAGTAGGTTGCAAGAATAATTAAGAGAGAGAGAGTACCAATTAAATCAGTTTAGGTAACTGATCAAGTAGGTTGCAAGAATAATTATGAGAGTGTAACAGATCAAGATCACCCCAATAAAGCTGGTGGTCCACAGCTACATTACAGTGTCCCCATTTTGTTTCTCTAACTACAGATTCAAATTTAAAAAATTTGAATATAAGAATATGAACAATGTTATAAATGTGGGCCCTTATTTACACAATTAATCAAATTCAATTTTAGCTTTTCCTTTTCTCCACATGTAGGTGCACAAATTATTTCTTTATTGATATTGTGTCATATACATCTTTTTCATGCATGAATTTAGAGGAGTGGTGAAAAAATATTTCTTGAAAACTAAATCACTTTGGGTATGAAAAAGACACTTCAATAAAGCAAATGACAATACCATGTTGCCATGGGAAGAAAATGATATGTTGTTGTCAAACAATTGACGACAGCCACCCCAATGCAATAAAATATAATATACATGAAATACTTTGTTGACTGGTGCCAGATCTGAAACAAGGAAAGCAGCATGTTGTACAGGTGGACACAATCCATGTGGCTGTTGTACTCTATAACCATAGTTGGCCTTTCAATGTTAATGAAACTTCCCTCCTGTTTGGACTGATGCCCTGCTTTGGAAGAGAGATCATTTCCAATATAGTTGGAAACCATTTGGACATTATCAAATGACCAAAGAACAGTTATACCACAGTTAGCCTCAACAACATAATCAAAAGAACCATGACCTTAGCGTTCTTTTTCAAATCTTCATTGAGCAAATGCCCAGCTGCTCCCCAGGGCAATCCTTTCAGATTGTGGCAACAGCCCAAAAGTCATCCTTTTTAAAGGAATTCATCAGGGTTATTGAAGAAAAGAAATTGTCAAAGAATACTTTGTGGTTGATCTTTCTTGGCAGTGGTCAAGTCTAATGATACACAATATAACCACCCATGAGCAAATCTGGCAGGGCTTCTACCTTGAATGATTTCCCTGATAAACCTGTTTAGTTTATTGTGCAGGTACTGTCTTAAACTTGTATGGCTCTTGGGAGGAGTTATTTGCTCATCCACAGACTGGTATTCCTCGTGAGGTACCTTCATGCATTTTTCCACCAAAGAGTTGACAACTGGTCTTACCTTGTATAGTATGTCTTGATCCCTGTGAATTTCTGGAAGATGTTTGGTGTTGTCATTGCCATGAAAAAAACTGTTTTATTTTTTCAAAGCAGTTGATCAACATGACATTTGCCACAAAGGGACTCTGGTTTCTCTGAGCCAATACATCCTTATTTGTGGAAATTTGATGATTGACATCATTACCAGCACCCCAAAGTACATGTCCATTTCATCAGGATCCGCACATATTGAAGGCTCTCCTTTGAATATGACAGCATAAGAAAGAGGTTGTTGCGTGTGCCATTACATACTTTGGGTATTTCCACTGCTAACAGAACTCCTGGCAGCACTGCTTTCTTCAGCAGCATTTTCACTGTCATCACTATCTATATCCATATCACTTTTGTCACCACTTTCCTTAGTGCTAGACTGTGAGAAATAATTGCTTTCATCTTCAGCTATGTGGGCCAGTTTGTCTCAATCACTTTCCCCATCACTCTTGACAAAATTGGGCTCATCACTGTGAAATGATTTTTTTCATGTTGGGCCCGAGCCCTTGCTCCATAAAAGGACCTTGTTGTTATACCTGAAGGGCCATAGGTAGCCATTGCTGTACATACCTGAAGAGTAAATATAATAGTGAAAAATGAAGTACAATATAGGCTTAGAATACATCTAAAGAATCAAATTCCAGTAGTCACATGTTAAACTGGGGAAGAGGTGAGAAGAATTAGTTATAAATAAGAGAGTTGGAGAAAAAATTTCTGGAATAAGCTAACATAATGAACCATGATAATACAATTTAACAAGTATAGGCTTTCACATAACAAGGTATGTTTGTTCTTTGTATGATCAAACAGGTTTTCCTTCTTAAAACAATAGTTTTACAGTACAGAAACATGACAAACAGGATGTCATCATGCAAAGGAAATTTGACCCCCTGCTGCAAGTTGTTGTTCTGGAACAACAGCAAGGATCTACCACGCTTTGAGTCAATAACATCTGTCAATTCAAATGTTTGTTTCTAATCTAAAACAGATCTTATTGGGGTCTTCATATTTCTGAGATCAATAGTGAGGTTGCAAAAGTACCTGCAGCTCCTATAAAACTTAAGCCATTTTGCCTAAGAATCTTCGAATCCAACAAATTATAAAACAGAGCTGCTGCATATTTTAATCTGGGTTCACTGGGAAGTAAGATGTCACCCCTGTGCCAATAACTTTTTTAAGGGTTCAATTTTCAGTCTTGGAATTAACAGATTTAGCTGAACCTCATAGTTGTGTCTATGTCTACTTTCCATCACAAAGATGGAAAGTAGCTGACATGAACTTCCTTTTGGTATCTCCACAAACATCTTCTCTCTGATAGAAAACGGTGTAGAAGCTCTCACATGTAATGTGCTCTAATTGAAAAATATTCTGATTGCCTGGTGTGTCTCTTTGGCATGCTTCTTCATTGCCTGTCTGGTTTCTCCTTACTGAATGTCATAATCTATGGCACATAATTTGCTGATTTGTTGTCATAGGATGTTAAAGAAGAAATGATCACCTCTTTAAGAGTGTAACAAAGGTTTTCAGTGGAAGGACCAGGATGCTCTTTGATGGATGCAGGTTCAACTTTGCAATTAAGTCCAACATTTTCTTTGGTGTGCATATCAAATTCTATAGCAGGTTTCAAAAATGTCTCCTCATTTGTGAAGGCTTGTGGTGTGGCTGCAAATATGTGAGTCTGCTGTCTCTTACAATCTCAATTATAAAAAGGGACATTGATTTTAGTACACTTAGATCTGGTTTATAGCTAGCCCTTTCCTCATATCAAGGTCTTGAACTCTGAAGTACAACAGATTTTGACGTCATACTTGTGTGATCAGTGACAAAGTTTGAGTTCATGAACCAACCTACAAACTTGGACAAGTAAGTCTACTGACTGATATGTAGGACAAATTATGGGCTTGGAAGTACATTTAATATCTTGATCATGATTTCCATGAAAGGGTCAAATTGAAAACTTGAGCTATGGAACTCATCATATGGTGGTCAGTTAATGGTGTAATGGTGTACATGTAATTGGGCAAATGTTAGTCTCAAGGTTTTTTTCCTTATTTCTTCTCTCCACTGTGAGGATCAGTTTCCTTATTGTATTTTGTGTTATTCCAACATTCACACTGATCTAGGTCTTCTTCAACACAGCTACAGTGACTGGTTTGTTCTTGTTGTTTTGCATCAAGTGTTCTAAATAGCAGTATATACATTTTTCTCAGAATCCAGGGTTCAAATTTTAAATTCTTTCTACATTCAGCAATTGTTCCAAGAGTGCACGTTGATGGTAAATTGCATGCAAGGTACATAGTGCCCAGCAAGCTGTAACCTTTCTAATATACTACAAATTTGATAGAATATTTTGATTAAGTTTGAATGCTTAAATATCATGAAAGCAAATAATTAAATAAATGAATAAGTGAATTAAAAAAATCGATGAACAAACAGATAGTTGAATATATGTATATTTAAATTAAAAAATGGTAAAAGAGAGCTTGGTAGTTTCTAAATATAGTCATGTGGTATATGAACTCTTTACCAAGGCTGAGTGAAGTAACGAGAAGGCAACAAATGCAATATCCCAGCTCCAAAAAGTTAACACTAGTGAGGGTATTGTCCTGGATTGACAAGTGACACAGTAAAATCATTCATACTATTCTGTATCTCAATGTTTTCTCCATGAGGTTGCGAAGCCTAGCATTAGTAATCTGCTCAAGGGAGTGATCACCAAACATGTTAATGAGGATTAAAAGCCTGACATTTTGAGTGTGATGAGAAAACAAGAATAATTTTTTGTATGCCTTCCTCAATTTTTTTTGATAATCACAGACTAAGATTCTTCAAATAGTTGGTTCAGTTCCTTCTCCATTTAGTAGTTGTTTAGTAGTTTAGATGAAATGTTCTGGACAGTTCTATGGTATGCAAGTCAGCATGACTCAGCAGTCTTGAGATATTTTAGAAGCATACATTTACAACAGTTATTCACAACACCCTCCCCAATCAAGAAAAGCAACTTGGCAAACTTTCTTGCAAATTTATGATCTTGAAAGGCAGTCTGCAATAACATTGTCCTTTCCTTTTATGTGTCTGATGTCCAAAACATACTCTTTGTTATGATAGTTAAACAAACGTTTGGCCTCGTTTCTAAAGGCTTTAATCTACAAAAACCTCGTGCTACATATACTTCACAAAATGGCGTCTTCACAGAACGAGTCCGCTGACATATGTGTTGACGGGCACTAAAAGGTATCGGTATCCCGGATTAACAATAACATCAACAATGTAAATTACGAGTACCGGTAAAGTTACTTAAATGAAGTTTCCAATGTTTGACTGTCACTACACTCTTGAAACATTAAACTCCACCTCAGTAATCATTGATTTTTGGCCTTCAACTTATGAATAAAGACAAAGAGGTTATGATCACTATAAACAACAACAGGCGAACTTGACAAAAACTTCAAATATTGTGATACTAACACTAGTGTCAAACATTCTTTTTCAAAAGTGGAGTAGTTCATTCGACTTTTGTTGAACTTCTTGGAGAAACAACAAACTGGATGTTCCATACCTTCATCTATTTACTGAGAAATGCTGGTGTTCTCTTTGTCACGAATCCCATTTCTATCAGGGTCTCTTTTATTTAGTTGAGAATGTCCTCTGAAACCAAACTTGCAAGAAACTTACATACATACATACATACATGCATAACCTTTATTTCTGTGTCTAGTCATTCTAGCACCAAGGCACTAATTGGAGATACTCAAACACATACAGTATGTTACAAATTTGATAAAAATATTAATTAAATAATAAAATATTGATAATATAATTATTAATTGATACAAATTGACATATTAAGTAAAGTATTAATTAATAATTAATTTTAGTATAATCCCTAAGAATAGATGCATTCATAACTACTATTTCTATCTTTACAAATCTCTTAAGTTTGTTTCAACACTATTTACAATCAAAACTATGAACACTATTTTCAGACATCCATACACTAAGTTGTGCAGAGATAACAATTTGTTCCACATCCATTGATTTCAGCTGATAACTCTTGCTTTCATGTGATCACTTTGAATTCTGGCAGGGATTTGACTGTCCTTTCTTTTTGGTTAGCTTTTTTGCCTGGAGTGATGACCCTAAATAGCTGATCAAATGCTTGCCATAAGTGACAGTGTGATAACACACCAGCCTGAAGTCAGAGTTTCTTAAAGTATGTTTTCTTTCTTATTCACAGTTTAATTGGAATAGATCTCTGAAAGTCGCTGGTGTAAGTCCACTTGTAACTTTATACATCAGTATAAGTATATGTTATCTTCCAAGTTATAATATGCAAAGTAGGACATTTTTGTTCCAATGGTATTTCTATGCACAAATCTGGTTCTTTTAGGTTATACTTGGAATAATTAAACAAAACTTTTTAGCACTTACAGCAAAAGGCCACTGTTGGTGTCCCTCTATTAATCCTGGTTGGACTACCATGTTATTTTTTAAGTCCCCTGGGTCCTAATATTTAATTTTTGGACCTTGTGAGTGGGTGCTCATTTGATTGAGTATATGAACAAAATATAAACAGTTCATACATCTAATTCATTAGTACTCCTCGTAGCACTCTACAGTGGTGTACTACTGAACAAGACTGTTAGTAGGGTGTGATTGCTTATTTGTGGATGGTCATTTAGTGAATTTTTTGGACCTTCAGGTTTTTGTGTTTGGTGCTTATTCAAATATTTTAATGTTTTCTTGTCAAGGGATATTTTATAAGCAATGAAGTTGAAATGCAACAATTGTTGTTTCACATGTTTGTGAAGAAACAAGCTTTTTTGAAACAATCACAAGGAGCACAGTTATTGACCTGGGATTACACAAGAGAAATATAACATACTATTTTCTTTTTTGTAAGTCTGGAGAAAAGCTGGAGGCTACGGATGCTGCAGTTCTCCATGTTCTAGTGGGTCGTACTTGTTTTGATGTAATCTTTAATCCATAACAACTATTTGGATGTTTATAAAATATATCATTATTTTTTAGCCATGAAATTGAAATATTACCATAATGCATAACACAACAAAACATGTGTAACTAATTCAATTTCCAAGTCAACCGTGGGTTAACTAAAAAGTAAACTGAACAATGCAAACCCTTTCTTATTGCACCAAAAATGATTGACATAATTCACAAGGCAGAGGAACAGAACAACTGCTTTACAACATTAGTTCATGATAAATGTTCCATTATATATCTGATGCAATAGCAAGTTCTTAAAGACTAAGTATTACATGTGAATTATACATCTGTCCCAGAGGTTTCCAAGAGCAGCTCTTGTATTTACCTGTGTGACTTTCCAGGAGCGAAGCCACGTGTAGGTTATGACTTAACCCCAAGAGCTTGAAATACTCGAACACACATAATCCAAAGTAACCAGATCACATTAAAATCAATCTTTAGCATTTATTCGAAGGGAACGATGAATCAATAATACAAGAATAAGGATTACGGAATTAGGATATGGTTGTGAAGGCAAGTCGTAGTCAATGATGATTGTGTGGTTCGAACTAAAAGCAAAATGATACAAAAGGCTTACGTAAACTAATACTGGCTAAGATACAAAACATAAATCAAGGACACTGATGGAACATAGATCTCAAACTATAACAACACGATTACAACTAAAAATATGTAGCGAAGACTTACTTTGATCTTGCTCCTGTGAGGGTAGCAATTGACGAAATGATAGCTTAGAATGATAGCGACGACAGCGATAGTATAGATAGCGAGAACGTAGATGGCACAACTGAACTGATTAAAAATGTGGTGTCTCTAATTACATGATTCCAAAGGTTATATTGCGAAACTTGCATTGATCACAGCAATCACAGCATGAATAACAAAAACTTGGAAAAAGTACAAATCGTTAATGAATAATAGTTATGTAAACAAAACACAGACAAGAAAACGAGTTACAAAAGTAACAACCTGTCAGTATGATTTATAATGCATGTGAACTCCTTGTTTTGTTTCTTGACAGTTGGATGTCAATGTTTTCAAGTAGCAGCAGCTTCTCTTCCAACATGGTGGTATTATCTCCATAGGAGTAGATATTCTCACTAAGGAAATCATTGATAACCTTTAGAAAGGCATTTACTGAATAATTTTTGCCATCTGTTTCAATATTGAAGTTAATGTTCATTTGAATGGTACAATTATCAATTATCATTGACCTCCTACATTTGAGGTTGATGACAACCTTTCTTCCACATTGATTGGTGTTGCACATTGAATATATCATTGGCAAAATGCTTGGAATCTTTGGGCAACAAATCCACTTTTGTGAGATAGTATAGAAGTTGCCATCAATTAGCTGAGGAATGTGCTGCTTCCAGATTGACAAGTTTATGGTACCTGTGCTGTCTGTAACTTAACATTACACACCAGTTTTGTTGAGTTACTTGCAAGATGTAGTTCTTCTTCCAGTTTCACAAATCCAGATGATTTTTCATTCAATAATAAGGCTATTTTGGCTATGTTTGGTTTCAATGTTTGGGAGAACTTGAACTTGATTGAATGTGCTGGAACATCTCTGATTATAGTGCTATAATTCAGGAATGTAGTACCAGATGGTGAGGTGAGCAATTTTGAGAGCATGACTGGTTGTTCAGATGTCATTTTGTCAATAAACAGTTCTCTTTTGCTGCCTCCTATTTTCGACATTACTCTCAATGGAACAACTTCTTCATCTGCGATTTGGAAGTTCACATCAAAGTAATAGTTTGTTGAAGATTTGCTCTTTTATAGCTCACTGACTGCTTGTAGATATCCAACATGATCTGTTGTTATAGAGTAGAAAAAGCTTTCTAACTTGAATAGTTTGGTGTTTTTTATTTTGATAATTTTTTCATAAAGTGAAAGAAGAAGTACTAGAACATTGTGATACAGAACCTGATCAGTGATGGAAGGTAGTTGGCCAATAATTTCAACTAATGTAATGGAAATACAATGGAATGGAGTAGCATTAAAGCCTGTTGCTATATTGCAATGCCTGCTAATCCAAGCAAACATTTTCTGGCCAATAACAGAAAATTGATCAGTGATTAAATTCTTCACTCCAAATAAGTCATTCTGCAACTCAGCTAAAGCTGAAGACTTGAAGGGGCATTCCTTTTTCCTTTTATTTTAATTTTTTAAAATATTTTTTCCTACATATTATACTTACATATGTACTTACACTATACTTACTCCTTACATGATGCTTACACTACATTAACTTGCACTACTTACAATACATATATTACAATACAATTACACTAGTCAAATTGAATTACAATTGATCTATTTACGTTATTGTTTGCATGTTAATTGTTCGAGTCACTAATAAGAATTTTGTTTGTTAATTACACAACATAGGGAATTAATTTACTAGAATTTAATATATTCTTTTTTTCTTTTTATTGGTAATTGGAGGAGTGAATGTAAAGTATAACCCTTTATGTTAAATGCTGCAATTCCAAAATAAGAACACACTTTACACTGCTCATTTAGGAGATTTCTTACTGCATCTACTACAAATCTCTCTCCTGAAATACCCAAGCCAGTGATCATCATAAAAAGTTAATTGCTAGCCTCATTCTCAAAGTGGCCTCTAATTAACTTATAAGTAACTCTCTGAGCATAATTCATAATTTGAATGTCATTTGGTTGTGATTTGTGCTTGGATTCAAGTATAGAAGCATTCTTCTACATATCATATCCAGTGGGGCATATCATGTGTAAATTTGATTGACCTTCACAGTAGTAATTAGTTGGAATATCCAAAATTTTGTCAGTTGTAGTAGCAGATTTGAATTTGAGCTCAGCAAGAATCATCCACTCTTCTCTTTCACTAGTTGTTGGTTTCAGTGAAATCATCTTTGTCAATAGACCTTTTGCATACTGTGTGGGGACTGGTCACTGGAGGTATATCTCTGCCATCTAGAATAGTAGCACATGGCTAATTTATAAAATTATTCCTTTGTGCTTGTGTTTTTCTTGAACTGCTAACCAAAAATGACAACTAATAGTGAAGTAACCTGTTAAAGTTTAACCAGAAAGTGCTGAGGGGAGTTTATCAAGGGAAAAAAAATCAGATCAGAGGGTTCAGGTGTTCTTTGTGGAAGATTATGTTCATTTTCTTTTCATCACCTTTCACAAGCTGAATGTTGTGTTTTGAAAGGAAAATGTTATTGATCGGTGTCTAAGTTGGAGAATCCGCGTGAAATGAAAATGATTTTGGCAGTGATTCAAGGTCAAATACTGAGTTTAGAAGATGTCCTTGCAAAGTCAGACAGGGACATTGTCACCATCTCTTGGCCTTAGTCTACACAGTGTTGAATTCTATGAAGAAGAGTGATGGTGCTTCAGCTTGTACTTCAAAGCCCCAACAACGGCATGTCCCTAGAGGTGCAAAAATCGACCCACAAGGCAGATGTATAATTCCAATGACCTCCAGTGAACTCTGGTGATCAGTCCCCACTCGGCATGCAAAAGGTTTATTATTTCATTAACATATTGTGAAATGTAATCATTCTGCTGTGACCAACTGGTATTTACAAAATAAATGATAATTAGGAGAATTGGGATTCGAAGAGTTGTTTGGGTAAGTCTCTATTACAATGAGAGAAGTTCGTTTCTTGAAGCCTGATTTAGTTTGGCAGAAGATAGTTGCAAAATTACAGATTTTAGGGAAGTCACTTTCAAAACTAGTTCTTTTTGCATACATGTCAAGCGAAGAAGGTTTAGTGTCTAAATTCCCATCTTTTGTCAGTTGCACTCTTCAGAGCCTTAAAGAGATGCTGTTTGTATTTGAAATGTAGAACTTACAAGTGTAATTCAAAGTAACTGATGCATTACTTCTTGAATGCTCATATCTCTCTGTGCAACAGCCCTTATCATTAACTTTCTTATGGCTGTCTTGCCATCATGTTGATTAGAAGGTTCAGAAAGAACAGATGTAAAAGCATTTAAAGCAACTAAATAATTTTTTTCAGCCTTTGATGCATATTTTGCTATGTATTCAAGGCAGGAATGGTAGTTTATGATAACCTGAATGTCTCAATAAGCTTGTCACCCTTGTAGCTGCAGCTGTTGATGATTGTTAAGGCAGTTATTATTTCTTTTTGTTTTAACTTTAACTTTACTGTTCTGCACCATGTTTCTGTTGTGTTGTTTGTAAGTAAAACTACTACATGTGTTCTGTAAAGAACGCCATCTTTTATTCTATCCCAGAATCCTCTTGTATGTACATAATTCATGTAAGCTAACACAACAGTCTCAGCTGCAACTTTTCACACTGTAAGTGAGTTTGTTCACAGGTTTCTGGGAGGCAATTAAATCTGCAAGAAAGTTCATCATTTTAATCTTTTCTTCTCAAACAGTAAGCTGTAGAACACTGTGTGCCTCCGAGGAGAATTTAATAGATCCTCACAATCTGTATCCCATTCATTCTTTTAAATATCATCAAAATGCCTCTTACAAAGGTGGACCCTAGGTTTCACCCAATTGCCTTCGTCAGGGTTGCAAGGATTTTGAGTTGACATGAGGAAATCCACATGTTTGCAGATAGCAGTTGCTGCTTCATGTCCCTTTTTAATGTCTTCTTTCTTGGACATTTCTGCTGGAAATTTTTTGTCAACAGGTGACTGTGCAGCAAGGTGTCCTTTAAGTGGTATTTGAGATAGCTCACTTCAATTGGGGTCATTCTCAAGTGTTGCTACACCATGCCAATGAACTGGACCTCTCTACATGGCATTTTTATTTTTAAATTAATACCATGTTGCACCCAGTATTTTCTGTAGCCAATAGAGAGAGATGTATAGCTCCAGGCGTCGAAACAACGTTGGAATGTCCCAAAGATACACAGGATTTAATGCGAGGACATCGTGCGAAATACTGATTCGAGACACCAAAGACCAACTATAATTCCAAACGTAGTTTATTCGTACTAATTGTGACTTGATGTTCAAAACCGTCAAACTAAAATACAATTAAAAAACCTAGTCTAAGCGATACTAAAGGACTGAAGCTAAAATAACTATTTTATGACACGAATACATATCAATTACACGAGTGCAAACACAGCTAACAATGCAACATTCGGTAACAGGAAAAGAAAACAAGGAAATCAATACAATAATACGGTCGCTTACCGATTGTCCTCTCTGTAACGCCTGAATGAGTCGCAATGAACGCAGAAACACTCGCAATAAGCTCTTGTCTAAACTACCGCAAACGACAACGCACTAGGTCTGACATATGATATCGAAGCGTCACTAATACAAAAACAAAGACTAATACGTAACAGAAATAATACTTAACTCGACAACAATTACATGGCTCCCCTAAATTGAGCTAATCAATTTAATACAACTTAGGTTATCAGTTAATCAAGTGTTCAATCAAGTGCTAATCAAATTATAAAGTCAAATCCAGTTCATAGGTTCACAAGTGTTTGTCGAATCCTTGAGTGAAATCCAAAGGTACGGTATCTAGGTCCTTAAGGCTCCTTGGTGGGGACTCCCCGGTCCGAATCCTCCATGTCAATGCTTGGTACAAGAAGTACCAGTTTCTGTACAGGTCGTTCAAGGTAGCTGATGTGCTTGACTCTGCGTCCCTTGTCATCCAAAGAAGCGTCTCCCACTGCTAGCTTTGCCTTTCGCACGTAACCATCAGGGTCACCATAAGCTTCTTCTACGCAGGCGATCTGCCACATATTCCGAGGAAGATTGTCGTTACTGATGATTACAACATCTCCTTGTTGAAGGTTACGTCTCGGACGTATCCACTTCTGTCGCAGTTGAAGAGTATGAAGGAACTCTTTTTTCCAACGCACCCAAAACTCGTTAGCCAAGTGTTGGAGTCGTCTCCATCTCTTTCGAAGATATAGATCAGCACGTTGAAACTCTCCAGGTGGTGGTAGAACGATTCTTGACTTTCCTGTAAGCAGATGATTAGGAGTTAGTGGTTCCAATGCGTCCGGTGACGTTAAATTCTCAACGGTTAAGGGGCGGCTATTGACCACTGCTTCTACCTCCGTCATTAAGGTTTGAAGGGATTCGTCATTCAGCTGGCTTCCGCATTGGTCTAGTAGGACGGAAAGTATTTTGTGTGCCGTTCTTATCTGTCGTTCCCAATAGCCACCCATGTGGCTAGCTGATGGTGCGTTTAGCTGGAATTCAATCCAATCGCAGTTGCGTTCCAAAAGGAAATGGCGAACGCAGGTCTGATTCATTGAGGACAGCACTTTCTGTAACTCGTTCTTGGCACCTACAAGGTTACTTCCCTAGTCGCATCTGATTGTTCGTACGGGGCCTCGGCGACTGATGAATCGGTGCAAAGCATTAATGAAAGAGTCAGTTTCTAGGGTTGCTGATACTTCGAAGTGGATTGCACGGCTTGACAAACATGTAAACAACACTCCATAACGCTTCAATTCTTTACGGCCTTCCTTAATGAGCCATGGACCAAAATAGTCGACTCCGCAGTGAGTAAAGGGCGGAGCTGGTTCCAGCCTGTCTTCAGGCAAATTTGTCATCTTCTGCTCTTGTAGTGCCCCACGGAGCCTTCGGCAAGTCACTCATTTGGAGATGCATCGGGAAACTGATGAACTCCCTCTGATTACGCAGTATCCATGTGACCGCAGGTCGTTTAGCGTCATCCCTCGGCCTTGATGGCTTATCCTCTCGTAGTGATATCTCACCAACAAGGCGGTGATGTGGCCTTTACTTGGGAGGATGACTGGATGCTTAATTTCATAAGATACCAGAGCGTTTCTAATCCAGCCACCAACTCGTAAGACGCCATCTTTGTCTAGATAGGGATCTAGTCGATAGAGCGAACTTGTCTTCTTCATGGATAAATTTCGTCTCTTTGCAAATTCTCTACTGGCATCGTCGTTTTGCACTTCTAAGGATTTGAGAACCTTGATTTCTTCGGGAAAAACTTCTTTGCACCTCCTCCATTTTCGCTCGGTGTTCTATTTCCTTCTCTTGTCTCTCCTTAGCGAGCGCCATTGTAGCTCTTAGAGAGGCGATGTCTCCCTCAAGTTGCACTCTTTTCTCTCGTAAAGATAGTGATGAGTTTCGAGAAGACGAACGAGAAGATTTACGGCTTGACCTTTCAGAAATTTTGCTTGTCTTGGTTGATCGTGAAATCGTTGAACTCTTAGAATCCTGTTCTTGCTGCAAGAAGTTTATTCGGTCGCTAACCATTCTCAGGGCTTCGTTGTTTTCGCGAGAAACAACTTCAAATTCCTCGTACAAGCGGTTTCTCTCTTCCTCTTCTTCAATCACGGCCTCCAGTGCCTCGTGCGACAGGGACGATTGCGTCATCTTCCTCTCCAGCTCTTCGCATCCTGCTGTTAGTAACGCAATGTCCTTTCGAGTCACCAGAGTGAATGGAATTGATTTGTTTTCGCCAAGACGTTTTTGCCGTAATAACGGCCTGAAGACGAAGATTTCGTACATATTTGGACCCCTTTTCCGTTGAATGCTTTTCTCTTGCGCTTCGACGAGGCGCTTCATGCTTATCGTCTGAATCTTCAAACTCCACATGGTCTACGAGGTTTTCTAGACCTTCTCCAGCACTTTTGGCCATAAGATCTTACTCCTTTCGATTTAATCGCATGTTTCGTTCATTGGCTATTATCTATTTGATGATGATTGCAGGATCCGACACACAGAAGTTCCAACACGCTCTTAATTGTTCTTGAGAAATCGTTTGACTATAGCTCCAGGCGTCAAAACAACATCGGAATGTCCCAAAGATACACAGGATTTAATGTAAGGACATCGAGCGAAATACTGATTCGAGACACCAAAGACCAACTATAATTCCAAACGTAGTTTATTCGTACTAATTGTGACTTGATGTTCAAAACCGTCAAACTAAAATACAATTAAAAAACCTAGTCTAAGCGATACTAAAGGACTGAAGCTAAAATAACTATTTTATGACACGAATACATATCAATTACACGAGCGCAAACACAGCTAACAATGCAGCATTCGGTAACAGGAAAAGAAAACAAGGAAATCAATACAATAATACGGTCGCTTACCAATTGTCCTCTCTGTAACGCCTGAATGAGTTGCAATGAACGCAGAAACACTCACAATAAGCTCTCTTGTCTAAACTACCGCAAACGACAACGCACGAGGTCTGACATATGATATCGAAGGGTCACTAATACAAAAACAAAGACTAATACGTAACAGAAATAATAATTAACACGACAACAATTACAAGAGAGAGATGAAAGAGATACTTTATTAACCACCATTGCAGCCATAGGCTGAATTACGTGATATTTACAAATACTGATGACAACAAAAGAGAGAATAAGAAAAATTTTTCTACATCTTATAGACATGGCTAAAAATAAAACTATTCTTCAAACGCTCGGTTTTACATAGGGGGAGAGTGAAATCACTTTTGCGTCTCGGTGCATATTTATAACTCTTCCTTTAGGGGAGGAGGCTATGGAGATTGTGGGTGGGGTTACAGATGATCTCGTCAAACAGATTGATTGAAATCTTTTCTCTCCTCTCATGAAGTTTCAGTAGGCCAACTGTTTCTAGTGCTACACTATATGAAAGGTCAGGATAGATGATTCTGAATGCCCTTCTTTGGATCTGTTCCAAATCTTCACTGATGTAGTTTGGTAGAGAATGATGGAATACAGGACTTGCATATTCCAGGACGGGCCTAATACATGTCACATAGAATTGCACCAGTTCACTTGGTGCCACTCCAGATCTCTTGAGTTGACGTAAAAAGTGGAGACGAGAGGAACATTTTCTAATTAGTTCAGAGGTGTGCATGTTCCACTTTAAATCATGGCTAATGGTCACGCCCAGCAATTTGGCACTGGTGACTAATTCAAGGCGTTTGCCATTTAGAACTAGGGGTTCGAAATCGTGGTTGCTGTTGGAAAAACCAATTCGTAGTTCTTTGCACTTGGCCTCATTTAGTTGGAACCCATCGAGACTCGCTTGTCTTGAAAGGTCTTGGTGTGTCCAAGTCATTAATCATGACAAGAAATAACCAGGGGCCCAGTTTTGTTCCCTGGGGGACACCAGGTGGCACAGAGCGCCATTCAGAGTGACAATCCTGAGCAAGTTAACCCTTTGTTTCCGGTCCATCAAGAAGTCAACAATCCAACCTTTGACTTGACTTGGAATATCATATGTTGTTAGTTTTTGAACAAGAACACTTTGATCGATAAGGTCAAAGGCCTTACGGAAATCGAGTAGGACTACTCTTGCTGTGGCACCATTTCCGTCGGTGTTAACAAGCCAATTATGCATCATATTGACCAAGGCATGTGTAGTAGATGATTTAAGAATAGTTCCAAATTGTCGAGGGTCGATTCTTTGTAACACAGCAGGTTTAACGTATTTCTCAACAATGTGATCTTCAGCGAGCTTAGACAGGATAGGCGTGAGGGAAATCGGATGGGGGTGCTTGTTAATGTCATTAATAGGCCTTTGTTTTGGCACCGGGACAACGTCAGCCTCTTTCCAAGAAGGCGGAAGGCGGGATTCGTGGAACGAGGAGTTGAAGATCGCAGAGACTGGACCCGCCAAGAGATCAGCGTTTTCCTTTAATAACCATGCTGGGATACCGTCTGGCCCATGTGCTTTCCAGGGGTTGAGTGCAGATAGTTTCATAAAAGTTGAAAACTCCGATATCATATTTATGGCATAACCTTCATTGTTGGCTTGTGGTGGGTCAAAAGGATTGTGGGTAAGAGGCTGAAAAATCTCCATTGGGGTCAGGAAGGCTGAATTGATGTAATTTGCCAGAACACCTCGTGAGAAACCTAGGTGTTGCAGTAATTTGCTCGTGTTGGCCTGTGTTTCTGAGGCAGGTGACATGCCGCTGAGCTTTTTCACCTCTTTCCACCACACGGATGGCTTACACTCCCTCAAATGGCTAACCTTTGCTTCGTAGTACTTTGCACGGCAGATCTTATGCTCACGATTTACGCAATTTCTGAGCATTCGAAAGGTATCCATATTTCCTTTTGCAAGGGCACATTGGCGTCGTTTGATCAGGTTCTTGAGTTTGCCATCCAACCACGGAGGCTCGCTTCAATGAATAGATTTGGATCGCGGGGGAGAAATAATACTTAACAAACTGTTCTTTGCATTCAGTAAACGGCCAATCAAGCATGTGTGGATTGTTTATGACATTTTCTCTTCGTTCAGAATTTGAGGTCTCAGAGTTACTGTTGAGGAGTTCTTGAAATTCTGGCCAGTGAAAGTTAGCACACGACAAAGTCCAGAAAATTGTTGGAGGTCCTGAACTTGAGCTATGATTGACTTTAAATCATCTTTAACATGATTCCAGTATGCATTTGTTCCTGAAACACTTTTTGCATAACACATAAGTTTTGATATAAGAGAGTCATGTGAGTGAGAGGGTAACATTTCTCTCAAATCACTAACTGTAAGATTGGCTTCTGATGGGTTCTGTTTTAAGAGAAAGTTCCCCTGTACTAAAATTCTTCTTCAGTACAAAATATTATAGCCCAGTAAGCAAATCAAGGATGTGGTGCAAATCTGTAAACCCATATTCCGTCCATTTTTTCAGTAAACTTAATTGGATGCCCAAGTTTGTCTGCAGATGATTATGTTCTATTGTTTGAAGTATCAGAAAATATAGCATTTGTAATGACCAAATTTGTCTTTATTGGTTCTCTCAAGTGCTTCTCTAACCTCGTTGCTCAAGTGAATGCCCAAAACCAAAGGAAATGTGCTAAAGACAAATGCAACTCCCAAGTAGTTGACCAAAACGATTTCAGAACACAGAACATTTTTGAGCGACAGAGGTGATATGACCAAAAAAGGTGGGAAAACAAAAACAGGGAACCCATCTAACAGCATTAGTGGTTGAGTCTCCTTTTCAATCTGGGAACAATGTTAAAAAAGCCATCTATGCCAAGTATTGACGATTCAATTCAGTTAATGACTCATTTTGAGTATTCCAACTGTACCTCTGAGGAGGTTAAAGGAATTTATCAGTGACAATTGTTTCTTCCTTCTTCATATCAATGTTTGTTGGAATGAAACCGCCCATTTCACCTGAATTGAAAACTCTTTCATCATCATCAAAGTTATCTGGCCCAGTTTCTATGTCTACATCTTTGTTTTGTTTGCCATTTGCACATGCACGATCTTGACACTCTACTCTTATAACAGCTCTGTCTGGCAATGCAGCAAGGTTTTTGTTGTCTATCTTTAAATGTTTAGGTGATGAATTGTTTTGCGCACCATTTTCTTTTTCACCTATAAGCCAGTGAAGTGCATCAGACACTTATTGCGCCTGACTACAAAATTTGTAGAACTATCATCCTTACCATTAACAGTGAAAATTATGACAGGAAAATGTTTTGGACACCTGGGAGTACATTTGCAAGCTGTTGTGTGTGTAGTAAAACCACGGTTGAGGGGTCGGTTAGAGTCAAACTGTTGTGAAGCTTGGGCCAACCTTTGGCTTATCGGGGCACACTCATGAAGAGAGGCACATGCAATTACTGTAAAATCAACTAAATCTACTTTATTGCTTGAATCAATGTTTTTATATACACAATGGTAGCTAACTTATTCAGGATAGATATTTCAGAGTTTAAATGAAGTTTCCGTTGGGATAAACAACTTCATCACAGCATAACCACCATTTCACAGATACAGTTGAATACTCATGCAAATCCTGCAGAACTAGGCATTCCTACGGAAAACACGAATTATATGTGACTTCCAATGCGATAGAGTGTTTCCACGCTTATATTAATAATAATAACAATTACAACTTTATTTAAGGAGGGTAACACATAACAGTAATTTAACTGATGAACTAGTGGCCCTCGATCCTAAAATTAAGTACCATGATTAGTGTTAAAATGTATGTAAAATGAATTCAAGGATTATAAAACAGGTCTTTAAGAATACAAGCTAAAAACTATATAAAATAAACTATGCCACTTGGGTGGGGTTAAAGTAAAATTTGCTGCTTGGGTCACCTTGGTTTCACAATTGAAGTGAGGGCAGGCAAGATTTAATTTACTATGGCATTTGGACTAAAATGTTTTACTTCATCGTAGCTCGTTAAAAAATGTCTTTGAAAGGCCTTTCTGAAAGAAGCAACTGTTGTTGCCTCTTTTTTAGATTAGTAGGTCACTGGTTCCACAGCCTTGTCACAGATACGCTAAAGATCCTCCCTCCCTTGGTTTCTTGATTGAAATAAGAGAACAAGATTTAATTTACTATAACAAACAGTTTGTGTGTGCAGGTCTGCATTAAATTTAAGTATATTGCACATATATGCACAACAGTTTCCCTGTAAACACTTAAAAACTAAAACGCTCTTATTTAACTCGACTTCCTCATTAAAGGAAGCCACTCTAATTTCTTAAAGAGTTTCATGCTGTTCGACCTTGTCTTAGCTTCCAAGTTAACTCAATTGGGAGAAATCTTGTTACCTTCCTAAGCAGTGCTATTCTTTGGGATAGTTTCTTACAGTTCTTCAACATGAATATTAAAGCTTAGGTGTCGGTCAACGTAAGTCCTAGGAGTTTCACAAGGAGAAAAGATATACTTAAGTGTCCTTGAACATGGATTAATCCTGTCTTAAACTCAGGTTTAATAAGTTTGAGTTGATGTTTAAGTCACTTATACCTAGATTTAAGTTGGACTTAAACCTGGCTTATACTATCTTAAGGCTAAAACATAATGTAGGTTTAAGTTCACATTAACTGTGTCCAAAACATTCCTGTATGTTTAAGTACTGTTTAATTGAAGTAAACAGAACGTAAACATTAAATGTTGTCAAAGTACCATTTAATGCAAATTAGTGTGCTCAAAATTTTTTGCTTTATTTTAGTTTTAAATCAAATTTGTGAAATCGGTGAAATATTATTGTTTTGTTGTTTCCTTACTAAACTGCCACCCACCAGGTCACGTATCATGCTAAACAAAATATTTTTCAAGTTTCTTTTATTTTAAATTCATTGGTACACATTCTTAAAGTTACTGCCTACTTGTAATTAAAACATCACACATACCTAGCTTATTTATGCTTAACAGGAAAAATTTTCCCCATCATAAGTCAATAAATTTAACAATAATTGGAAGAAACTATTACTTCAGTTTGCCATTAAAAACATAATAAATAAATAAATAAGTTAATTAAAATATGATAAAAAGTAATGGCCTGTACATGTGTTCTGTAAAAAGTAAAAAAAGTGTTAAGCTTTTTTTTCAATCATGACTCATTGTTTATCTGCCTGACAGCCCAAAGTGGGCCAGCAGGTGCAGGCCTCTCCAACATGCCACCAACACTCCTTGGCTTAGCCATTGCCCTGGCATGGGAGGTCAAATTATTCTATTCTCTAAGCCTAGCTTTTGCATTTGTCAAGCTCATTCTTTCCCACGATAGCCTCTTGGTTACATATCCTGCAAGTTTCTTTTCTTTTTCACCAGTAATGAAATCTTCTTGCTCTTTGTAATCTGATTCTTCACTGCTCATGTAATCAATGTAAAAGGTCTCACTATACCACTGTTTTTCTTTTGGTGTCATAGAAGCTTGTAGCATCTCATAGGATGACTGACGTCTTTCCAGTTTCTAATGGAACAAAAAGCAACAATTCAGTCACTATTTAGTTAATGACATCAATCTACATTCACATGTTGTTGTTGTTTTAAATATATTTAACAATAAATATCGTTCCCTGTAGTAGCGGTGGCTAGTGGTGGATATTTAATAAGCTGTGAAGTATCTACAGAACCAGTTAGATAAAAGAAGTATTAACTTATCATCTCTCTGAACACTGCAAAAAAATGCTTTTCACAATTCAGCTTGAGCTGGGAGGTGGATAGCACATGCATGTACTATCCTGAGTTTGAGTAGTCAACCAGAGCATGTGAAAAACACCATCCACTGGTTTGTTATATACCAAAATTATATAGTTTTGAATAAACATACCCTATTTGTTCACGTTAGTCAAATTTTCCTTTGCAACCACCTCTCTTAAGTGAAATGGTTTCCAACACAAGAAATCAAGTCTCAGGTTAAAAATCAACAAGCACAATTTCATAACCCAAAGAATTGAAAAAGCACTAAAATCAATAGCACAAAATATTGTGGCTTTACTAAATGCATAATATTAATCTATGATTAATTCACTGATGGTTCCTGGTTATACAATACAATACAAACTTTATTGACACTCCCTTAGAGGGCTTTTCAGTGACAATTTATAATTACAATAATAAAAATGTTTAATCTATAAAGCTAAAAATAATTACGAAAATTACAACTAAGAAACTTTAAGAAGGTACGATAAAATGGGTAAGATTAAAACTAAGAAACTAAAAAAGGACAATAAAAAATATATGATATGATTAAAAACGCTTAAAATTAGAAGAAGAATTGCTAAGTTTAAGATCATTATCTAAACTGTTCCACAGGCTGACAGTGCGATAATAAAAAGTTCTTTGTCCAGATTTAGTTTTGTATAATGGTATGTGCAATAGTTGGGAGCTTCTGGTCATGCGACCGCTAACATTACCGCGCGTTAGAAACTTTGAAGAGAGGTAAGTAGGAGCGGATCCAGTCATACATTTAAAAGCAAGCACGGTGTCACGGAAGTATAGCTGAGATTTAATAGGTAGCCAATGCAGTTCTTTCAAAAGCGGAGTAACGTGGTCAAATTTTCTGGATCCACAAGTAATCCGGGCTGCAAAGTTCTGGATCGCTTGGAGCTTGAGGTTAGTGTCAGCAGCATTGGACCAGATGGAGGAACAATTAAACAACTTACTAAATACTAAAGTGTTAATTATAGTAATTAAAGTCAATCTGTCAAATTCGTGCTTAACATGATTAATGTGGGCCAAACTTGAGAAACAGGTGGAAACAGTTTTAACAATGTGCTCGTGGAAAGTTAGGTTCGAATCAAAAATCAGACCTAGGTCTTTAACGATGTGCTCCGGTGTCAGCTCTTTTCCTAAGAGGGAGAGATAGATATCGGGTAGGTTTAGTAGCCTTTGTCGACTTCCGTAAACAATGAGTTTGGTTTTATCAGGATTCAAAAGAAGACGATTATTGATGCACCAGTTTCGAATATGTAAAAGATCGGCGTTTAAATCGGTGACAGATTTAGCCCAGTCGTGGACTGGGAAAGAAATGTAAAGTTTTGTGTCATCGATGTAACTTTCAGTAAAACAGGAAAGGGGGGCAAGTGGTAGAATGCTTCCTTGAGGCACGCCTGATACAACGGGTAGAGGATCAGACAACTCAGAATTTATGCGCACAACTTGTCGGCGGTCAGAGAGGTAGCTGGTAAACCAAGCAATGCTTGATGGTGAGATTCCAAAGTTCAACAGTTTATTGAGCAATATTCCATGGCTTATAGTATCGAAGGCTTTGCTCATATCAAGTAAAACAACAGCGGTAGCTTTCTTCTCATCGATCGCACTTAAGAGAGTGTCAGTAATTTGTATTAAAGAGGTTTCCGTAGAGTGCAATTTCTTATTGCCACTTTGCCGAGAAGATAACCTTTCATTTGACACTAGATAAGGCATAATTTGATTAAGCGCCACCCTTTCGCATACTTTCGAAAGGATGGGCAAGAGAGAAATAGGCCTATTGTTGTTAGGTTCTTCGTGATTTCCATCTTTTAGGATAGGCGACACGACAGCTAATTTCCAAGATCGAGGAAAATTTCCTTGCTTGAAAGAAGCGTTGATTATGGATGTAATCACTGGGAGAGTAGCAGGAAGGCTATCTTTGATTACACTTACTGGAATGTTGTCAATCCCAGATGACTTATTAGCTGGCATTGACCTGACAATCTGGGCGACTTCATAACAATCCATGTGCGTAAAATTGAACTGATCAGTCACTGGGGAAATTGCAGTATCAGGCACAGGTGGCGAAAGATCAAAATTGCATTCATTAGCAAGTGAATTGATCTTGTCAACAGCAACTTGGCCAACAGACATAAAGAACCGATTAAAATCGTTTGCGACAGTCCTGTCATCTTTGCTAAATGATCTCATGCTGGCAGACTTTTTTGGAATAAAAGATCGAATAGTCTTCCACAACTGGCTTGAGTTGTTGGGATTGCTTGTGATCTGGTCTGCAGCGAAAGCGCGCTCAGCTGATCTTATTTTTCTCTTGACGTCATTCCTAAGGTTTTTATAGGTGGTCCAAGCATTAGGTTTACCTGTTCTTCTTGCTATCTTTCTCCACTGGTCCCTAGATTTCATGAGCTCTCTGATCTCGTCAGTTATGCAAGGGCTAGGTCTTCCTAGAATCTTGACTTATTTGATTGGTGCGTGTTTGTCAAGGACTTCACTGAATAATGTGTTAAGAGCATAGACGCGGTCGTCAATATCATCAAAACAATCGACGATGCACCAAGGAACCATTGAAATATCCCAGAGAAAATCATCTTGCTGGTAGTTCTTGAAAGTTCTTGTCGTGATATATACTGGCTTAGGACGTTGCCTTTTGAGTTTAAGTATGGCATAGATTAAATCGTGGTCGCTGATGGAAGAAGGTATGACTTTTGAGTCGATTATTAAGTTTTCATGTGAGGTCAGGATAACATCAATCAAGGTTGCAGACGACTCTGTGACCCTTGTTGGTTGTGTTATCATCTGAGATAAATTAAAGGACGTACAGAAATTGACGAGGGCTTGAGAAGCAGGATCGGATGAGTTTAACAAGTTGCAGTTTAGGTCACCCAGGATGTAAATAGGCTTATTCATTGGCATCGCCGAGGTTAGGGCATCACATAGCTTGTTGTCGAAGCAATCGAGAGTCGAAGACGGAGGTCTATAAACTGTACATATAAGGAAGGATCTGTAGTTGCCTGCTGGTGGAGGCCTGAGCTTGCAATAGATGATAGGTGTTGCAGACATTCTACCTTCAGGTTTTGTTTTACGAAGGTACAAACGCCGCCTCCGGGTTTGTTTGTACAGTCAAGGCAATAAATATTGTAGCCAGGAATATCAAGCTCGTTGTCAGATATGGAGCTGTCCAGCCAAGACTCGCTGACACATAGGATATCAAATTTTTTAGCTAGGACAACTTCATTAATAAGAATAAAGTGATTTCTGTTCTTGATAGAACGAGCGTTTATATGGGCCAAAGTGACATGGCGTTCTTGACTTGAATCCGAATGTTTAACTGGTCCAGGCTGAGGGTGAACATCGCCACTTCGCACCAAGGTGACTTCCACAGGGTTAAAGGATGCTGTGTGGTTAATAAAGTATGCTACCCTTGCCCTGAAGAATTTCTTGCGGGTAAGAGGAGCAAAATGGCCGTCAGCACACAGCGGGACCGGTAGTAGATCTAGGTTGAATTCATTCAAGTTTGACTTAAATTCATCCCAGAATGACCAAGGGTAGGAAGAAAAGCTTGCTCTATGCTGTGGCTCAGCGGCCTCTACAGAAAACAGTAGAGGAACCGAAAAACATAAAAGAAATGCGGACGACATAAAAACACGTCCGACCGCCATGACTGCTGACCACTTATATCCTGGTTCTGGTGAAAGATTATGTCAATGAAGTAGACTTAGTGTAAGCCAAAAGGTTTGATATGTGTTGAAGGTCCTTAAAGACAGCATAAATATTATGATAAATTTAATGCTGTATTTAAGGCTCCTTTCCAAAGAACTTTCATTTCCTTCACAAGTGGCGCTAGAAACTCATCAAGGCTCCTCAGTTCTTTATCCAATCCAGGGATTATGCCAACTACAATGATGTTCTCCCACTTAAATTGCATATTTCTTGGCAGGTTAAGATTTGCTGGGTACAGCACTCCAACAGAATAATCATTCCTGTGCTTAACAGGCCGAAAAAAATCAAAGTTCAGCATCATTGAACATATAATTTCTGAGAGCACTGAGGAATGGCTCGCCTTCAACAGATTGAAAGTCTTTCCAAACTTGTCCATCAACAATCTCAGCCAAGTAACCTTCTTGACTTTGATTGTCACGCCAGGACTCACATAGTTGTGGGAAGTTATCTCTCATTACCATTTCTTGAAGCTTCTCTTTAACACTGTTGAAACAGTAAACTTTCAGAGGATAAAATTCCTCAGCTCCATTGCTCAGAAAGACCTTTCTGGCTAAAGGTGCCTCGCAAGGGGCACTTCTTGGGTACGCCTTGTGTTTGCAATGCCTCCCAACCCTTTTCCCTCAATGGTCAAATTCTGTACAGTCTTTCATGTCATAAAGTTTACTGCACTTGGAGCAAACAGCATATTTGCCAAAGTTGTCACGGTCAAAACTTGCAAACTTGCGAAGAAGGTACAGTGATGAGGGAAGTATAGTTAACAGCTCTTCAAGGTATTCACAGCCAGACAAATCAGAAAGCACTTTAAAAAACTGGAAAAGAAACTGTAGAAGCCATTCCAACCCATTGTCACTGAGTTTACATAGTGACTGCCACATCAGAATAAAATAAACAAGCCACTGTACTAATGCAGTTAACTTCTGGGTTCTGGTCTGCTTTCCAGAAGGCTCTGGACATGGGACTCTACTTTCAACATCACAGAGTAGATCTTCCATCAAGACATCTTCCCAAAATTCAGGCTCTTCTTGATCACTTGATTCATCCATTTCATCATCTCTATCTGGTAACTGTAAACAGTAAAAATAATATGTTACATGGGATGGATATTTGAAATTAGTAAAATTTGTCCCAAAATTGCTACTGTATTTATCCTGCATCAGGCAACGTCTGACCCTGCATTTTATATATGTATCTTATGTGAGAAAAACACAAAGTGAATTGGAAAATAACATTGCGTTACATTGTTTTCTTTGGGGCAGTCATTCATGGTCAGGGTCATGTTATATTGTTTTTTTAGCCCAATTTATGACGTTTCATAACGCGTAAAGATCGTCGTTCTGTTCACTTTACAGCAGTCGTAAAGATGAAGCATAAAGTAGATCCTTAGGCTTTCTTTACGGTATCTTTACAAATGCATAAATTTGAGATTTGATGCTGTGATTTAAGAATGCTTAAACCTTGCTGAAACAAAGGTACATTTTAAAGTCATGTTTAAGTTTAGTAAACATGGCTTAAATTTGTCTTTGGATCTAATAGTTGTTTAATTTTACTCAAATGAGACTAAAATTTGGCATTTTACCCAGTGTTTCTGACTATCCACCTGCTCTATATTTGAGTTCCTAAGATGAGGATCTATAGAACTATCGACGATCTTATTTGTAAGGCGTTTCCAAGTCACTAAGAGACATTTCTTCTTGGCAGCATTTGTGACCATCTTGTTGGCGGCCGACCTCTGAAAGGTCATCTAGGTCTTGTTGAAGAGCTGATGTGATGCCAAGAAGTCCATCTGTCACGTCAGATGAGAAACTGAGAGTGGTGTCATCGGCATAGATGTCAACTAAGGGTAGGTCGTTGATGAACAGGAGAAACATAATGGGGCCCAGTATGCTCCCTTGTGGTATTCCAGCCGTCACATTTCTTGGGGAGGAGTGACATCCGTCAATGACTACATATTGTTTGCATTCACCCAGATAGTTGCATAGTAAGTCTAGTTCGTGACCACATATCCCATAGACATTCAGTTTTGTTAGAAGTAGATTATGGTCTATGAGGTCAAATGCTTTCTTGTAGTCAACAAATACAAGCCCCAATACTCTGTTTTTGTCTAAGTCAAGGAACAGCTGGTCTATTAGTCAAATGAGGGCGGTCTCGGTGGAGTGAAATTTGTGGAATCGGGACTAAAGGTGATGGAGTAATGCATTTTCCTCAAGGAAGTCATACAAGTGGTCACAAATATGCTTCTCAAATCGTCCTGACTTCCTTGTCCCTTGTAAATGGGGGTCACCTTACTGTCTTTCCACTTTATTAGGAATGTCTGAGTGTTGATGCAGTAATTGATTAGCTTACAGAGGGAATCAGCGATGGCTGGTGCTGCAATTCTCAGCAGTTTGACAGTAACACCATTGTCACTGGTAGCTTTATGCAGTGGAACAGAAAGGAGAAGGTCTACAACTCTTTCCTTTGATATATGTGGGAGATTTAATGTTCCAGACACTTGATATGGCGTAGGAGGGGGTGCCTGCTTAGGTTGACAGTGCAAGTCATTTTTGAGCTCTGACTGGGGATTTAAGTGATTTTTCTGGTTGAGAAAGAAGCTGTTCAGTGTCTCAGCAATTTCCACTTTGTTTGAAATAGTCCCATCATTATCAACTAGCTGCTGGAGACCACAATCATGATTTCCACTCCCTGACAGGAATTAGATCAAATTGTAAAGTTTTTGCAAGTCTTACCTATTTTCCCAGAACTAGCTTTTGAAATTTAAAATAGCTTGTCACATTTTGTCACACTTTGCCACATATGTCTTGAGGCAAGGTAAAGACAAGCCCTTTCTATTCTCTTTGACCACCTATTGGTTTTGTATACACATGCATGACAACAAATATAGACTTTGGCTTGGATTTTAAAGGCCAAGCTTCACTAGGGACATAGCACTGATACATCTTGTATTTTAATGCTTTGTGAAATGTTTTCATATTTGTAATGAAAGATTTTTGTTGGTGAAGTTGTTCTTTACATGTCAATCCATCAGAAACAGAATCGTTCTCAACAGCAGATGCTCTGGCTAGTTTTTTAACATGTATTTTGACAATATGTGGACCATTGTTCTCATGCTAGGTGTATAACTGCCTTTTTGTGGAACCTCATGAGATGATTCTTTAGTATTGTGTTGTCTAGTTGTTCTTGCAGTGGTACTGTTGTTTGGATCTACAGAAGATTCAACATATATGACAGAATTAGGAACATCTGAAGTTGCAGCAGTTTCATCTGAAGCATGTTTTTCATTTGCTTTGCCTTTCTTCACCAAGTGTTTAACTGTATGATTCATAGGAATTTTTCTCTTCTTACCACATACAAGTTCATCTTATGATATAGTTGATTCATTTTTTTTTTTCAGATTAGTATCATCACATTTTGAGTCCGATGATGATCTCATTTAAAAAAGAGACTTAGTGTTTTCAAACCAGTTTTCTTTCATATTCTGATCTTTAGTTCCACAAATGAATGTAAATTTTCTTTACAGCTGCTTTTAGACCTGTTTGATACTTTGCTTTTGTTTTGAATATTGAATTTTGTTTTGTAATGCATCGTGCGAAGGAGACAAGATGTCCATGATGAATACTCTATTTTTATTGCTTAAGAAGCCAGAGCGGAGTTCATGTGGGAACTCAGAATTATGCAAGAATCAAATGCGAGTAATGCAATAACAGGAATGTGATATAACATGACATCCCCCCACCTCTTAAAAAAAAGCAACAAGTAATAGCGAAAAAGAAAAAGAAAAAACGCTGTTGGCAAACAAAGGTTTGCTCTTTCATGAGTTCCTTGCTGTTCATTGTCCTCCTAAGAGAGAACAAAGTCCTTGTACTTTTGTGGCAGGCAGACAGATACATTGTCCTCCTAAGAGAGAACAAAGTCCTTGTACTTTTGTGGCAGGCGTACTACCTGTCCAGATCTGGTAGTCTGTTGGTTAACATGGACTACTGGAGTCTCGCTGATCTGCTGTTCCTGTTGCTGTGGTTGAGTGGGTGGTGGGGTGATGGGTCATTCGATCTGAAGCGGTGCTGCTGGCAGTGGCTGTGCAGGCTTGTGTCCTGGAGTTGCTGGTACTGAGGGCTGCATCAGTGGAAGGGGTAGAGGTTGCTTGGGAGTGTGTTCCGGCGGAGCGGCTGGACACAACTGGGCCCGGTTGCGGGGGAGCACAAAATTGCCCGTGTTGATGCTGTAGGAGCGGGGGGTTGTACGTCGATAATTTGACCATAAATCCAAGGGCTTCCCAGTTGAGATGGTCGAGGTTTTGCATAAACATGAGATCCCAGTGGGAGTGGCATCAGAGGAGCCTATGTATGCTTGTCATACTGAGTTTCGGCTGCAATCTTGAAGTGATTAATTTCAGAAGAGACTGTAGGGGGATCTGGAATTTCAGGTCGAAGCAGCTCTTCTGAGAGCGGTCTTGTGGAGCGGGTGCGTCTGCTCATTAGTCGCTGAGCCGGGGAGAAAGAATGACCACGTGGTGGAGTGTTTCAAATGTTAAGGAGTGCCAAGTAGACATCTTGATATTATCTTGATGATGGCTGCTTCAGCTTTGCCATTGCTGCGAGACCAGTAGGGTGAGGACATTATGTGTTCGAAGCCGAAGGTCTGGGCGAACTTCTTGTATTCGCAAGACACAAACTGTGGGCTGTCGTCTGTAAGGCAGCGAAGAGGAATCCCGTGGTGTGCGAAGTGGGCTTTAGTAAGATTGATGATGGTAGTTGATAGGGTGTTGACTAGTTTGTCCAACTCGTAGAAGTCACTGTAGTGGTCCACTGTGATTAGGTACTGTTTGTGCCCGAATGCAAATATGTCTTGGGATACAAATTGCCATGGAAGAGTTGGAATGGGATGTGATAACATTGGCTTGGCAGCTGCCTGCTTTCCTTATTGGGCGCAAGTTGAGCAGGAGTGGCAGAATTCTTCAAGGTCCTTGGACATGTTGGGCCAGAATACAGCATCTCTGGCAAAACGAAGGCAGTATTCAGGACCCCGATGTGAATGATGGATCTTGGTCAGCATGGATGGATCTTGGTCAGCATAGCAAAGGGGGGACAATGGCCCGAGTGGCTTTCAGAAGTATGCTCTCTGCGATACTGAGTTCTTCTCAAAAGTGCCGAAATGCTTGAAGTTGCTGGGGTAGATGGTCTTGAGTGGGAGGCCAGTCATGGAAAATATAGTGCGCCAGTGACCGAATCTCTTGGCATAAGGCAGTGGCTCAGCGGAGTCGCTTGCAAGTGTCATCTGTGAGGGATGGTGAGGTAGGATCCAATTGTGTGAGATGCATGCGGAAGACTTGGAAGGTGTCAGGTATGGAGGACGTGGTGGCTTCATCTTGGCATGAAGCCCTAGACAGGGTATCTGCTAAGCATAGTGAGGATCCTTTTCTGTATGCTACTGTTAAGTTGTACCGCTGTAGGAAAAGCATCATCTTTTGCAAGCGTTTAGGAGCTGAGGCGAGATCCTTCTGGAAGATGGATTGGAGTGGTTGATGGTCAGTATGGACAGTTTTGTCTGATTTCCCGAGTAGCCATCGGTCAAATTTGTTGAAAGCCTCAACAATTGCAAGGAATTCCTTTTCTATCTGCGCATAGCGCTGTTCAGTGGGGGTTAAGCTTTTGGAGCTGTAGGCCACGGGTAGTAAACAGGATTCTTCAAGGGTGCTGCTATTGTGATGTTTGCTTGGTTGTTGGAGAGCCACTCCCAGGCTGTAGTCTGTGAACCTTTGAGCCTGTAAAAGATGTTTTTCTAAGTTTACTCTCTTGGCAAGTCTTAACCTCATTTCTGAAACCTAATTTCTTTTTACATTTGGATCTGTTTGATACTTGCCTTTGAATGGTCGGGGCTAACATCTTGTCTTGCATTTGTGTCCTGCCAATCAGAGTCAATATCCAAAGTCTCATGGAAGGATGGTGTTGAATTACTAAATGTAGTGATCCCTTGTTTGAACCTCCTGGCTTGTTCTTTTTCTTAGTTCATAAATTGTAAACAAAAAAACCCATTTTGGTAAACCTGTGGTAGTGACTTGAGACTTGTAAACTCTTGCAAATTAACAGTAAGTCATCAAAATAAGTCCATTTGCCATAAACTTCAATGGCACATGTAAAGTGATTGTTATGTAGTGGCCTCAGCTTTGATGGTAGAGAGATTTGTGAACTTAAAGAACTAAAAGGCTCACATTTATTGTGTCAACTGTTACAGCAATCCTGTTGGGTAGGACGTGTTGGGCAAACACTCTAGTAGGTTCTGAGTTAAGCAGTAATCATTGGAGGTTCTCTGGTTGGACCCAGTGTTACCTGTCAAATTTCTGTGAGCCTTATGGAAAATTACACAATTGTTTTGCAGTATTCAAGCTAAGGTCATGCAAAAATTAGTGGAATGTCATTGTGACGTAAAATGCGGTAAAAGCTAGAAAACATCTAAAAATACATTAATTAAGACACACAGTTGTCGTTACACTGCTTCCCTAAATGTTTCTTCATTTACCTATAAATCTAATAACGTGAACAAAGGCGATATAAAATTGAATTATGATATGTATTAATAAAAACTAGATAACTAGATATAAGTCAGCTCTCATTGTCCTATTTTGCTAAGAGTAGAACAAGCTTGTGCACTGGTCGCTTGAAGAACTTTTTTTCTCCGTCCTTGGCTGTCATTATCTGCACTTTTTGGATAAGTTGGTCATCATCGGGTAATACTTTCAATTGGGGGATATGGATAAAGGCAATTGATTTGTTGGGGATTCATTGTCGCAGACTAGTACCACCTCTCCCACTTTCATACTTCTTTTGGGTGTGATCCATTTCTGACGCTTTTGGAGGAGGGCACAGTATTCTTTCTGCCAACACAGCCAGAGCTGGTTCACAAGGTACTAGACTCTTTGCCACCTTTTGCAAGAATACTGGTCCAGTGAATCAAATTTGCCAGGCAAAGGCAACACAACTTGGGTCTTAAGTATTAGCAGGTGGTTTGGGGTCAGCGGTTTTGATGCTAAGCGATCTGTCAGGTTCTCTATTGTTAGGGGACAGGAGTTGGCAATACATTCAGCTTCAGTCATGAGCGTTTGTAGCGCTTCATTGTCAAGCTGCCTACCATGTTCTAGTAGCAGGGATGGTAGGACTGAGTGTGTAGTGCATATTTGATGTTCCCAAATACCTCTCATACGTGAGGCTTGAGGCATGTTAAGATTGAAGTCAATCCAGTCGCAGTCTTGGGAAGACAAGAATTCCTTTAGGGGTGCAGTGTCCAGTTCTTTTAGTGCAGCGGAGAGTTCATTATTTGCACCAACAAAGTTAGTTCCTTGACTGGACCTAAGCTCACAGACTTTCCTCTACGGCTGGTAAATTGTCTGAGTGCATTCAGGAACTAGTCTGTTGCCATGGAGTTCAAAGTTTCCAAGTGTATCGCACGTGAAGAAAGGCAGGTAAATATTTGGCCCCATCATTTCATCTCTTTTAGTCCTTTGATGTAGAATGGACCAAATACATCTATTCCAGTGTAGGTGAATGGAGGAGCTGGTGTGACACCACATAATCAACGGCACATTATGCACTTGGTGATGAAGTGAGAAACTGCAGAATGACCATTGATAATGTAGTATCCTGCTTGGCAGATAGCATTGTGCGTCATGCCATAACCTTGATGATGCTGCTTCTCATGATGGAACTGGTGTATAAGGAGAACAGTCATGTGGCCCCCTTTGGGTAAAATGAAGGGGTGCTTGATTGCATAGGAGGACGTTACACTCTTGAGTCAGCCACCAACTCTAAGGAGGCCTTCTTTATCAATGAATGAGTCCAGCTTGTGAAGGTTGCAGTTGAGTATGACAATGCTGTTTCTTTTCCGTGCACTTCGGCAATCTTGGAATTGGCTGTCATTACCTTCAAGCATACTAAGGATCTTGATCTCTTGTTTGAAGTGGTAATATTGAATTGACCTCTAAATTGTATTCTCCGCTTGAGAAAGCTCCTTCTCTGAGAGGGTTCCTTCTTCGGGATGCCAGTTATGCATATTGTTTTGTCTTAATCTTCCAATTGCCCTCTGTACTTCAATAATGCATTGTTTAAGATGGTTAAACGAGAAGGAAAGAAGAAAATAAAAGAATTTGGCCATTCGAAGTAACATGATTCTGGCAAGTGTTATAGAGAGAATCAAAAGTTCTTAGAGTTGTAAAAAGTCTCTCTTCCTCTTCCTTCGGACCAACAAATGTTTTCTCTTCAAATACTAAAACAGGCATTGCAATCTCTGCGTTCAAATGACCTACAACGCTCTATTATGTAAGACCACGGGGATCAGGAACATCGCTGAGTAATGCAGTGTGTTCTCTTATCCTAACATAATCTGAGCAAGCACTAAAAAGCAGATCTGTGAACTCATTTCTAACAGATAAATTGGACAACTACGGTAAGAACAAATGTGTAAAGTAAAGAGATTTGCTACACACATAAAACAGCAATGACTAACCAAATGTCATTACCATGCATTGTAGCGCGTATTAGTAAGTTGTTCATAAAATGCTTGGGGTTGTAGATCTGGCTATCTCAGGCAACTTCTGGATTATTGATACTGCTTTGACAATCTGAAACATTGCAAAATTGTATCAAACATCACTTGAGCAATGTATCAATAGCTATGTGAAAAGCAAGAAATTTATGTCATCAAAATATCGTTTTGACAGTTTTACATATTTTCAGGACATGTAAACATTTCAGCATCATCTGATCTTTGTTGACCATGATAATAATAATCTGATTACTCTCTTGAATCCCCACTGTAGTCCTCAAATGGAAAGCATGAGTTTGACCACAAGGGGCCAAGGTCTTTTACAACCTCTGGAAGGTGTAAGTGCTGATGAGCATTGAAGATCTGAAACTGCTTTCATGGAAGAAAACAGTTTAAAATTCATTAATTTTTTATAATAAGAGCTACAGATACATACTATTACACAACATGCTGCATTTTTTCCTTGAAAATAATATGAATAGATTTAATTAATTATTTTTTCTTTAGAATGCTGGCCTAATACAAGGTTGCATCAATTTTGCAGAATTCAATTTCATGGTCTCTGTATGATATGACCATGTATTACTTACCATAAAAGACAAGAGCTTGAGAGTTAAAAAGCCTCAAATATTTTTACTTTACTTTAATCAACTTTAATTATATAGATCTTAATATACAAATTGCAGATAAATTAACAATTAAAATAGATAAAAAAAAAAAAAAATTAAAAACTCCCAAGATCTGAATAAGAAGGTCAGCTTATGCAGTGTTGCGTGCCCAGCACAGCAGACACAGGGTGCAGCGTAATTGGGTCCGCCAGGTCAACCACAGTGAAGTACGGGATGGACAGCAGACCCTTACACACTTTTATTCGACTGAATCACGTAATCAGGCTAGCCGACCTGTTACAACACTGGTGGTGAAAACTAAAAGGGAATGCATCTGTCTAAGCTAAGGAAACGAGCTAAGCTACAAATCTGACGACAGAAAACACAACTAACAATCGTGACTTACATCTGATCTTGGCTCTGGGGATGAGAAAACTCCTGACCAATGTTGTTAAAAAAAAACTCTGAAAGACACCTACAAAACTCCTTTTTGCTCCGGGGACAACTCCTTAAAACTAAAAAATGTTCGCGTGAAAAAGGGCCTAATATACTTCAATGACATAAAGGAAACTAAACTGAAATAACTCTTTGTGCAGCTAGCCAGAAAAGGATATTTTATAATCACACAATCAAAACGAAACAAAGCTACAATTTAGAAAAAAAAAGGTCATATAATGTTCTGAAGCATTCTTTGTACAATAACGTGACATACAGAATACGATGATTCCTTATGAAAAGAAACTGCCTCAATTAAAAAAACATATACAGTAGAACCCAGCTAACTCGAACTCTGAAGGGAAATGATTAAAGGGTCCCCAGGCACATTTTATTATTGGTGCACCACATTATACACAGCCAAATATCAGCCGAACATCAGCCGAACATCATGCAGCAAAGCAGTTCATTTGAAATTGATTCGCATGTGAAGGGATATCACGCTTGTTTAGATGAGTGGAAACCATGCCAGGGAGAAGTTCTGCAAGCAATACCAGAACCAAACAATGCTGTAGATAAATACGCGCTGTTTGCCTAAAAGATGGTGAAGTGGTGGGCCATTTGAAGAGAGGAAAACTTGGACACTTTGCTAAAACAATCTTCTATTTTCTTGAAGCAGACCAGCATAGTTCCTTTAGTGTGATCATAAAAGCCAACAAAGCTGTTAACTTTGGAGATGGAGAGGGGATGCAAGTCCCATGTAAGCTGAGAATCTCTGGTCAAGAGAAATTTGTCAACATTTTGAAGAAGGAGTTGGAACACCTTGAGAAGTGAGCATTATGCAATTGTACTGTTCAGCATCTGAAGAACTCTCCAGCTTAAATGCCTAATGTTTTTTTACAGACATTTTAATGGATACTTTTTTAATGCACTGTACACTGTAGCACTGTTTCTTTCAAGTTTTGTGACAGCAAATACACCGCATCCGGTATGACTCTTATGATCACATGTAACTGTCAATTACGTGATCTGTTCGTTTGACTAATTAAAATCAAATTACTCCAGTCTTTGTTCTAGTGTTAGAGTTTGATCACAATAAGAAAAGCTTATGGGATATCTCAATTGGCCTTCCTGTCGAGTTATAAGAACCAGAAACTCGAGTTATCGGGGTAAATTTTGGTCAAGGGAAGCGAAAATCTGTTTGAGTTAGCGGGGTTTTCGAGTTATCGGGGTTCGAGTTATCGGGGTTCGAGTTATCTGGGTAAAAATGACTGAAAAGTTAGTTCAAATCCAAGGGAATTGAGACTGTTCGAGTTAGCGGGGTTGTTCGAGTTATAGGGGTTCGAGTTACCGTGGTTCTACTGTACATATAAACAGCATAAAATTTTGTATACCTAACAATGAACTCCCAGTAAGAGGATCCACAGGATGCAATGTCTCGACGTGAATTTGTAGTTAAGTGTATTATAAGGATGCAATGAAGAGACCAACTCTTGACTGTTCTGGACGAGTTTAATGCACGACATTTCAGCCATTTGGCCTTCTTCAGGTTAAAAATTAAAAAAAAAAGTTATTTACAATGATTGCAACTTATATACAAAACAGAAATTTTAAGATTTAAGTTACATAATACAACAAAGGTCTAAATTACAAACTGAGAAGGGTTAAACAATGAAAGGCAAATAAAGAACTATAGGTGACATGTTAAAATGCAACATGATATCAAGGACATTCAAATGACTGTCAGAGTAAACCAATTCAAATTTGGTAGTAGGATACAAACCGTAAATTCCAATAATTCAGGTAAACCTTGAGTCCAAATGTCAAAAATATCCTCCCTGTATCTCCACCAACGCATAGGTTTCTGTAATGTGGTCATAGACAGACAATCCCTGTTGATTTAGTTCATGAGTTTTATTAGATGCTTACCAAGGTCTCTGGTGTTGAACTGCCCATGCCTCGTGTGACAATCATACCCGATCACGTGTTGTGGGAATCATACAAGATCATGTGTTAGGGGAATCTCATTACAGGTTCAGGCTACCTCCAAATTTGGCTTTTTCATCAATGACACCCATTGCCGAATCTGCATAACTGCAGGCGTTTTACATTCCCATGGGTGTGCCATGTTTCTGAACAAAATTCTGACCAGAAAACTGGCAATTATTTACCCTGAGGCAAATTTCAACAGCTTCAACTAAGCAATCAGTGGAAGGAATGTTAACAGATCTGGAATTAAATGCCCTTCTAACTGCTGAAATACCTAGATTGTTGTCAATGTTCGGAAACATTGAGACTGCACCCCAAGACACAAGTAGAGACCCCTCATGGAATGGGCCTTTTGCATTCAAATCTTCTAATTTGTTAATAAAATCGGTAGAATCCTTAACGAAAGATGGGAGACTGTGAAAGAGGTTTGAGATAGAATTCTGTAAAAGCAGAAAGCTGTTCGATTGCTGTACCACAACAGGATGTAATAAGTCAAAGTGGGTTATTTCGTTTGTGTGTTTTGACATTCCCAAAAGCGACTCTCGGTTTAGATTTACAACCCACGTCGCAATCTCCTGGCTAATCTGCCCCTCAGAGAACCACTTACAACTCCATTCCTTGACCACTTCAAAATGGTCAAGTGTTGGGGCAGAGTCTAAGCTATCATAATGCAAATCATTATTAAGCTGCCTTAGTATTCTTATTTTGATACTCTTGTTGACTGAGGACAATGCACCTAGAACCTTTATGTTGAATTCTAATAATATTTTACTAGATTTAAGAGACCTTAAAGCTAACCTTTCTTCTCTCGTAAGTTTGTCTTTGGAAGTTCTAAAATTGGCAGGCTTGAAGATGTCATTCTTCACATTGTTGTCATTGATGTATTTCCAGGTTTGTTACTTGAGGTGACCAAAGATCATTTATCATGAGTAGGAAAAGCCACTTGTCCCCTGAGGCACACCAGACAGGATATCAGCAAGCTTTAATTGCTGTCTGTTAATGAGAAAGTTGATCACCCAGTGCTTGACAAAGAGAGATATTATGGTCTATGAGGTCGAAAGCCTTGCGGTAACCAAGTAGAGCAACTCTGACTGCACTTCCTGTTCAGTTGGTTGCCTTGGCCCAAGAATGCACCATTGAGATGAGCACATGGGTTGTGGATGAACAAGGGATACTGCCAAACTGAGATGGATCGATTATCTTCAAAACAGCAGGGGAAATGTGCTTTTCATCTTTGAAGTCTTCAGCCAGTTTAGATAAAGTGGGAAAAGTGAAATTGGTCTTAAATGCTTCCTGATGTTGGAAACTGGTTTCTCCTTGGGAATTGGTGTTATGTCAGCTTATTTCCATGCTTGGGGTAGCTTCTCTTCTTTATACGAGGCATTGAGTAGGTGCATGATAGAAAGTGTGAGAACTTTGGTGTATTTTCTTAGGATCCAATTGCCAATGTCATCAGGGCCTGGTGCTTTAGATGTGTTGAGGTTCTTTGACTTCTTTAACACAGAGTCAGTGTTAGCCTGGTAAGATTTGGGTACTCATGGATTTCATCAAGAAGGGTAGAAACGTTTGATGTATCCAGTGGATTGTAGGTTCTCTTTGTTTCCATCAGACTGTTGTTAATTAAATCTGCAAAGTCTTTAGCTGACAGATCTTGGGTGTTGTGAATATGAAGTTGATTAAGGATTTCATTAGGAGCAGATGTCGTATCATTTAAACGTTTTTCCTTAGACCACCAGGTCTTTGGGTTCGTCTGTTTAAGCTTGATAGCTTTAAAGGCAAAATACTTCCCTTGACAGGATTTCCTCATGCTGTTGACCTTGTTCTGATAGAATATGAACATAACATTGTTCCCAGAGGAGAAAGCACTTGACACAAGGTTATTAAGTGCTTCAGTTCTTCTGATATCCACGGAGGGTCATTCTGGTGAATCTTCACTTGTTTCTCTGGCATGAGAATGTTGTAGCCAGTCATAATTGCAGAACACAGAAACTTGCATTTCTGATCGCACAACAATTCCAATTTAATCAGGTGCCAATCGATTTCAGATAGGTACTGACCAAGTTTCATTTTATGTGATGGGCGGATGTCTCTTTTAATGACTATTTTCCTGCTTGGGGTACTAGTGGATACTCTGTGAACAGTACTTTTCTTTTTACTTATAGTTTCTTTGCATGCGTCACATCTCAACATGTTTTTACTTGTAACGCTAAGGAACTCATTCCGATTCTCCCTCACTTGTTGATAAGCACTCACTTTAGGATCCTTTTGTCCGCAAACAGTTTTCTTTCCACCTGCCTGATTTCTTTGGACTTTTCTCATTCTTGCAATCTCAGCCTTCTCGGGCTCTTTCAAATCTGCTCCACGTCCTTTTGCTATTTTGCTGTCACTAAGAAAGGATATATTTTCTCGGATTGAAAAAAGTTGCCGAAAAAATGCTCTAAACCATAAGTTGCTCAAAAGTTGCTGGAAAGGCCAAAAGTTGCCAAAAAGTTGCTGAGCAACTTGTGTAAAAGCCTAGAGATTATCTTGTATTGGTCTTCCGAGAAGCAGTTCAGCTGGTGAAAGTAATTTTCCATCGATGGGGGTACTTCTTAAACACATCAACGTGAGATAGGGATTGCTGTTGGTTGCTTTGGCTTTCTTCAGGGTTTTCTTTGTTGTCTTGACTTGCGACTCAATAAATCCATTGCTGGATGGAAAGTGGGGGTAACTCGTCACATGCTTGAAACCATATTGTTGAGCAAATTTAGTAAAACTGTAACAATTATAGTGAGGACCGTTGTCAGACCTTATCACGTGTGGAATTCCAGGTTCACTGAATATCTGCTTCATCAGCTCAATAACAGTCTTGCTGGTGCTTTTCCCTGGCAGAATTTTCCCGGCAAATGTAAACTTAGAATAGTAATCTGCAACAAGCAAATATTCGGACCAGTCAAGGTAGAACAGGTCAGAACTGACTGTATACCAAGGACATGGAGGAATTTCTGTTGGCGTCAATGGTTCTTTGGCTTGTTTGCTCTGCAGCTCTTGACAGATACTGCATGATTTCGTGACGTTGTCAATGTCTCTGTTTAAGTCTCTCCAATAAACAGCAGATCTTGCACGTAATTTTGTTTTCTCTGTGCCTTGGTGTGAAGCATGGAGTTTCAGGAAGATTTCATTCTGCAGTGCTTTAGGTATGATAATCCTGTGTCGTTTCATTATCAATCTGTTGTCTATGGATATTTCATCTCTGAATGCCTAGTATGGCGTAATGAGAGCTGGTACTCCTTTGATGTCTGAAGGCCAACCGATGTATGTTTTTTCTTTTAATGCACTTAATTCTGGATCGGCCACTGTAGCCTCCTTGATTCTCTTGATCATGTCGTTGCTGAATTGAGGGCATATTTCATGTATCTGGACGTCCATGTCTTTGACTTCGCCGGTTTTCTCTGGTGAAAGTCTGGAAAGAGCATCTGCAATTTCCATAGTTTTTCCTGGCTGATACTTTATCACAAGGTCGTATGGTTGGAGCCAGAGTAGCATCCGTTGAAGTTGGGGTGGAGCTGCTGTCAGGTGCTTCAGGTGTATGCTCTCAAGCAGGATCCAAGCAGGATCCAAGGTGATATGGTACTCACCCTTGAGCTTTTCTATTCCATCAAAGCATTCTGGGTACCATGCAATGAGATCTTGTTTGCTTCTGATTGGTGCCGATTTGACTGATTGAGTACAAGGTTCAGGTTGTGGAGATTTTTTTTACTTCGAGATTGAATTTCACAAGTTTGAGTTGAGTTGCGGTGCGAAGACCGATGATTGCGGGACCGCTGGTGTCTGTGACATAGAAGGTTGCTGTTATCTTGATGCCTTTGAACTCACATGGGATTTTGGCTGTACCGAAGTGCTTGATTTCTGAGCCATCATATGCTACTTGAATGACTTTTGATTGGTTCAGTGTTCTTGGCCTTGGTTTGCCGTTGGCATTGATATTTTGGGGGTACATGTTGCAATAGATGCGGAGGGGTAGCACGTTTCCTTGGGCTCCCGTTTTCCTCTTCCGGCAATGTTGACGTTGACAGTAGGAAATACTTCATCTTTATGTGCTTTGATTTCTTGATTTATGTTTCCAACGCAGATAGGCTCAAATGCTAAGGTCTCGAAATTTTCTTCAAATGATGTAGCAGTGTCTTGAATTTCGTGAATTCTTTGTTTTGATCGCATTCTTTTCCTGCAGACTTGAATAAAATGGCCTTTCTTTTTGTAATAATTGCAGGTTTGACCTCTGGCTGGACTGGCTTCGGATTTGCTGTGAGAGCGGCCGCAATTTTCACAATTATTAGCTGGATTTTCATCACGGTGCCGGTGGGCTACCTGTGTAGATTTCAGGTTGCATTGCTGGGCTGCCTGTGCAGAAGTGCCATGTTTTGGTTGTATATTTCGGCTCTTAGGACGCGAAATAACATCGATTTTTCCCTTGTTTCCAGCGGGATTCATAGCTTTTAGCTGAGCTTGTGATCCTTCATAGGATCGTGCGATGTTGATAGCCCTTTCGAGAGTAAGACCTGCTCCTTCGTCGAACAGCTTTTCTCTATTTTTCATTGATTTGGTGCTGAAGACAATTCTGTCGCGAATCATCTCATCTGTGTTGGTGAATTCGCAGTCTTGTGTGAGGATTTGAAGCTCAGTAGTGAATTGCTCTACGGATTCATCAGGCGATTGGATCTTCTGATGAAATTTGTATCATGCGAAGACAGGATTAGACTTTGGACTCATGTGTTGCTCAAATCGATCGTGGTAGGTTTGCAACTTCTTTTTGTCATCTTGTGTGAGGTTTTGCCATGTGTTGAAGATATCTCTTCCTTTCTGACCACTCCAGATTAAAAGATAATTACATTTCTCTGCTTCTGAGTGGGATTTTAGAGGATCCGAAAACATTAATTCAGCGTGTTGTTTGAAACGCCTCAATTTTCTCGAAGATTGTCGCCAATCCATTGCATTTTCGGTATGTCAACGCCACTGAGTGCCATATTTCCACTCCTGGTACCATGTAATGACTCTGAGTGGGTTGCTGAATTGGTTTTATTCCGATAATTAGGACTTGTGTACACGATAATTTGGTTACTGACTTGAGCACATGGAACAAATGTAGGTTGTGTCGCCCCATCGCCTTGTTGCCCCAGGTTATGTCGCCCCAACTGAAGTTACGTTGCCCCAACATCGGAGTTGTGTTGCCCCATCATCAAAATTATGTTGCCCCATCAAAGTAAAGTATTAACTTTAGCTGACTCGCTTGCTGTTCTTTCAAAATGCACCTGTGTACTGCGTCATGTAACATTAACTACCCTTTCATTCGTGTTTTTATATCAAAAGGTGCTTTAGTAGAGGAAAGGGCAATCAAAAAACTTCACAAAACAAGCGTAAAGTTGGAGTGTCTCGACTAACTTTCTATAACTAACTTAACAAATTGTTTTAAGGGGGGATTCTACCTAAAAAAAGTGCATTTTTTCAAATAATTGTAGGAATTTGTTTCAATGAAATACCAATATTTTGCTGTTATTCTAAAGAATATTGAATACTTGTTGGGATGAGTGAAGGATTTCAAGAATTTTTAAATTTGACATCACAGCACTGGTGTCAAGTTACACATCTAACACATGATCACTATTTGTTTAATCATTTCTTTAGAAAGACCTCTATGGCATTTTCCTTCACTCATCCCAAATAACTCAATTAGATCAGCAATCCCTAAAAATTTCAGGTCCATAGTCTCATAATGAACAAGCCTTGTTACAAGATTTTAAAATTAAACACCTCCTGTATTCAAATTATGAAGTCAATGAAGTTGTTCAAATATAATTAGGATAGGCAAGAGCAAGAGTTAGAATGCCCCAGCTTCATTGTCTTCTTTTTTCACGCCCTTCTTTTGAGTATCTGGTTCCTGTTGCCTGGTCCTGTTGCCATTTGCACCATGATGAATCACCTGGTGGACAGAAGCGGTGTTGTTTAGCATTGTCAGTTGAATTTACACAGTGATGGAGAATGGCAATAATATTTTTTTTCATAAAAACTGCAATGTCAACCTCCCGTTCAGAGGATTTGCCTTGGTCAAGGTGTTTTGCGGATTGCTAGGCCATAGTACCTTTGAAGCTGCTTGATCTTTCCTTCTGTAAGCCGGCCACGCCCTCCTATAGGTTTTCCATCAGCAAGTTTACCTTACTGCATGCCTTCAAATTCATTAAATGTTTGCCCATCCTTTTCTGCACATGGCCTACACAATCCAGTTTAATAACTTCACAGTCATCATAGGCATGTTGAACAGTGTTAAAGGCCTTACTGTCCCCGTCTGACACCATCCATTTGTACCTCATGTTATGAAGTTCGATGGATCTATTCCAAAGAACAGAAGCTCCTTCTGCTTCCATAGCAGGTGAACTTCCTTCGAAGTTGATGTCACAATCTCCAGATGCAACATGCTCCCTCCTCCATTCTTCAAACTCTTCCACATTCCCTTCACATTGTGAGTTCTTTAGGGAGCACTTACGGCAAGATTTAGACATCACGTGATAGTCTAAAACTTCTCCTGTGTCAATTGAGATGACGAAAACAACACCTGTTAGTGATGTGAATTGTCCCCACAGTGAAAATACCTTAGCCTGGATTTGACGATTTCCTTTCTTATCAAGGTTGGGTGATGTCTGCCAAGGAGTACTTTCAAACTCGTCGAAAAAAATGTTTCTTTTTTTGAGACCATACAAACGTTCAGAGAAGTTAGTTTGGCTTCTTTGTAGAGCAGGTCGATAAGTAAGTACATGGGTAGCTGGCTCTTGTCCTGGGCTCTGGTGTGCAGACCATGATGCCAACCTTCCACATCATTGTTGGTCCTGACCGACTGCATAAACACTGACCAAGAGGATGGTGGCCAGGTGTTGCTTTCGATCCAGGTGCTTGATACATAGTCGGTGAACTGGTGAAGAGGTGCTGTGTTTGCTGTTTGCTGGAGGCTCTGGAACTGCAGCCTGATGTCTTCTTCTTCGAGGAAGGGTAGAGCCATGACCTTTCGTATGAAAGCACGGGTGCCCCGATCCTCCCTGTACGAAACCTGGAGGCCAAGCTCTTGCACCTAGAAAAATTAAAGGAAGAGGACTTGTTTTAAAGGAGCTACGTTGCCGTTCATTGATTTTGAAAAAAAAGTTACTTTTTACAAGCCGCTAGCTCAAGTTACGTTACGTTACATTTTAATAATCTTACAAACTTTTCCTCTGATCGATCGATAAATCTTACAGCAGTGTTATGTTTATGTTATAAGTCGATCGTTCGCGTAAATCGATCGGAGAATCGGGTGGTTTTCGAAATAATAACTAGGTTAATCTATTCAGCAAATGCATGCCATAATTAAATTACTGTAAGCTGCTGTATAATGATCACAATACTGTTCCAGTCCATTTGAAAGATTTGGTGTGGTGATGTTAAGTTATAAAATCAATTACTAACTGTTTCTCGAATAACCTTTTAGTTTGTTGAATAACTTATTTAGTTTTGTATGTGCTAATATATAGTATTAACATTCATTTTACTTACTCTAACATCATTCCTGAAGAAGTTGTCGGGGACGTGCTCCAGTTCCAACTCGAACTTAAGGTCACGCGGTTCTGTGAGCCGGAGTTTCTGACGAAGGCTGTTCGCGTTTCTGGCCAGATGCGCTGGTTTCGGTAGACCCAGACATGGAACATCGGGAAGCTCTTCCAGTAGGACCTGGTTTACTATGGCAGATGCTTGGGTACTATTTTATTGCAAAATTTTAACACATTTGTGTTCCCTGCTCATTGTATTCCATAAGTCGTTTGAGTTAATCAATCGATGAATAGATTTCAAACTTACTTCATAAGCGAAGTTACTTTTTACAAGCCACTCGCTCAAGTTACATCGAGTTACATCGTAATAATCTTACAAACTTTTCCTTCGATCAATCGATAAATCTTACAGCAGTGTAATGTTTATGTTATAAGTAGATCATTCGCGTAAACCGATCGGAGAATCTTGCAAACTTTTACTTGATAAGCGAAGTTACGCGTTTGGGCGTCACAACTTTGATGTTGGAGCGACACAACTACGATGTTAGGGCGACGTAACTTCGGTTGGGGTGACGTAACCTGGGGCAACAAGGCAATGGGGCGACACAACCTGACACCCATGGAACACACTCTAACACACTCTCTAACACACTCTCGACGCGCATGCTCACTCATTTGCATAAATGCATCTCATTACAGTAGCAGTATGAGAATTTAATTTTAAAAAACATGTTGCCTGCTGAACTAATTATAAGAATGATTAAAAGATGTATGATTTATGTCCAAGAGAAATCATATTTAAAGTGGAATAAACTATGAACACAAAAAAATGGTAAATATCTTAATTGCCTAAAAACTTTAAAAAATTACAAGAAATATAATAGCGGCAAATCAAGCACAGTAGATCCTCCAAGTGCATGGCAGAGGATAGGGGTGAGAGAAATAGATTTTGTAATTTAGATTTAAGAGAGGAGGGAGAAATTTGAATGTTGGTGGAGAAGAAGAAGTAGAGAACTCTTTTAGGTCAGAACTAAGTCCATTGAGGAGTTTCGTAGCACTGTAGGCAAGTGTGCATTTCCCAGAGTTACCATGTGGATATTTGTTACAAGTGTCGATGCAGAGCAGGGTTGTTCCTAGACAAAACTCAGGATCGTCGGTAACAACAACAAACTGTTTTATTTCTGCATAGTTGACTTCTTATTTTTATAGCACTAAGCTTCCTCTCAAATCTCTCTCTCTGTTCGCAGAATCAAAGTTGAGATAAGGTTTGATACAACAGAGAAGAGAAAGCCCACAACTAACAATGTAGCATATTGTACTGATATGGTGCTCCCAACACATGGTATTGTCTATCATAACACCAAGCAACTTGGCATGGTCCACTTGCTTAATATATCTACCACCTATCTGGACATTGTGTGCTGAGCTGAGAGTGCCTGGATAGGTAAGAGTCAAACTAAGCCATGGAAAAACGGAAACAGCCATTGATACAAAATTTATCAAGTAATGTATCATGATCCACAAGGTCAAACACTTTCTTAAAGTCAACTAGTAAAAGTCCACTAAGGAGTTTATTATCTATGTTTGTTAAAATGTTATCAGAAAGGTAAGCCATAGACAGCTAACACAAGTGATAACTATGGAAACCAAGTTGCAGAAGCAGCTCATGTTGGCAAAGACAATAATAAAAGGTTCGGTGTATGTGACACTCAAAAATGTTTGGTGCAATAGCCTGAACTGATATGGGGCAATAATTAGATCTGTCAAACAATGAACCAGCTTTATGCAGTGGTGAGACTTTGGAATTTTCCCTAATGTCGGGAAAAAGACCAGAAGAAATGCTGAGATTTAAAATTGCAGTGGAAGATAGAGAGATGTACAAGGCTGCTACTTTCAGAAAATAGGTACAAAGTTCATCCAGCCTAGAAGCCTTGCCAGTAGATAGCTGCTGAATGCTAGTTCTGACAAAATGTTCAGAGATAGGGGGTATACAGTAGGATACTCCACATGGCAGCTTGGTAGCAATGTAATCTGCAATACAGTCCCAGTTGGGTGGGTCAGAAAAGGGGTTTAACTGAACAGAGGAAGAGGCATTGCAAAGTGCTCTCTAAAAAGGTTGGAAACATCATAATAGTCTTGATAGTTCTTACAGTCAATGGTTAAATAATTTGGTAATCTGAAACATTTGGAGGGTGCAAGATGGCAAATAATGTGCCAAAGCTTTTTAGGATTTTGAAGGTTGTTGCAAAGAATAAGTCTCTGTAAGAATCAAACATCTTGGGAAATGAAAATATTCAGTCCCCCTTCAAATTTTGCATGCAGTTAGGCACTCAGGGGAGATGCACAAAAATGCCCTTTTTATAGGTTGCAGCACTGTTGTTGCCATGGTAACAACGGCAGCTTGTTCGAGGTCTGGGGCCTCATTTTCATACAAAAATGTCGCAGAGAAAGAGTGGAATGTTTATTTCTCTATCTCAAACAAAATACAACATTACAAATTGGCACTTCTACCATACATAGTAACATCATTCGTCTTCACTTTGATAAATTTAATTTTCCCTGGGAGTGAATGTGAACACACCAATAAATTATTCATCTCTCGGTCATTTTGTTGTCGAGTAAAAGTGGGAAAACGAATTTCTCCAAAAGTACAACGATTCTGGAACTGAAACTACCCACCTAGCTGGTTATAGTATCATAGTTTTTAAATATGTAAAAATCTTTGCAGGCCTGCCTCTACTTTTTTTAGGGGCAGTTCGCGAAAATAGCTCAAAATCAGACATTGCATAATTTGGCAATGTTTACATCTAATGTTCTCAACAACAAACGTTTCGGACAAATGAAATGCACAAGGCTTTGAAAGAATGTTATCTTATGAGCAATATCCTGATGATAAATTTCGCCTCTGGTTGTCATCTTTTGAAAAAAAATTGATCAACCTTCATGGAGGACAAGTCGACATAACTACAAACATATGATAGTTACTAAAACCTGGAATGACCCACAACAACCCACAATGATCTTCTAATGACCGAGGACGATCTCAAAACGACCCACAACGATCCCACAACAAAAGAAACCAAAAAAGGAATTGAAATGCATACTGAATAGCAAACATAACAACTCACAACTACCCAGAATACCTTTGATAGTCCGGTAACACATTCATAAGGTTGTCAAAAACAGGACAAAATAAATGAGCATATGCAGCTTTTCACAAGAAATAATCTACATTCAGAGAGACATTTGTAAGGGTTACCTGGAAAAGCAGAATCGAGGATTGGGCATTGAGGATTGGGCATCAGTGATTTAAAATATTCAATACATTTTTTGAGTATGAAATCCGTGATGAGAAAAAAATAGATAAAAATAGAGATGTTAGCTCCAAGGTTTCGCAGCACGAGAATACAAAACCTCTGGTATCCATTGTGCGACAGCCGGAAATGTGCCTATGTTGTCTGCATGCTGATCTGTGTGTGAATCGTTCACAAAGAGCTGGGGTTGGTGACACGAAATTAAACGAAGAACTGATTACAATTTTGAAATTTCTCTTTATCCATTGAAATAGCCACGTGGTTTCCTAAATCATAAAATAAATTAAATATTTAAAAAAAAAACTAGTCCATAAACAGTTTCAATTTTTTTTTTCAATGATACATTTGTTATTTGACAAAGACCAGACTCGGTGGAGTTGCATAATCACACCCACTCAAGAAACATTGTTCAAGAAGTATTGCATTACTTCACGCTAGTACTTTGTGGGTATTGTTCGACATTCGGATTTTCTTGAGCAGTCGCTGTTACATTTTGCTTTTCAGCATTATTTGGTTAATCATGTCAGCCAAAAGAACTTATACCGAAGTTGTTGCAGGACATAAGAAAACTCTAGATGACGGCCATAGCTGGATGTGAGCTTACTTCCTGCTTTCCTAGAGTTAGCGAGCGACGAAAAACAGGATGACCAGTTTCTCTAGTACTTCAGTAAACTTAACTATAATGAGTTCTTTCACTTGGGATCATCATCACTGTAGATTTACATCGAAATGCAATTTTAAATAGTCAAAGTGGACTTTAGATAACTTTTCCTTAACCTCAGGATCCACACGAAGAAGCCCACTGTGGAAATGAGGATGGTGCTGCTTGATGCATTCAGGATCCAAATGATAATATCCATTCCATTCTTTGTAGGACTTTTTCGTGTGTCCAGGGCTTTCTTTGTCTGGATATTCATACCATTCTGAATGCCGCAAGACAATATCATAAGGAATGGGCCGGTTGCTCTTGGGAAATCACATGAAGCACACTTGCTTATGTTGCCAGAAATTAATACAACATCAAAGGGGTTGTCATTCTGCCAAACCTCTGTGTAAAGCTTCGTTTTCAAAAGGTCTAAGACTCGGGGAAACTCTTCACACAAAGGATTTTCCCCTTGGCAGGTGCATCGCCTTGTCTTGTGATGTTGGCCTTTTTTCCTGGAAACAGTTCTGTTTATTCCTGTGTTTGCCAGGGTACTAATATTGGTTGTCTTTACAGAGTTCTTACCAAACTTTTCTAAGAATTCCATCAAGCAATGCTCCTTGTCTGCCACTGCAAGGGAGTGGCAGCAAAATTTTGAAGATGAATATCCTGAGCAGTTACACATGACATTACCTTTGGCGGTTACAACAACGGTGTGTGGAGCTGTTCCTGAAAAACTTGTGACAATGAAGGCCTTTTTGGAATCTGATGTAGATGCAGAAAGGGAAAGTGTTGGTTGAAGACATATTGCAGAGGCTGTTGATTTCAAAGTTGATGCTTTCCTCCACAAAGTAGAGATATGGGACTCGGTTAGTTTCGACTTTAACCCAGATTGCTCTGGCCTAATAGTCAATTCATCACCAGCCTGACATTGGACTCGTCCTGCGAACAAACATGCAATAAACCATTAGTTTGGTAGATGCATTGAAAATTACCGTAAAAGTGCTATTAAGACCCCGCTAGGATAACATTCCATATGAAAGTTTGATTTTTCTAAATAACCCTTCCCCCTCCCTCTCTCCTTAGAGTAATAACAATACCACAAATAAAAGTTGTATATTGTTTTAGTTTTCGTTTAGTTCTTAAGAAAAGTACAAAGGGTGATACTCCATGACTGGCCGTTTGGTTTTCCTTTATAATAGGGGTGTGATACCACCAAAATCTGGGTCAGTTGAGGACAAAAGGTCCAGCTTGTGAAGGTTGCAGTTGAGTTTGACAATGCTGTTTCTTTTCCGTGCACTTTGGCAATCTTGGAATTGGCTGTCATTACCTTCAAGCATACTAAGGATCTTGATCTCTTGTTTGAAGTGGTAATATTGAATTGACCTCGGAATTATATTCTCCGCTTGAGAAAGCTCCTTCACTGAGGAGGTTCCTTCTTTAGAATGCCAGTTATGCACATTGTTTTGTCTTAATCTACCAATTGCTCTCTGTACTTCAATAATGTATTGTTTAAGATGGTTAAATGAGGAGGAAAGAAGAAAATAAAAGAATTCTGCCATTCAAAGTAACATGATTCTGACAAGTGTTACAGAGAGAATCAAAAGTTCTTAGTGTTGTAAAAAGTCTCTCTTCCTCTTCATTTGGACCACCAAATGTTTTCTCTTCAAATACTAAAACAGGCATTGCAATCTCTGCATTCAAATGAAGTACAATGCTCTATTATGTAAGACCATGGGGATCAGGAACATCGCTGAGTAATGCAGTGTGTTCTCCTATCTCAACATAATCTGAGCAAGCACTAAAAAGCAGGTCTGTGAACTCATTTCTAACAGACGAATTCAACAGCTATGGTAAGAACAAATGCGTCAACACTTCCAGAAAAGCATCAACTTGACACTAATAAGTATGAGGATTAATGAAAACTGAATATGTGAAGTGGCCTTGGCAAATAGTTGTAGCTAATGACCTCCTTGATTGTGCTGTATTTGATGGATTCAAATCAATTCAAAGGATATTTTCAATTCTTGAGTAACGGGTCTGATTATATTGACTTTTGAATAATACTTGGTAAATTAATATCTGGCAAAATTTAAGGAATAACTGAACCAACTGACAAGTCAAGTTTTGATCTGTTACACACCACACTTGGTACTTCAGAAAACTTGTCATGTGCTTTACATACAGCAGATCAACTTACCAGAAAAGTTCCAGTTCAGTTTAAAAGTCTTCTTGTTTTATTTCCGTTAATAACACAATTAGACTTAGCCTCAGTTATTAAGATTACATAACAAATAAAGCGGGTGCTCTTCTCTTTCTTTAAAGATTTGAAACCAAATGCTTTGGATGATGAATGTTTACTATGCCCATTGTGCATTAACAAGCGCAGTATCTTTTCAGACCTAAATAAACTCACCAAATCTAAATAAACGGTAGTTCTGTTTCTTTGTTTTCTTCAGCAGGTTTTGACAGAAATTTTTTAAATTTTTAAAATATTTTTACAATATTTTCTGCTTTGTGGTCTATGGATTAAGTGTATCGATCCTGTCAGTGTGGTGTTTCGTGTCTGACAAATCAAAAAATCTTGGATAGAGTCTGTCTACATTGTTTATGATTTGTGTCTGACAAATCAATTTTAATTATCTTCTCTTTGTACACTAAGATACAAAATAATGATAATGCAAATTACTCACCTTTGATCTGTAAATTCGGCACTTATAATACCTCTAGCTCTTGACCACAATCTCATTCGATCTTTCCATCTGTAAGTTTCTCAACCTCATAGGAGACCTAGTGGTCACTTGCGGTTACCTGACAGTACTTGCACTCCTCTTTTTTCAAATTGAGATTTTTCCAGTAATATTTAATATATTTCTCAATGTTTTTTTCTTATATATTTGTGCAAGGACCTCAATGATGCCTCCTTGGGTTTTGGCCTCTCAGTTAGTCTGTGACAAGGTAGTAAAATTTAATCAAGAAAAAAGCATGCACCCTTGAAATGTTGGGGTTGTTTTGCAATATAGCAGAAAATGATGAACCATAAAAGTCTTTCAAGAGTGAAAGCAATTCACCTTGCTAAGATGAATGAAAACAAAATATTTTTGTGAGCGCTTCCAGCAGCCTTTGACAGCACATTTTGGATTGAATGCACTCCTCTGGTGCACTTCTTCTGATTTCTTCTTCAACACTGAAGTGGACCCTTCTCCTTTCTTTTCTCATTGAAGAGTCCAAGGCATAGTTGACGAGAGAAATCTTGCTTCGACGATTCTCAACTTCTGTTGGAACAAGCTCTGGAAGTCTTTCCATCATTTGCTTCTTTTCATCATCTACAAAATCCTTGGTATTTGGGAATCTTGTGACAATCTTTTGCATAAAATCTTAGAGATGGTTTCAAAATTCTGTGGAATGTTTCTTGTTCATGTTTATCATGTCTACAACAACTAAAGCTTGTATGTAAATGTGACAAAACTTGTCTGGTACAGCAGACAAGTTTTCATTGGTGAACAATTTCGTGATAATTAATCTTGAAAATTTTTCATAACATCTTAGAATAATTGGTCTACTAATAATACTAGATAATTAATCTTGAAAATTTTTCATAACATCTTAGAATAATTGGTCTACTAATTCATGGAAAAGTTCATTCCAGAGTCTGGGTGCTCTTATTGAAAATGCTCTAGAACCATTCATAGTTTGGTTGTATGCTCAAACTATACCATTTAGTGATGTTTTCATCAGCAAAAAGCTGTGTGGCAAGAGGGCAATAGGTGCATGTGACCAATTAACAAATTTAAGTTGATTACATACTCAAATTGAATTAAACTACATAAAAAATAACCAGCATAAAGCTATGCTAGGATACAATGCAATATTCTAACAAAGAATATAAAGTATAAAAGCAAAATTGCAAAAATGAAAAAAATGTGATTAAAGTTTTGAGTCTGTAACACATAATAGGAATTGTCATGGAAAACAATATTTTGTGCTAATCTCCACTTGACCCATCAAAGTCCACTAGGTACATAGGTATCACCCTCCTTTTCTTGTTGTTTATCAATTTTTTTTTTTTTTGCAGGGAAGCAATCTCTGCTGAGACTTGTTGACTTCTCACTCTTTGCAGCTGGCTTTTAGAACTCAGACTGAATCAACTTGTTGAGCCTCATCTTTACAATAATGACAAAGAGAAATTCCAAGTTCCTCAAGAACTTTCACAGAAGCCTGACATCTAATGTTACAGTGGGCTACTGCATCGTAAATGCCCAACTGCAAGATCTCAGGGTCAACATAGACACTCTTCTGTACTCTCACCTGGAACATAGCATTGAGGGCCTCATTTTGATTTTGTCTTTCCATCGAGACACCTGCTCAGAGGAATGTCTTCACTCAGTCTAGAAAAGACTGGTTTAAGTTCAGCAGTGACATCTAGGGGTAGACCAGCCACATGCTTGTAGTAGTTGGTGTGATTGGCTTGATCCCTTGTACCCACACCAGCTATTAACACTCTCTGGGAACTGCTGCAAATGCAACTTTCTGTCAGCTGCAGATGCACAATAAAACAAACTTGCATGAATAGCTGATTTCATAACTGGAAGACTATCAGAATTGCCACTGTTGGCAATACCACAATAATTTTGTAACTTATCAATTGTGTTGTCTGTCAGTCTTCCTTCCCCACTCATTCCTTTCTTCTCCTCCTTGAATATACGTAAAGCAGTGCCAAGTCTCTTTTGTGCATGTCCTATATATTCCTTCTTCTGCACTTGTACATTATGAATGACATACTGTTCTTTTATCAGATTATAACTGTTACTATTACCATCTCCATAACATCCTGAGTACAAAAGCTTGTGTTTCTCTTCCAAGCAAGAGAAGATATGCATGTTCCCTACACTTCTTGCAGACTTTGCTTAGGGGTTCAACATCCAAAACTTTTCCAGTGTCCATGCTGATGGCAGTGACACAACCATTTGAAAAGGAAAAACCTCTTCTTTGCCAGGTGCCATCACAAGATACAGCACACTTTGCTTATCTATCTTGAAATGCTGGTTTTAAGCTATGGATTTCTTGTGCAGCACTGGTCACTGTAAAGAGTTAAAAGCTGACATTTCAATTGTTAGTACTTCGTCAGAATGATGGGAGGCCACCAACCTGTTACATTCCATCAGTGGTGCAGTACCACAGTTATTTTTTTAAAAACTTACTCCTTTTATTCAAAATGGGCCTTGGTCTGGTTTCCTTAACATGTTTTCCCAGAAATTATCATATTTCACTAGTTAGTCCTTTAACTTAAATTGTAGTTCAATAAAGCAAACAATCTTTAACAGTTTAGTTCAATGCTCATAAGGCTCCTCAGTCCAGAATTACCCCGGATCTCAATTAGTTTGAGCTGATAATTATCAAAAGTACTACCTTCAGCTGTAATCTCTACAAATACCACACTGAACTGATCCTTTTGCACATATTATCCAAGCAGCTATACTTGAGAGCCACCTTAACCTTGCATTTGTGCCAATAAGAACTAAGGTAGGCAGCTAATTGGTTTGGTAGTTGCCAAGCATCTGGGGAAGATTTTTTGCCTTAAAGCATGATGATGTCAGACATACACACATTTCTCTAAATTATTTTTCTCTTTTGACATCAATGCAAGTTAAATAGGAACTCTTTCCTCCAGTGTGTCCATACAATACAAAAGGTTTGCGAGTGATATTGTCCACAAAATCCACACATTCTGTACTGAACCACATTCTTTACCTTTTGGATGTCTTATTCAAGTGATGTAGTAAGCCACTGTCCTTTCTCTGTACCTGGGTAGCTGCTCCTTAGCCATCTCCAAAATTTCCATAATGGCAAAGTAATGACAGGGCAAATGATATGAACTTTTTTTTCATTTCATATTGCATTCCAACATTTTTCTTCAACCTTCACATAAGCGTGTATGGAACCATAGTGCATGTCATCCAGATGTTGAAATTCCACAGTGTAATCATCTAGCATTGTCTCTTGCTGTGAAACATTGCTGGAACACCCATGTTTTCTTATGATTTGGTGGCAGTATTTCTAGCTGGTCCTGGGTAAGGGGTGCTGAATTGGTCCAAACTTGGTTTAAGGATCCAACAACATGTGTGGTTTCTGCGGTGCTCTCTTTTGTTGATCTAAAATCACAAGGGGAAATAGCATAATCCATGAATCTTCAAAAGTAAAATTCACGTGAATCAAGAGTTACAGAAAGAACTGCCTAACTAAAGCTACATATCAAGTGATTCAGCTCAGTGACAACATCAGGGTTTAAACCCTCGCAGATCATGCCACCACACACAGCACACTATAACCATTACATCCGATCATCATGTAATAACAGTAAAGAGATTTGCTACACACATAAAACAGCAATGACTAACCAAATGTCATTACCATGCATTGTAGCACTTATTAGTAAGTTGTTCATAAAATGCTTGGGGTTGTAGATCTGGCTATCTCAGGCAACTTCTGGATTATTGACACTGCTGTGACAATCTGAAACATTGCAAAATTGTATCAAACATCATTTGAGTCATATATCAATAGCTATGCCAAAAGCAAGAAGTTTATGTCATCAAAATATTGTTTTGACAGTTTTACATATTTTCAGGACATGTTAACATTTCAGCATCATCTGATCTTCGTTGACCATGATAATAATAATCTGATTGGTACTTAACAGGATAAAAAGTTCATTACGTGTACATGATACAGGAACAAACCTGGCCATCCACATTCTTTGTTCCATGGAATAACTCTCTGAATAAATCCCCACTGTAGTCCTCAAATGGAAAGCATGAGTTTGACCACAAGTGGCCAAGGTCTTTTAGAACCTCTGGAAGGTGCAAGTGCTGATGAGCATTGAAGATCTGAAACTGCTTTCATGGTTTAAACAGTTAAAAATTCATTAATTTCCTATTATAAGAGCTACAGATAGATACTAATACACAACATGCTGCATTTGTTCCTAGAAAATAATATGAATAGATTTAATTAATTATTTTCACTTTAGAATGCTGGCCTAATACAAGGTTGCATCAATTTTGCAGAATTCAATTTCATGGTGTCTGTATGATATGACCATGTATTACTTACCATAAAAGAGAACAAGTTGAGAATTAAAAAGCTTCAAATATTTTTATTTTACTTTACTCAACTTTAATTATACAGATCTTAATATACAAACTGCAGATAAATTAACAATTAAAATAGATAAAAAGAAAAAAAATTAAAAAAACACAAGATCTGAATAATAAGGTCAGTTAATGCAGTGTTGCATGCACGGCAGACACAGGGTGCAGCATAATTGGGTCCGCCAGGTCAACCACAGTGAAGTACGGGACGGACAGCAGACACTTACAAACGCTTATTGGACTGAATCACGTAATCAGGCTAGCCGACTTGTTACAACACTTGCGGTGAAAACTAAAAAGGAACGCATGACCTGTTTAAGCTAATGAAACGCGCTAAACTACAAATCTGACAACAGAAAACACAACTAACGATTGTGACTTACATCTGATCTTGGCTCCAGGGACAAGAAAACTCCAATGTTGTAAAAAAACTCTGAAAGACTCCAATAAAACTCCTCTTTGCTTCAGGGAAACCCCTTAAAACTAAAATGTTAGCGTGAAAAAGGGCCTAATATACTTCTATGACATAAAGGAAACTAAACTGAAATAACTCTTTGTGCAGCTAGCCAGAACAGGATATTTTATAATCACGCAATCAAAACGAAACGAGGCTACAATTTAAGAAAACAAAAGGTCATGAAATGTTCTGAAGCATTCTTTGTACAGAAACATGACATACAGAATACGAGAATTCCTTATGAAAATAAACTGTCTCGATTAAAAAACATATATATATATATATATATAAGCAGCATAGAATTTGGTATACCTCATAATGAACTCCCAGTAAGAGGATCCACAGGATACAATGTCTGGACGTGAATTTGTAGTTAAGTGTATTATAAGGACGCAATGAAGAGACCAACTCTTGACTGTTCTGGATGAGTTTAATGCACGACATTTCGGCCATTTGGCCTTCTTCAGGTTAAAAATTAAAAACAGAAGTTATTTACAATGATTGCAACTTATATACAAAACAGAAATTTTAAGATTTAAGTTACATGATACAACAAAGGTCTAAATTACAAACTGAGAAGGGTTAAACAATGAAAGGCAAATAAAGAACTATAGTTGACATGTTAATACAAATAAGGTGAATCCAAATAAGTGACAAAAATTATAGAGAAAAAAGATTCTAACTTAATTAGTAGTGTTTACTCCGGAGTAGCAAGCTCCCCATTGAAGGCCTCTGAATGAATGCAATCATTAAAAGATCATAACAGGAAAGGGCCATTAAACCACGTAATAATTTCCCCTCCAAAACTTCTTTTGTAAAAAACCGATGACAAACATAACAGCATCCCTGAAAAGGGCTCTTGAACTGAGGAATAAACAGATATCAAAAATGATAATGGGGTAAAATTAAAATCAAAATCAAATACATCATGTTGGGAAAATGGCAAATCACAACTACTCAATTGTAGTAAATAATGTGATGTTTTGATCAAAATTCTCACCGTTTGTTAAGACCTTGAGGATTAAGGGTGAATAATTGCATGGTGCAGTAGGTTTCCCTAGTGAGTAATAATTGTTCAAGATGTGAGGAATTTTCGAAAGACCTAATTTGTTCAATAATAATGAAATTGATTTGAGAAATCTCATGTTCAGAGTCATTGAAATGGATGGCCAATTCACAAGTTCTTTTGTTCTTCAGCATGTTTGACTTGTGGTTACAAAATCTTACTTTAATTTCAGTCAAGGTGGAGCCTACATATTGCAGGTTGCATTTGGCTCAAGTGGCCAAATAAATAACATTTTGTGACAAACAAGACAGCCCTTGTTGAATGGGATATTGACAACCAGTTGCCGAACTTTGAAATTTCGAAGCTGGAATTAAATAGTTTTTGCATACATCGCACTTCTTGTCACATTTTGAACAACCTCTGTCTTCTTCTCTTTGATTTCTACTGGAGGTTACTTACAACAACATCTCCTTAAGATTTTTGGTTCTACGATAAGTGGGAAATATCAACTTGGATGGAAAAATTTCTTTGACTTCTGGTGAGGACTGTAATATATAAAAGTGCTTTTTGATAACTTTTTGGATATCTGGCAAAATTGGATTGTAGTCGAGCACCAATGGAAAAACTTTCTAAGCTGGCTTGACATTTTCCCTCAACAGTTCGGCTCTTGGTATACTAAGAGCTTTGTCGAACTGTTTATCAACAAGCTCTGCTGCATAATTTTGCAATTTCAAATACCCTTTGTATTCCTTACATCTATTTTGTAAAAAGTCACCAGTAGAACAATTGCATTTGATTGTTAAAGCTGCCCCAAAGGGGACTGCTCTTTTGCAATGTATTGGGTGTGAACTCAAAAATGGTAGGTAGAGGTGGCTATCAGTGGGTTTAGCATAAACACCAGTGCTAATGAACCCGTCATGAAAATGCAACATGATATCAAGAACATTCAAATGACTGTCAGAGTAAACCAATTCAAATTTGATAGTAGGATACAAACCGTTCATGTAATCAGTAAATTCCAATAGTTAAGGTAAACCTTGAGTCCAAATGTCAAAAATATCATCCCTGTATCTCCACCAGCGCATAGGTTTCTGTAACGTGGTCATAGACAGACAATCCCTGTTGAGTTAGTTCATGAGTTTTATTAGATGCTTGCCAAGGTCTCTGGTGTCGAACAGCCCGTGCCTCGTGTGACAATAATGCCAGATCACGTGTTGTGGGAATCATAAAAGATCATGTGTTAGGGGAATCTCGTTGCAGTTTCAGGCTACTTTCAAATTTGGCTTGCTCATCAACTACACCCATGGCCAAATCTGCATAACTGCAGGCATTTTTCGGTCCCATGGCTGTGCCATGTTTCTGAACAACATTCTGACCAGAAAACTGGCAATTATTTACCCTGGGACAAATTTCAACAGCTTCAACTAAGCAATCAGTTGAAGGAATGTTAACAGATCTGGAATTAAGTGCCCTTCTAACTGCTGAAATACCTAGATTGTTGTCAATGTTCGGAAACATTGAGACTACATCCCAAGACAGAAGTAGAGACCCCTCATGGAATAGGCCTTTTGCATTTAAATCTTCTAATTTGTTAATAATTCGGTGGAATCCTTAACAAAAGATGGGGGACTCTGTGAAAGAGGTTTGAGATAGAATTCTGTAAAAGCAGAAAGCTGTTCGATTGCTGTACCACAACAGAATGTAATAAGTCAAAGTGGGTTATCATGTTTGTGTGTTTTGACATTCCCAAAAGCGACTCTCGGTTTAGATTTACAACCCACGTGGCAATCTCCTGACTAATCTGCCCCTCAGAGAACACTTGCGACTCCATTCCTTGACCACTTCAAAATGGTTAAGTGTTGGGTCGGAGTCTAAGCTATCATAATGCAAATCATTATTAAGCTGCCTTAGTATCTTGTTGACTGAGGACAACAAACGTAGAACCTTTATCTTGAATTCTAATAATATTTTACTAGATTTAAGAGACGCTAAAGCTAACCTTTCTTCTCTTGTAAGATTGTCTAAAAATTGGCAGACTTGAAGATGTCATTATTCACATTGTTGAGGAATACTTCTGCTTCCAGAAAAATGGATTTTGGAGGGAACCATTGGGAAGCTGATGCAATGGCTGGAAATCAATCATCCACTGTATGTGGGTTGTATTCAGCATTTCTTCTGTGGAAGAAAATGGCAAGACGGATTCTCCTTTCAAATTTGTCCATGTCATCAGTCACCTTTTTGCCAGTTAACGTCCCCAGGCACAGGACAAAATGCTGGTCCTTTCTTAAGGAGAGAGTGCTCTGCATATGTGAGTCCAGACAGATATATTTTATATTTACATAAAAAATTATACGTTTGCTCAAATAGTGTGAAATATTATGACAATATATTATTAATTAATTATAAAAATCTATCCTTATTTACGTTAAATTTATTAAGATAAATTTTATCAATAGTGTTCTCAAATGATGAGAAATGTTCAAATGTTCTGAAATCTAGTGGTAGGGAATTCCACAGGTCTACAATAAAATTGAAGAAAGAAAACTTAAAAACATCAGTTTTAAAAAGGCCTTTCACCAGTGTAGTTTTACTGGTTGTCTTAAAATTTGCATATGACAAAACATTGCAATCAATATAACCTTTCAGTCTCTTAAAGAAAAAAACAAAGATCCAATATCTCTTTTATATTCTAAAGGTAAAAGTTGCAGTTTGACAAGTCTCTCGGGATTACTTAAGTCAGTTTTCAGGATAAGTTTAGTGGCACATCTTTGTACAAGCTCAAGTGCAGTGATCTTTTCTTTAGTGTAAGGTGACCAGAGCTGTGATACTTACTCCAGCTGTGATCAAACAAGTGATTTTTATAAAATTATCAATGATTTCTGATCACATTCATTGGTAGAAGTTCTTTTGATCATTCTCAGCATCTTGTTGGCTTTAATGATGATGATGTCAATGTGATTATTCCAAGAGCATTCCCTTAACAGACGTGATGTTATTTTATCTGGTCCACAAGATTTGGCAGTGTTCAGCTGATTCAGAAATTCCCTGACCATAAATGGTGAGATGGTAATGTTACTTAAAGACTGGTTGTCATTATCAAAGTCACTGAAAAAATAGTCCTCGTGAAGGGGAATACAATCATCTCTCTTAAAAACTGAATTAAAGTAGTTATTGAATAGTTCTGCCTTTTCTTGAGCAGCAGATATTTCCACCCCATTGTATTGCAAAGATGTTGGAATCCTTTTATTCTTGTATTTAGCTCGATAATAAGCCCAGAATCACCTAGGGTTTTCTGTCAGAGTTGACGACAGACCTTTGAAATATTGCCTACGCTTCCATTTAATAAGTGATTTGAGTCCTGCACAATGCAGTCAAAATATTGCGCAGTGATATTCAGAGGATGACTTTTTGGCCTGCTTTCTAAGTCCCTCTTTCTTTCTTACAGCTTTAAGAACATCAGCATCAATCTATGGAGCTCTATAAGCTGATTTTATCACAATCGTTAACAGCTGCAAGAAAAAGATCCATCCACTTGACAGTTTAAAAATCCATGTCATTTCCATTATTAACTATATCCCAAGGAATATAATTTTAGAGTTCTTGAAATCCGTCAAAATCAGCATCCTGATAGTTGTAAATGTAACGTTTCAATGGCTTGATGCGCTTCAGTAGAATAATGATGTCAAAAGTAATTAGCATATGGTCTAAGGAAAATTCCCTTGAGAGAATTGTAATTTGTCTAACAAATTCAGGAACATAAGTGATAAGTAAATCAAGTATTGTTGAGTTGTCATTCACAGATCTAGTTGGAGAAATAATGATGTGGTGGTGGTGTCTTTATTTTACAGGTGGGTCTCAGGGGTTGCTCTGGCACTTCCGCATAGCTCCACAATTCTGTCTTTGATGCCACCCTCATGTGCCTGGTTTTCCTTGTCTATTGCCTGCTACATGTGTCAGGAATTTTTAATTTCTCCTGTTGTCAATTTACTCAGGTGATTTTACTGTGACTATATTTGTTGGTGACCTCACAAGGAGTATCTTCAAAAGACATACAGGCCACACAGGTGTATGGACAGTCTAGGGATCGCTGTCATTCTTCTAATCATACAAACCCACATGTTGCACATATCAGAGTGCGTTTTTCATATAAAAGATCATTTTTTTATTACGTTGAATTTTAAAACATCAATCATATACCACCTGTCCTAGATAGATAGATATAATAGATAGATATGTTGAGTGAAAAAGTGCAACTTGCAGCTGGAGGGCTGAATTGCATGTATGCAAAATAATAGTTTTAAACAAGATTAATAAATATCTAAAATGAATAATATTGAAGACAAATTACATAATTGGATTTAATCTATGTGATCTAAATATGTGTTATAAAAAAGGGCATTATATCTCTAAGTTTATTGGAAAATATAGTTCATAATTTATATATCAGGATTTGATAAACTCCAACTGAAGATGGTATAAAGGTGTTCATAAATCTACAAGTCTTTGCTCTTGGGGGGGACAAAGACTTGAGCCTGTCTAAGATTATATCTTGGAATGTTTCTTTCTGGTTGAAGATGTCCAAGGTTGTGACTGGGTGTAGTAACAATGTCATTGAATAGTTTGTCATATGCTTTTAAACGCTTGTCCCTTAGCTTTAAAATTCCACTGAGGTCCAAGCTGTCTGTGTAGTCGATGTTGGGGTAGATGATTGCCAGAGCATGCTTCTGAACCCATTCTATGGCATCTGATAAGTAGGCTGGTAATGCAAAATGGAAAACCTGACAGCTGTACTCCAAAACAGGTCTTACGCAGGTCACATAAAAGGTAATAATGTCTTGTTCAGGGACTTTGGTGCATTTTAACTGGACGATAAAATATAAAGGTTTATTAGCTTTCTTGATAATATTGGCCATGAGGTCATTCCACTTCAGGTTGTTGCTAATACTTAGTCCCAGTATTCTAGCATTCATAACTACTTCAAGTTGACCAGAGTCAATATTTAAGCTTGGGAAATTGTTCACAGTTTTTGAGAAAGAGATCACAAGCTCTTTGTACTTAGCAACATTTAGCTGTAGTCTGTCTGTGGTTGACCAAGTTTGGGCGTTGTCAACAGCATCGTGGATGTTAGTGGTACAGCATTTAGGCATGACTTCGGAAATGGTGGTGTCATCGATGTATTTCCAGGTTTGTACTTGAGGTGAGAAAAGATCATTTATCATGAGTAGGAAAAGCCATGGTCTTAACTTTGTCCCCTGTGGCACACCAGACAGGATATCAGCTAGCTTTACTTGCCACCTGTTAATGAGAAAGTTGATCACCCAGTGCTTGACAAAGAGGCATGGATAAGAGAGAGACCTTAGCCAAGATATGATGGTCTATGAGGTGGAAAGCCTTGCAGTAACCAAGTAGGGCAACTCTGACTGCACTTCCTGTTCAGTCGGTTGCCTTGGCCCAAGAATGCACCATTGAGATGAGCACATGGGTTGTGGATGAACGAGGAATACTGCCAAACTGAGATGGATCGATTATCTTCAAAACAGCAGGGGCTTCTCGGTCATGGATTTAATTTTATCGATGATATGGAACTTTTGATTCTATATGACATGTTCGAGCCAAGAAATCCGGATTTTCCTTACGAATCTTACGCGGAATTCGACTTAGATGAGATGGTCGAGTCAGAGTGCCTCGCTGAATTTGTTTCAAGAAAAGAGATGTGTACCGACTTGCCGATGTTCTGCAAATTCCTCAGACCTTACGATGTGACCAGAGGTCGACTTGTGGCGGTGTGGAGGGCTTATGTATGCTTTTGAGACGGTTAAGCTACCCTTGCAGATACGGGGACATGATTCATAGATTTGCCAAGCCAGTCCCTGTCATCAGCATGGTTACAAATAATTTGATCGACTACATATTTGATGTCCATGGCCAACGATTGACCCATTGGAATCCTGAGATTTGGATCCCGACCACCTTGAGACGTACGCAGCAGCCATTACGGCAAGAGGCTCACCTTTACACAACTGCTTTGGCTTCATCGATGGCACTGTAAGGCCAATCGCTTGACCAGGAGACAATCAGCGTATACCATACAATGGACATAAGAGGGTCCATGCTATCAAGTTTCAGTCTTTTGTGTTACCAAATGGCTTAATTGGAAACATGTATGGTCCTGTAGGTGAACTATGGAGCTATATTTTCGTTATTGCGATTTCAAATAAAAGAAATTGTCTTTTAAAATAGTAATGAATTACTTTTTGTAACTTTTTTGTATCCTTCGCTTGTTTCAGAAGGCAGAAAGCATGATGCATCAATGCTTGCAGATTCGGGACTGTTGCGAGACCTACAGCAGTACGCCTTTGACCATGGTGGCCAACCAACATGCCTGTATGGAGATCCCGCGTACCCACTTAGAGTCCATCTTCAGGGTCCGTTCCGATTTGGAGTTTTAACCGATCAAATGAAGGCTTACAATACTGCAATGAGTGCTGTAAGATCTTCTGTTGAATGGCTATTTGGGGACATAATAAACTACTTTAAGTTCTTGGACTTCAAGAAAAATTTAAAAATTGGGCTAAGTAGCATTGGCAAAATGTATATTGTTTCTGCTCTTCTCCAGAATGCCCTTACCTGTCTTTATGGCAACGAAACGGCCACCTTTTTTGATCTTGACCCACCAACACTGGAAGAGTATTTCTCATGAGATTTTCATTTGTTTACTGTTTATTTGCTCTTAAATCAAAAGGAGAGCTCATAACAATAGTCTTCAGCACTTTATAAATATTGTAAAGTTTATAATCGCAATAAGTTTGAAAATGTTTGTGATGAAATAAATATATCATCTTTAGAACAAATGTTATTAACAAAAGATTTGAAAATATCAAGGGAGGGATGCACAACTTTAACTCACCAATAATATTCATCAAACAAACTTGTGAAAAAGTTACTTTGGAACATATTTTTGCATAAAAGCTAAAAATGCCTGTGACTGTTGCTGCTGTTGATTAATCATCATCATCATCATTTGCTGTTGCTGCTGCTGTTGTTTGACCATGGTGGAGATCAGGTTTTCTTGATTCTGGTTCTTTTCCCTCTCCCTTTCTTTTATGTTCTCCTGCTCTTTCTTCCTTAATTCCAGTTCTTGTTCTTTCAAACCAATCTCTTTATCCGCCCTTTCTTTTAAATATTCCACAGCATCTGATGTGCTCCTTCGACTTTTCTTCTTCAGATTCTTTGGTACTGAGTCATCACTTTCCTTTTTTCTTTTCGCAGTTTGCCCCATACGTTCTAGAGCCTTCTTTCGCATGTCTTTGGCTGCTGCCTTGTCATTCTGGTTGTCACTCTCCAACTTTTCTTTAGCAGCTTTTTCCTTCTCAAGGATTTCTTCTAAGAGATCATCAAGCTCTGAAGTTTCAACTTGAATGCCGCTAGCTTTCTCTTCACTCTTTAGTTTTGCAGCCATTTTCTGGGTAAGGAGGTTGTAGCGGTCTCGTACGGACCTTGCAGTCACCCGGAACTTTGGACATGAATTTTCGTTTAACTTTTCTGCCAAAGATTCCCAGGCCTGCCTCCTTTCTGGACTTCTGATTTTAAATTGGTAGGGCTCGATCTGAAGAACCTCTCGACACATAACGATATCGTGGTCATTACTCCACACGAAATTTGGATTTCTGCCAAAGTAGATAAGAAAAGGATTTGTGAGTGATTGTGCTAAATAAAAATTTAATTAATCCACTATTTGATATTATAAAATCTTTTCATATTACATTGCTGTTAAAAGAGCTTTAAAGGGAAAATTTACCGCAATAAAAAGATCGAAAGCAATGCAAATTATTTTATTTCCGACCTCCTACATTTGCAATTTGTTCTGCGAGTTCTTTCACGGCGATACGTGTATTTCTAATTTCCGCTGTAAATATTTAGAATACTAGACTTTGAGGAGATTATTTCACATTTCTTTTACCCGCCGTAAATATTAAGAACACTAGATTTTACGGAGATTATTTCCCATTTAACATTACGGGGTGTAACTCATAAACAAACCTGATGTTGCACCAGATAAATGCAGGATTTAGGTTTGAATAATGAAGTAGACCCCTTTCCAGGGTCAGCAGTGATGCCTTCTTCTGTGACCACATGTCCAAGATACGAAACCCTTTTCCGAAAGAGAAAACACTTCTTCGGCTTCAGCTTCAGTCCTGCATGGGCAAGTCGCTCAAACACCTGTTTCAGCTGCTCCAATTCTTCCTCAAATGTGGGTGCCATGACAATCACATCCTCAAAGTAAATCAAGCAGATTTTCCAATGAAGACCCTTCAAGACAAGTTCCATCAATCTGGCAAATGTACTTGGCGCATTGCAGAGCCCGAAAGGCATGACATTCCATTCATACAAGCCGCTAGAAGTTACAAATGCTGCTTTTTCCTTGGTGCTTGCATCCATGGCCACTTGCCAGTAACCAGAGGCAAGATCCAGTGTGGAAAACCATCTTGAACCGCTTAAAGCAGAGAGTGAATCATCGACTCTTGGCAAGGGGAAGGCATCTTTAACAGTTGCTGCTTTCAATTGACTATAGTCAACACACAGCCTCTGGCTTCCGTCCTTTTTAGTCACCAAGACAACTGGAGATGACCAAGGGCTTGACGATTCTGTCACTCTCCCTTGATGCAGGAGGTCTGCTCTCTGCCGTTCTATTTCGTCATGTTTCCATGGAGAGGTGCGTCGGGGTTGTTGCCTGATTGGAAGCACATTGCCTGTTTCAATTCGGTGCTTGACCATTTGTGTGGTAGCCAGGTCCCCCTCTGTAAGGGAGAAGACATGTTGGTAATCATACAGCAACTCCTTCAGTCTTGCAGTTTCACTGTCAGTCAAATCAGTACAGTGTTCAAGAAGTTCCTGTAACGGCTCCGGTAGAGTCCTTTCAATCGTTTCTCCTGTTACATGCTGATTCATTACTCTAGCTTGGCCCACAACACTCCCATTCTCCTCATAAGTTTCCAGTGAAGTGACATCAATAACTGGCTTAGCTAGGGCAACCACAGTCTCAGCAGCCAAGTTGTAAACATTGTCAGAAACATTGAAAACACGCAAAGGAACCACTCAGTCCTCTTTAACATCCACCAGGGTCCTTGCAACATAAAGGCCCTTTTGCTGCAAATGTGAGTTAAGGCAAGGCTCTAACAATCGCATGCCTAATTGAGATGACTTTGGATCTAAGGTCGCAGAACGCTTCTGAACAGTAACTGGAACGATGACTTCTGTATAAGGTTCAATCAATGTTGAACGTCGTACCATGCATCTGGAACTAAGGGGCTGGTTTTTGAAATCACAACAGTCAAACACTTCTCCATTAATCGACACTTGGTTTTTTACAATGTCAATACGCGAATCGACTTGTGACAAAAAGTTCATACCCAAAATGCCCTCAGCCACAATCACATGCATTTCAAACTCTTTAGTACCCAGGCGCACAACAACATGCCCCAGTCCGTGTGTTTTCGCTTGCTGACCATCAGCAAGAGCAATGGCAGAATTGGCTGAACTCAAACTGAACTCGGCACTGGCAGGTAAAGAATTATAAATCTTAAACGACAAAATTGAACGAGCAGCACCAGTGTCTATCAACCACATAACACAAGTTCCTCCAACAAAGCCAGGCAAATGAAGACCTCTTAATTTATTACTAACTTGTGACCTTTCCATGAGCACATCAGAAGAAGTTAGTTCCTGCTGTGATGGCTGTTGAACAGCATTGTTCATGTCATGTCCAGTTGTAGGGCCAACATCACTCTCATTCAGGCATCCCCCTGGCCCGTGGGCGACACCCTGCTGGCGTTTCCTGAACCCAATTTGGCTCATTCATGTGACTTGCGTGCTGGGCAGTTACGACGGTA